>CM065466.1:2143134-2220634 GCA_032872475.1 Leptopilina myrica (nomen nudum) | reverse complement strand
AGAAACGCCAAATATTGTTTCTTCATCTCCAGAAGCAAGTTTATAACGGGTCAGTAAAAGTTATACGGCGCAAGACATCTGACGCGGAACACAACTCCGCGGCACATGCTGTTTGCGAACGTCACATCATCTTGGAATGAAAAAGATAAATAAAATGAAGAAAAAAAAAACAAATAATATACGTGTCATTCCGCTGATGTTAATGGCCAAAGAAAAGTTCATTTAAATCAAAACAGGAAAAACATGAATATTTTTTAATTTTATAAATTATGATTCTTATTATTTCCTTTATTGGCACGTAATCGTTTGTGTATGAAATAATAATAATAATAATAATAATAATATTTTTAATAAAAAAAAGTAATAATAAAAATTAAAACAATAATGATAATAATAAATTTAATGATAAAGTGATAAAAAAATATTAATATAATACTAATAATAATAATAATAATAATAATAAAAATAAAAAAAAAAATAATAATAATAATAATATAATACTAATAATAATATAATAATAATAATACCATTAAGAGATAGAAATAATTATTTCCTCGTTTTTTAAAAACTAAAAACTTGTTTTTAAATTCAATTTCACAAATACTACGAATTGATTACAAGAAATAAAAATTTTTAGATTTTATTTCCATTGAATTACTGTCTTTCATTTCCATGATCAATTTTCCTAGTAGGAAAAATTTCCATAATATAATAAAAGAAATAAAAAAATATATTTTCTATACATTTTGCACATATTCAATGCTTTTTTTAAATTTACAATGTTTAGCGATGTGAATAAATAAATAAATTTTTGTGAAAATATTCATTTTATATCGTCAATTTATATTTATGGAAAAATTTCTTAGGGGACAATTTTGATAAAACATGGAAGAAGAAATTAAAAAAAAATATTTCCTATTCTTTACTTGATATACATTGAAAACTAGGTTTTGAATTAAATTTCACAAATTTCAGCGATGTGAATAAAAAACTAATTTTTTCAGAAAATATTTTTCTTATATCGTATATATTCAGTTATGGAAAATTTCCATGTGGAAAAAATTTCGATAAAATGGAAGAAGAAATAAGAAAAATATATCCTACTCTTTTTTCTACATTCAAAACCATAGGTTTGGAATAAATTTTCACAAATTTCAGCGATGTGAATAAAAAATCCATTTTTTCGGATAATATTTCCCTTATTTCGTTAACTTCCATTTATAGGGAAAATTTCCATGGGGAGAAAATTTCGATAATATGAAAGGAAAAATAAGAAAAATATTTCCTACTCCATTTTCTACATTCAAAACTTGGTTTTGAACCAAATTTCACATATTTCAGCGATGTGATTAAAAAATCCCTTTTTTCGGATAATATTTCTTCTATATCGTTAACTTCAATTTATGGAAATCTTCCGTTTGGAATAATTTCGATAATATGGAAAAAGAGATAAAGAAAAATATTTCCTACTCTATTTTATATGATACATTCAAAACTTTTGTTTTTGAAAGAAACTTATCATAAACATCAGTGGCATAATCCTTTACTTCAAATGAAAAATTAATTTCCTTGAATATTCGTTTCAGCCGGAAATTTAAAACACCTGTAACAAAAGAATAACATAATTTTAATTTAATTTTTAAATTAAAAAAAAACAAACTTGTTATAATAATGGAATATAATAAAACATGCAATTAAGCACAAATGTTCAAAAGTACATCATTAGTCATAATATTTATATATTCTATATCTTTATTAAAAGTTTTAAAAATTTTATATCTGTGTTATAAATATCGTATATGTACCTTATACATATACTACATATGAGTAAAATATATTGTAACCTTATTGTCATATTGAATGCAATTGATTTAAAAGTACAAAACATAAATCGTCTCTGAGATCATCTTTCAATAATATGTTTCTTCATCTTTTTCCAAAGAAATCAATTTAGTGCAATCGCGTCTCGTGTATAGATGTTTTTTTTTTAAAGAGCAGAAGAAAAAGAAACAGAAACAACAAAGGTAATCGATATAAATGTGTTTTCTTAGAATGTCTGATGAATTTTGTAATGTGGCGCATAGTCTCTGAATATAAGGCACTTGTTGCGCAACACCTGTTGCTTTTAAAAGTGAACCGAATACATACACCACGCGTCAAACTATATACTATACTACTACTATACTAGCTGCCAAGCCACGTGCGACTTTTCCCTATACATATATATATTTAATCAATCTCTCTTGTTTTCTTTTCTTTTCTTTTAACATATTATTAGTGTCTAAAACTGTATACCCATCCTTTAATGGTTTCCCTAAAAAATTTTTTTTCAACATTCATTTTTTGTGCTCTATTTTAATATGTGTTTGTTGCGCTATATTCAGAATAAGGTACAAAAGAAACGTAGATTTATAATTTTTTTTAAATATTTTTGATAAATCTTTTATAATTATGTTTTTTTTACTTTAAAAAATGCTTTCTATTTGAAACATTTAATGTTAATGAAGATTTGGATTTTTTTCTTCCTAGTTACTGCGGTAACAGTCACATAAGTATATACAGACAAAGGTGTATAAAATAGAAATTTTTTTTAAATATAATTTTCAATTCAATTTAATTTTTTTTAATTTAAAAATAAAAACGTAACCTAAAATTAATAAGATGTAAAAGTTTTTGATCAGTGTCAATTTTAAAATATTTAAAAAAAATTGTTTTGCCACGTTATAAAATATATTTTATAATTATTTTCTTCCGAAAGAAATTCCGATTAATTCCCCGCTTCTTTTTACTTATCAGCTTCCGCTTGTTTTCTCCTATTCCCTTCCTTTCTCGTTTTATTCGTTTCCTTCCATTTTTTTAACCCTATTTCCTGCTCGGAGCAACTATATTTTATATAAAAATATAAAATATTATAAAAATATGTCTACTTCCTATACAGTGTTAAAACTATTATACTATAGTAGCCCCTCTATACAACTAATATATTATAAAAATAGATTTTTTTAAATATAAAAAAATTTGCAGGTTATGTTTATCATCCTTTTACCTTTAGTAAAGGATTCTAATTTTGTAACTTAGAATGTTTTCAGGGCCCTAATTTTTGTCAAATAAATTTCTTTACATTTGTGGCTTTGGGTCCAAAGATTTGAAGAAGTTGTTAAATATTCAGTATACTTATTTCTTTATTTCATCTTCTTCTTCTTCTTCTTTAGTGTCTTTATTTCATCGAATGCATTTTCACTGTGAACACAGCTCATCAGAATTACGTAGAAAATTATAAAAAGTTGTGTAAATATAGGATTATATAAAAATTAAGAATTTAAAATCAACATTATGTGTGTGGATTAGACTATTACATTTTTCAATGATATGAAATTATAAAATTTAAAAATTTTAAAAATTAAGATTGAATGAAATATGAAAGCCAACATTTCGGCTAATTTTGTTAAATAAAAAATAAGTTTTCTTAGATATAGCATATAGTACTATACAAACTATGTACAGTACCACATATATACTAAGTATAGTACTATATACTATACAGAAAAAATTTAATTTTCTAACAATTATGTATATGTATAGTTTTTAATACTCAATGTACAGAGTACTGTATTTAAATAAATATCTATACATACATATCTTTCTCCATACCTGATGAAAATTATTATATATACATACACATACATGCAAAATATGTATGGAATTAGATGCCGAGATTTCGAGCTGGGTAATTAGATGATAGCATGGGGGAATAAATTAGCGTTAATTGGCATTGTAAGTTTGCAAAGGAATGACGTCCTCCTTTATTTAAGATTTTTTTCTCTTCCCCCCCCTCCCCTTGTCTTCCCACTCCCTTTACGCAGAAGACCCTATCTTATTCTTCTTTGCCTTGCAAGGTTTAACAACTCAAACGTCACGCTTGGCGAGCAAGATCGCACTTTCGTGGATTTCTCATGCGTGCAAGTGACTGCGTGTATATTCACAAACACTACATCTATATAGAGGGATTTTTTTTTTTTTTTTTTTTGACTTTGAATTCAGAAATAATAGTCTCGTTACGCATTTTACGCGAAAGAAAAAAAATTGTAAGGGACAAGAGAGAGGGGATTTCATTACTTCCTTTCTAAAAATGCTTCCTGCTAAAGTATATAGCTAATTGAATAAAACAGAATTGACCTTTTCTGTCTTTTTTTTTTTTTAATTGCCACGGGTTAAATTTTACTCAAAAATCCATCGTCAATGTTTCAAAAAATACAAATCCAAGATTTAATGCACTTTTAATTAATTTATTTCTTCAACACTTCGTTTGATCGACTCTCTAGATATGCACACTACTCATATTATGCTTCACTAAAGCTCAATTCACACGAGCGCAACACTAAAAACTAAAGCTCTATACCCAGAACCTAAAAAGAAGAAAGAACGAATCAATTAAAAACTACCATTTTCTAACTCAAATTTATAATTACAGAAAGAAACAAAATTGAACAAAGCTTTTAAGTTTCTTTTCTTTTTCACTTTATTTTAAACACAATTGTATTTATAATATAAATTTTACAAAAAAAAAAAAATTGAATACCATGCGGAGCAGAATGCGCAGATAACTGCAAATACTTTTTAGGCGGGAAATCTTCAAAGCTTTATGTGTATTCCAAGGCAGAGTGGACAATTGCTAATGTATAGTTAGACCCCTCTTTTGATCGCTCGTGCCCCTCCTGAATTGCTCCGATCTCATTGTTTGTGGTCAGCAGAGCAGAAAGCGGAACTTCCGGTTTTTGATCAGGTTGCAGGTTGCAGACGGATACCTGCGTGCCTTCTGACCGTTCGTTTAAAAAAAAAAAACACCTGCCTTTTCTTTTTCATTCATAATTTTTTTCGTTTCATCCTAATATAGAAGGAAAATTAATTCTTAATTCTGTACAAACTGTAATAATAATAGGTATTTTCCTTTTTTTGAAATTTTAATAATTATACAAACTTTCATCAAACTGAAGAATTTCACGCAATTAGTAAATTATCTCCATATTGTATTGTAAATTTTTTCGAAAAGTTCGAACTTAATTTATTTGTTAATTTTGTGTATTTTAATTTTGAGGTTAAGAGATTCGGATGAACCACGCGTTAGAAAAGGACAGGTGTATATTTTTATCTTTTTCTATTTCGTGCGCATTTCTTTCGCGTAAATTTTCCACGTTGGCCTATAAACGATATAGATTTTATTGTTTCACGATTTAAAACAGTTAATAAGGACATCGCGAATTTATAAACTACCCATATCACTCGAACCTAAAAGTATCTATTGTGGAATCAACCTTAAACTATCAGGGTTGGGAAGTAAAAATTCGATAATATGGAAATAAGATTAAAAATATTTCCTACTGCATTTTTTTTACATTCAGAACTAGGTTTTGAATAAAAGTTCACAAATTTCAGCGATGTGAATAAAAAATCCATTTTTTCGGATAATATTTCTCTTATATCGTTAACTTCCATTTAAGGAAAATTCCCCTGGGGAAAAATTTCGATAATATGGAAGAAGAAATAAAAAAAATATTTCCTACTCTATTTGATGCGTATTCAAAACTAGGTTTTGAAACAAATTTCACAAATTTCAGCGATGTGAATAAAAAATCAATTTTTTCAGATAATATTTCTCTTATAACATTAACTTCCATTTAGGGAAAATTTCCTCCGGGAGAAAATTTCCATAAAATGGAAGAAGAAATAAAAAAAATATTTCCTACTCTTTTTTCTACATTCAAAACTATAGGTTTTGAATTAAATTTCAGCGATGAGAATAAAAAACTAATTTTTTCGGATAACATTTCCCTTATATCGTTAACTTCCATTTAATGAAAATTCCTCTGGGGAAAAAATTTCGATAATATGGAAGAAGAAATAAGAAAAATATTTCCTACTCTATTCGATACGTTCAAAACTTTCCTGTTTGAATAAAAATTCACAAATTCAGCGATGTGAAGAAAAAATCCTTTTCGGACAATATTCCATATCATTAACTTCCACTTAAGGAAAATGTTGATAACATTGGAAAAGAAATAAAAGAACTATTTTCTATTAATTCATTCATTTTTCTACGTCCGAGTGTAATCTTCTGACATCTAAGTGCATAACCTGTAAAAATATCAAATTTTAAATTAACACTAAATACAATTTTTATATCTATTTATGTACATAAAATTAAAAATAGATTTGAATAATAATAAGTTTAAAAAGTAATGTTGGTACAAATCTGAGATTTTTACAAACCACAATTTTCGATTAAATTGAATAATTTAAACAAATAAAAAGTCATTCTATTCTAAATAAATATAAATATACACACGTGGTTTATGATTGAATAAGAACCCTCTCCTTGGGAAATTCAAAAATTCCATTTTCAAAAAGAGGGGAATTATTCAAATATTTCGAAGAAACTAAAATTTAGATCAGATTTGTGGAAAATTAAAGCAACGCGACGACTCTGGTACCGGAAGTGAGTTGGAGTCGACATTACGAACCGGAAATCGTCATGGGGACCCATGGGAAACTTGAAAAAGTGAGCGGAACTACAGACCCTGGGAACACGATTGACTCTTGCTCGGGGATTTTGTGTATATATATATACAGAAGACTGCGATTTATTGTAAACTTTGCAGTTTAAATTTCTATGTCGTAATTGAAACGAGATTTACTTGAAATTTGGATATGCGTGACTGGCCATAGTGATACCGGTGATCGTCATATTCCTAAGGACTCATAAGAGCTTAGAAGACAGTTAAGATTATATATAGACACATGCGTGTGGAATATAAATTTCAAGGACGAATGAAAATATAATGAATGTCTCAAATTCCTTCTAGTTAAGAACACAATACTTTTTCCATATATTTATAGATACCTTGCATTAATTTTTATACTTTTAATTGAAAACAGTGAATTTTAAACTTGGAAAACTATTATAGATGCGCGGTTTATTTGACGTTTGACGACTTCTGACTTCAAATTATGCAAATCAGCAATACGAAACCGTTTAAAATAAAAGTTATGGCCTCATAACTTTGAAAAGTTGAAAATCAAAGTTATGAGATAACTTAAATTCATAACTTTGATTTTCAACTGTTAAGAATTGCTGAAACGCCTAATTTGAAGTCAGTAAAAATTGTACAAATAATTGTTTTAATAAATAGATAGAGAAAAGAAAATTGTTAAAAGAAATGTTTTAATATTTAAGTTAAAAACAATTTTCTCTACTCGAAATTGATTTAAAATATTTTTCGGTTAAACCTCTACTGACTGGGGGGAAAAAAATTACTTTTCTAAAACTTCTATTTCCGTTGACCTGATTTTTTTACACAATATGAACACATTTAACATCGCAATGTGAATGAAAAGAAACTTTTTCTGGACATTTTTTTTTTATCTTTTGCGGTGTCCATTTTTCACTGTACAACCTATATTTCTTTCTTTTTGTTAGAGAAACGATTACAAATTGCTATTTCTTTTCACAAAAAAAAAACCAGTTCTTCATGAGATCAAATGGTTCCTATTATGTAAAACTATAAAAATGAGATCTAATTTTTATATTCTAAGGTAAGAAAAAGAAATTATTTCTCAACATTAAAATAATTCCCAGAGTATACAAAAATGCAAATTTTTTTTTTCTCGGAAGAAAGTTTCGTTTGAAATTGTAAAAAAAAGAGTCACTGATGTATATCAAGGAGACAGTAGTGTAAAATTTAATTGTCTCTAAGGAGAGCAAGATTTCTTTTTCTCTACATTTTCTAGGGGGAGAAATTTAAAATACCTTTTGTTTTCCTTTTACAAACATTTGAAATCGTCTCTAACGTTATTTTTTTAAATATTCATAATACCGCGAAGTTAAATTTTTGTATTGTCATTTTTTTCCTGACCTATTTCTCCATTCTTCGGTATAAAATAAAAAAATATTTCGCGCCCTTATTTTTAATTTTTAAATAAATTTTTTCATTCAAACTTATCGTTCTTCATCTTCATTGTAATTCTTAATGCGCTTGTACATCACTTTCATTGTTTGATATATTATTCTTTCCCTGAAAAAAAAATTGGTCATAATTACAAACAAAGATCGTTTCAAAAAGGATGTGTTATCTCAATTCCTGTAATATATTTCATCATCATTTCAAAAAAGAAAAGATTTCAATCGAAGTTGTTATTTCAATGAAAAATCAATTTAATTCCTAGTTCTTTTTAAATAAAAAAAAATATTTTATTCATTGCCTATTAACTTCTATCAGAAAAAAATATATATATTTACAATCAAGCTACCAAAAAGAAAACAATATTTTATAAAATAAATTAACTTGATGAGTGTATATACAAGAATTATAAATATGTTTTTTTAAACATATTTTATAAAACGTTTCTGAATGGTAAACATTCTATTTGCTATTTTCGTTTTGAAAAGGTCATTCTACAAATAGAATAATGTTATTTTTCCAACACTTAAAAATTATTCTTGCGACATGAAATTGACACTATTTTATATAGTAATTAAAAAAAAAAGAAACAAGTTCAAAATTGCCTTCATTTTTAAGTATAAAAACTTTCTTAACGATTTACATGGTTAATTACGGGTAATTAGAAACAAATAAAATTTGTCCTACAATTATATTTCTTATTTTTATTTTCCTTCTAAGAATAGTGTGAAATAATGCAAAAGAAAAAACAAATTACCAAGGAATGATTTTTTTCTAAAAATATATAATTACATTTTAATCTAAACGGCTAAATTTATCAAAATTATATGTATGATTTTACTAATTTTCGATCAAATCAAATTTAGTATTTTTTTTATAATTAAAAAAACTCTTATTTTCTAAATATTTGAATACTAAATAAAGAAATTTTTCCTGCTTTTGAAAAAATTTATACGGGAAACAATAGTGTATGTACCGTTATAGTTAAGGTGTAAATTTGAAATTTTTATCAGAAAAAAACCCGCATTATTTTAAAATTTTTGAATATATATGTATAATTATGAATCATCGATCGGTCAATTACCACGTGTTTGTCATTCACGTGCGTATATGCGTATATATGTATATGTCGTCTATAGGGAGTGCGCTAAAAATAAAGG
This sequence comes from Leptopilina myrica (nomen nudum), assembly GCA_032872475.1. Lineage (NCBI taxonomy): Eukaryota > Metazoa > Arthropoda > Insecta > Hymenoptera > Figitidae > Leptopilina > Leptopilina myrica (nomen nudum). The sequence goes on along the minus strand of CM065466.1, from coordinate 2,211,519 downwards.
ATTGTTGATACGACTTTGCAGCCGATCACTATAGGCCGAGTATATTGTTACCTTATCTATGACTAATTTGTACTTTGAAAAACGCATAATTTCATTTCATTGCGACTATTTCTGATTTATCATTACGTCTGAAAATGAAATAAAATTACAAACGTAAATTCTAGTACATGTTTCTTTACTGTCCTGTAATGAAACTAAACGTTTTTAAAAAGTATCTTCTAATAGCAAATTTTAGAAATAGTTTCACAAATGTTTTAAATAGGTGAAAGGTTAACTCTACCTTTTGATAACCAGGGATTTTTGAATATATCTTGAAAGTACATTTTTAATTGCTTTTAATAACCAGAGAGCTTTGAATATAACTTTCAAGATAAAAGTGCGGTTAATCAAAACTGAGCCGATGACAATTTTCACATTGTACACTTACGGAAAATAAGGTCAATGAACAATCAGTGAATATTTTAAAAAGTATCTTCTAGTAGCAAATTTTTAAAGTTTTAAATAGGTGAAAGGTTAACTGCCGTTTAATAACCAGGGATTTTTGAATATATCTTGAAAGTACATTTTTAATTGCTTTTAATAACCAGAGAGCTTTGAATATAACTTTCAAGTTAAAAATCCCTTTCTTTTAGTAGTAAATTAATTGCATTTAATATAAATTATAAATCATCTCAGAAATCAATCGTTTTATAAATAAATAGCATGAAATATTCGTGAACTAACATCAAGAGAAAGTAAAACAGAATCCTGTCGTGCAGTAATATTTTTGTCTTTAAACTCGAAACTATTGTTTACCTGAAAATTTCAGTCAGGAATAAAATTGCTGTTTTTATCTCTTCGTTAAGATTTAGGCCAAAATAGTTGGTCAAAGAGATGCGATGTCTTTGTGAATTTTTGGTAAACCATAAAATTTTGCCAAACAAGTATTAGTCATAGTTAACTGATTATTATGATATTTATGTTTAAGAAAGTCGTTTAAATTCTTGAGAATTTTTGAAGTTCTTGATTGTAATTTAGATAAAACTCCTTTTGTCGAGATTTCTTTATAAGTGCGTCGTTCAGAAAGTAAATCATGAGCTTTAGCAATGTAGTCTTCTGAATATCTTCAAGCAACACTCGGTCGGTAAAATCGCAAGTAGACATAATCATCTAAAAATCTATTTTTTGTGTGTTAAAAACAATAAAATAGTGAACTAAAATTCTTTTGTATTAATAAACCAAAAAAACATTGATTAAAATAAAAATTCTAACTACATTTAACATTCACATGCAGGACAAAACAATTATTTAAAAGAAACATTAAACCTCAAAACATTCTTCTCAATAGTCACACCCTTTTTCTGAATTTGACAAAACACATTGAAAATATTTATGAAATATTTTCGAATCCTCCGGACTGTCGATATTTTCTTTTTGACCAAAAAAACTTCCCTGCAAGAGAAAAAGAAACAAAGCGACAGCAGAAAATTCTTGAAAAACATAAAGCCAACAAAATAAAACTTACCCTGCATGAAGGTGAACAATTTCTCGCATTCTTGTTAATTTTGGAAGAAATTTTCGATGAAGGGAAAAAGGAAAAATTGTGAATTAAATAAATAACTAGGGTTTCTTTAAATTTAAATTTATTCACCTTTGAAGTATACAAATCTACTTCGCTTTTTTGCTCTTAATCTTTCTCATGTAGAATTCGAGTTCTTTGCCTTCCAAAATGTAACCGTCAGCTCTTCCGCATTGTCCGGGTCGACTGGCAACGCAAGCTTGAATGGGGAAAATTGCAAAAAATTAAACAGTGAACGAAGCAAAAATAGCATTAAAATTAATTTTCAAGTTAACATTGAATCTCCAAAGTAAATTTTCTTTTATTTAAAAAAAAAGGAAATTAATTTACAAATATGAAATTTTGTATTTATTACTTATTAATATTTTCTTACCGAGAACTCTTCCCGTGGCGAATTGATCCTCAAGTGCCTGTTCAACTTTTGCGAATTTTTGCCTTGACTTGTATTTAGCTTCGCATTTCTTCGACCTCTTCTTATTCAAAATTTCCTCTTCCGCTTCGGTCTAATTTGACAAAAAAAAACACAACTTTTAGTATTGAAATTTTTATAAATTATAGTTAAAAAAAAAAGTATATTCGTTACTTCTTACCAAACACGATATAATAGAATTTAATAAAATAAATAAAATAAATAAAATAAATAAAATAAATAAAATAAATAAAATAAATAAAATAAATAAAATAAATAAAATAAATAAAATAAATAAAATAAATAAATAAAATAAATAAAATAAATAAAATATAATATACAATAAAATATAATAATACATAATGCGAGGAAAGACATAAAAAAAAGAAATAAAAATACGAAAATTCTCACCAATTTTGCGCCCCGTTTGCGTCCAAGAGGAAGGGCATAATGAGCCTCGTACCATTGTCTAAATGGTGTGGCGTCAATGGTGACAATTGCATTTTTAACGAGTGTTTTGGTTCTCACCAATTCGTTATTAGATGCATTGTACACAACATCAATGATACGTGTTTTACGTGCACGACCCTCTGATCCCCAGGCAAAGTTTCCTGTGTCGAGACGAAGTGCTCTGTATTTCTTGTTGCCACCGCGTGTACGAACCTTGTTGTTTTTCATCCAACCAAATCGCAAAATGAAAATAAAAGAGAAACAGAAGAAAAAAAACAATTATTATTTTTGTCGCATACAATTGTTTTTGTATTTTTTAAAATAAATCTTTTTACATAAAAAACAATATATATATATTGTAAAAAGAAAACTTCAGCACGCTGTGGGAATAGTATCAACAGATCTCATTCTGAGTAGGTAAGGGTACTCATCATTTAAAAATTTTTTTTTCTTTTTTTTAATTTGCCATATTTTAGACTATTTTACTTAGTTTGCAATTAAGAGAGGGCTTTTAATTATTCAAGTAAAAAAAAAAAAATTGCTACGCAACATCAAAAAATTGAATTAATCTCTAAAATTTTAAATCAAACATCAATCATCAATTATTTTAAATAATTTTGACCAAGTTCTACGAGAATTTAATTATTTAAATACAAAAATTTGGTTCAAATTCCATAATGTACTTTAGTTTTTAAAAAGCTTTTCGAAAGTTCTACATTCTACGAGAATTTAATTATTTAAATACAAAAATTCGATTCGAATTCAATAATGTACTTTAGTTTTTAAAAAGCTTTTCGAATGTTCTACATTCACTCTTTAAATATTTAATTATTTTTGAAAGTAATTTTTAACTGGAATTCTTCTTTAAGACAATTATTTTTATAATAATTTTCTAAAAGCTCTTTAAGAGGACGTCAAAGACGATTGAGTTTCTTATCGACATTGACATCCCCTTAAAGAAAACGATCGTAAATAAGGAAAAAATAAACGATTTTTTTTTATTTAAAGAATTTTTTGGTATTAAAAATTTATTACTTGAACTAAAAGTACTTAAATTAAAAGAAATTGAACTGAAAATACTTAAACATTGAAGAAATAATCCGAATACTTCAAAAAAAAGTTCCAATTGAATTTTAAAAAAATACAATTTTTTGAGCATAAGAAATATATTTGTTAAATTTTAGATTATGTTATCGACAGTGTTTCTTATTGACGGAAAAATGTAATTTTCATGTTAACAAAAATTTTAAATCGCAATTAACAAATAAAATTGTCTTCCAAAAATCGAAAAAATTTCTTAAATAATTGTGAAAGAATTTACTAAATATTAAGGGTTGCCACGCTTTTATCCTTTTCAAATTCCCTGAATTTTCCAAGTGTTCCAGGTTAAAAAACGGAATTTTCAATTTTTTTAAAACTACATTTATTATTAATTAGAAAATTATTGTAAAACATGAATAACTTCATTTTTCAACAAAATATTTAACCACTATTATTTTTTCATATAGAAATTAAGATTTTCAAAAATTCAGTTATTTTTTTTTAAACATTTATCACTTATTCTTCAAAGAATTAATTCAATTTTCTTTAAAAATAATTTTAATAAATTCTGAATAGAAATTTAGTTAATTTCAAAAATTTCTCAAACTTTAATTATTTTCAATGTCTAGTATTTCAATAAAATTTCACAAAACAATTCAATTATTTACAAAAGAAATTCTAATAAAATTAGTTTCAAGAATTCAATTATTTTCAAAGGTATAACGTAATTATTCGCAAAAATCCAATTATGTTTTAAAAGTAGCCAAAAATTCCCGTCAAAATTTAAATTATCTTTATAAATAATAAAAATTTTCTCCACAATTAAATTATTTTTGAAAATTTTAATAAAATTCTTGTCAGAATTTCAATTATTTTTAATATACAAAATTTTCATCGTATTTCTCAAAATATGCAATTATTTACAAAACTTTTTCAAAAGCATTCAATTATTATTTAAAAATTTGTCGATAAAGTTCAATTATTTAATAAAATGTTTAATTTTGGAGTTAAATAAATGAATTCTCGTAGAATTTAAATTTTCTAATAAAAAATATATATTTTCGAATATGATATTCAATTGTAATCCAAAATTTTATCTGAAATTTATTTTTAAATCAACATGTATTAGAAATTTCCACAAGAAATTAATTATTTTACTTTAAAAATAAATAATTTATTAAATAATAATGGAATGTTTTTTAAAATTGAATTTTCATAAATAATTTTATCAAAATTTAATTATTTTGTTTTTTATTATTAAACATAAGTAATATTATTATTATTGTTACTATTTATTATCGAGACAAATTTAAAAAAAATTTAATCATTTCATTTTTTGAGAAATTTGATGAAAATTTTGTATATTAAAAATAATTGATCTTCTGCCAAGAATTTTATTCAAATTTTCCAAAATAATTGAATTTAGGAGAAATTTTTTTATTATTTATAAAGACAATTTAAAATTCAAATGAAAATTTTATATTTATAAAACAGAATTTTGTTTAAAAAAAAATTATGACAATAGGAATCCCTTAAAAAATATTGGTTTAAAACATAAATTTTTGGGGTAAAATGTTAAAAAACAAAAGTTGGACTTAAAAAATTCTTTATTAAATTAATATTTTAAGTCCAAAAACTTGTTTCTAAAATTTAAGCCCTAAAATACATATTTTATTGGTAAAAAAAATGTTAGACACAAAAAGTTTTTGGACATAAAAAGCCCAAGAACTATTTTTTTTTAAACAAAATATGTATTTTTACGCCAAAATAAATATTTTAAGAAATATTTCAAAGGTTTTTTTTAAACCATTTTCTTTTTTTTTAAAGTACGAACATCAGAAGTTCTTTTAACATATTTTATAAAGTATGCAGCTCAAAATTTGTTAATATATCGTGACCTCCGTTTACCTTTGTTATATTTATTAATAAATATTTTTAAAAAATTTTATAAATATTTATTAATAAATAAATAAGAAAGCTGGAAAAAGCAAAACATGTATAAAATAATGGCAAATATTTTAAATTGTATTGTATTTTAAAAATAATATTCATTTTAAATAATAAAGGAAGAAAATTTATCTTACGGTGTGAATACGTTGAGGACCAAGTTTTGTATTGGCAGCGGGACGTCCCAACTCGAACTTCCTCTTCTTCCTGAGTGGCTTCCTTTTGCCACCGGTTGCACGCCTTTTATGCCAGTGATCACGGGAAATACCTTAAAAAAATTAATTTCATTAAAAAAAAATATATTTGCAAAAATAATTTTCTTTTTTGGAATTTTCTTTTCCTTTCTTTCAAAAAGAAAACTTCAGTACGCTGTGGGAAAATATCAACAACTCTCATTTCTGAGTAGGTAAGGGTGCTCATCATGTTCGTAAAAAAAAATTCCAATCACCAAAAATTTATTTTGAAAAAAAAACTCAATTTCCGTAAAATAATCTTAATAAAAAAATTATTCTATTTATTCTACACAAAAATATGGACAAAAATTTATTTAGTTTAAAAAAAAATTCTTGTATTTTTTTCTAAAAACTAAATTCATAAAAAAAATATTCCGTTCGTAAAAGAATTTTTCCAGTGAAAAATGTAAATAGTGTATAAATTTTCTCATTTTTAAAATCTCTATTTCTTTGCTTCTTTCAATTTGCGTGAAACGAAACAATTTTTATTTGACATAAACTGTTTTTCATCATGTAAGAAAAAAAAAATCTTGTAAATTTTTCGACTACTCGAAACCTAACCTCACTTTTCACAAAAAAACACAATTGACAAACGAAAAATTTTCATTTTTAAGTAAAATTCCAAACACAAAGACACAAAATAACAAAAAAAATGCAAATTGAAACAAAAACAAAATTGTTCTTATTGAAAATAAACCTGAAATATTGACAAAATTATTGTCATCATGTAAACGAGTTGCAGCGTAAACTCAATTTTGATACAACATTTCGCGACAAATTCACAATCAAAATAACACAAATAATGCACAACACTTGTCAATAATAAGCGGAAAATATGTTTGCGACAAAAAATTTTCAATAATTTAACAAAAATTCAACGATGTTAAACGATTATTTTAAACATGTGGAAAAATTAAGCGACACTCACCCATTGTGCTTGACGTGAAAAGAAAAAAGAACACGAACTACAAATATTATCTAGATGCGAAAGTCGAAGAGAGACCGCGCCCTCCTCTCTGAAGTTGGCTGCAATACAGATGGCGCGCAATTTTTCAACTGGCGGAAACAGTTGAAAATATATTCGAAAAAAAAGTAGCAAAATTCTCTCTTAACCTTTACAATTAATTTTTGGCAATAAACAAAAATTTGTAACGTGATTTTAATTTTTAGATTATATACCAACAAAAAAAAACACACACACACAGAAATTGTACGAAAAAAAGCGGGAAAATTCAAATAATAATCTCTCCCTCCATGTGTATTTCAATTTCCGGCTCATTTTGTGCGCGACGATGACCTACGACGACGACGTCGTTCGACGAGACACTTCAACAATCTGTGATGAAATTTGTGTCGGTGTTTTTTTTTTTTTTGACAGTTTCAAGTTAAATTTTTATAGGATTAATTTTATTTAATTATTTATTATTTTTTTTTAAAACGAATCACAAAATTTTCTCTATATAGTCTAATTAAAAAGGAGAACAAAAAAAAGGGGGGAGAAAAAACTGTAAATAACAGTGAAAAATGTATTCGTTCCAGGGACACAATCAAGTAAGTGAATTTATTCTAATTTTTATACTATAGGAATTATATATATATATATATTTTTTTATCCACAATTTCGTTAATATTCATTTCATGAATCGATAAAATTTTGGTAGATTATACATTTTTTCTCACAAGGAAATGATAAATATATGTGAATTTGCAAATTTTTCGCGTACATTAACCTCAAAATCTAATTAGTACAATCGAAATATACTTTATTTTTTCGCATTTTTCCCTTTAAATTGCGCGTAATGAAAATAATGCTAAAAATAACCTCACTTTTTTTTGGCAAAATTTTGTTCTCGATTACAAATTTTCTTTTTTTTTTTAAATACGAAGATATTTTTGAAAACATTGGATCGAAAAATAGTTGAAAACAAAATATTTTTTTTCTAAATCGAAATAAATAATGGCGAATTTGTTATTAAATAGATTATACTTGGCATTGACAGCAGTTGCCAAAAAATTTTGACTTAACCTTGCCAGCGAAATTTTTTATAACCTTTAAAATGTTTATTTATTAGAATAAAGTAAATATAGTAATACACTGCTGTTACAATTTTTCTTACTAATAAATCATTAATCCGTTATTATAATAATAAACAAATTCAATTTTCACAATTAATATACAATTTATAATTATAATTATTATTATTATTATTATTTTTCTCTGCAATTTCTCCCTCTTCTATTTCATCAGCTTTTTCAAACATTTTTAACAAATTTATGGAATTCATTAATATTATTATTCTTTTTAATTATTTTTTTTCAATTCCGAATTATTTTGTTAGAATATTCATCAAAAATTTGATTATTTTTCCAAATAACACTTTTTGTAAAGTAGAAAAATAAACTTTTTGTTTGCAAATATAAAATAGATTTCAATTAAATTTGACAAACTTTCTAACTGATTTACAAAGTAGTTTTTTATTTTTAAGAGAATTTCCCTTTATTAAAAATATAATTTCATTAAAACGTTTCAAGAGATTAATTTTTTCAAAAATTTCTAAATTAAATTATTTTTATTGGAATAATTTTTGTACAATAAATATATAAATATTTATTTTTCTCCTAAAATTACAATTGTAAATAATTTTAATTTAAACGCCTTTTGAAATTTATCTGTTTCTAAAAATTCATATTGTAAGTTATTTTTAATATTTAATTTTAATTTTAAATTTTGCCAGAAATTCATTTTTAAATCAATTTTTATTGGAAAATTCCACAAAAATTGATTTATTTAAATAGAAAAATAAATAATTAATAGAATAAGTGATTATTTCTTAAAATTTAATTAAGAATTTTATCAATATTTTTAAAAATAATTAAATCCAATTTTTTTTTATAGAAATAATTAAATTCTTTTGATGAATTTTATTAGAATTTTTAAAAATTTATTTTTTGTGTGGAAAGTTATTAAAATTGAATGGAAAATAATTAAATTCTATATTTATTTATTCGTTTAGAATTCTTAATAATATTTTCTACTTTTATTATTATTATTAATTATTATTTTTATTATTAATTATTTTTTTCTTATTATTAATTTTTATCTATTCTTATAACTAAAAATACAATTATTATCTATTTTTACGAATTTTTATTAAAAAAAAACATTTACAGAAATATTTTATCGAAAAACAATTCAAAAAACAATGGTATTTTTTTTGTTAATAAAAACTTATTTTTTCTTTATTTTTTGCAGGCACTCTATTATTTAACGCAGTTAACAAATGGTTTTAGACCAAAATCGTCTTCTATTGCAGTTCGTGTTTATCAGCCAATTTCAAATGCTCCCGACGTTTTATGCCAAGAAAGTTTTCTAGAGGTAAAAATTGTTAAACAACAAAAGAAACGAAAATTGATAAGCAAAAAAAAATGAAATAGAAAAAAATTAAATGGATTTTATTTTGTGGAAAAATATTTTACCTCGTTCAGCTAAATATTTATCTGTACCGACAATAAATTTTACTAAACTAGAAAATAAAAAATTAAAAAAAAATGTTTTTTGATTGATAATAATTAAAATATTTTTTTAATAATAAATAATTCAAAAAAAAATTCTTTTGTTTCGTGAATAAGTAAAATTTATTGTTGATGTAAATAAATATTTTTCTAAATAAGGTAAAATATTTATTTAGGAAAGAAGATTGAATATTAAATAATTTAAAAGTTTGTGAAAGTAACTGTTAAATATTTAATTCTGATTTAATTTATTTTTATTATTTTTATTATCATTATTATTATTATCATTATTATTTACAATTCAGAATTTTTAACTGAAACCTGTAGAAAAGATATTTTAATTAAATTTTTAGTTTAATAAATAATTTTTTAATTGTAATTTAATTTATTAATAATTAATATGTTTCTTTATAGGCGAAAAAAAATTGTACAGAATTGCCAAGTGAAATATTGACAGCAGCGGTTGAATTGCCAAATATTTTAAAATTACAAGACAGAAATGAGAGGGAATTGGAAATTGGCGATGTTAAAGTGACAATTAAGAAGAGAATTAAAAAGCGAAATAAATGGAATGTCTCCTATATATCGGGATCAAATTTCAATGAAAATAAACAGGGTCTGAGAGAATATGACGATACGACAACATTTATGTCGATTAAATCAAATTATGGCTTAATACGCGTTGGTCAAACATCATTTCTCGATGTTCAAATTCGTGGTTTTAAAACACAACGAAACATTCAAAATGATGAGGGCAATAAAACATCAATAACCGCAAGGCTTTTAAAGTGGATCACATCTAATCCTGATAATTCGGTATTCAAACAGCGTATACCTTTTATTTTTCGAAAAATGTATTTTAATAAAATTTTTAAGCTTATTTTAAAAAATTTTTTAAATTCACTTTTAAAACATTTTAAAATTTACTATCTAAATTTTTTAAAAAATGCACTTTTTAAAATTTATTCAAAAAGGTTGGACTTGGAAAAACTAAATTATTCACTTTTTAATAATTTTATTATAAGTAGAATTAACATTCAATTTGCAAATGAAATGAGAAAATTTCAAATTTCGAAGTAATTATTAATTTGTCTTTAAATTATTTTCAGCAAGATGCAGTTTGGCGGCACATAAAACGTAAAGATTTCAATGAAAGTGCTTGGGAATCGAGAAAGGATTTAACGCCAGAGGAACGTGTTAAATTGGCATTTGCCGAAGGTTTCGTTGAGGGCCAGTCGCGAAAAAATCCCAATCGAGTGAAACAATTATTCAAAGGAATACAATCATTTGTCGCTGTTGTTGTTTTAGCATTTTTAGTTCTCTTTCTATTAGGCGCGTCTAACCGTAACTATTTATTATCATCAATTAAAAAAAAAACAAAAAAAAATTCACTCATATATATAAAAATTCTCACACTTCATTTTCATAAAAAAAAATAACATAAATATTAATCAAAGTAATGCAATTTTAAATCTGAATTTCCCTTCAATTTCTTTTTTTAGTACGTGTCTCAAATGGTGGATTATTTAGAATGCAATTTGGTGAACATCAGGAAATTGATGCCGAAATGGTTAATGTCACTTTTCTGGATGTGAAAGGCGTATGTAGTTTTTTTTTTAAATTAATCAAATTTATTATTTTCATTTTTTTGCTTATTTACTGAAGATTTTATTTATTAGAATCAATTTAAAGGAAAATTTTTAATAAAAAAAAAGTAAATTTTGAAGAAAAGGAATATTTCTTTAACAAAAAATATTTAACGGAGAAGAACTAGTATTAATAAAATTAAGTAAAATTGTGTTTTTAGATTGAAGAGGCAAAAGCAGAATTGGCGAATGTCATTGAATACTTAAAGAACCCGGCGAAATTCACAGCACTTGGGGGTAAATTGCCGAAGGGGGTTTTGCTCTCGGGTGTGCCGGGAACGGGAAAAACGTTAATAGCCAGAGCAGTTGCAGGCGAAGCGGGAGTTCCATTTTTCCACGTGGCCGGCTCGGAATTTGACGAAATCCTCGTTGGCCAGGGTGCGAAACGAGTTCGCGAATTGTTCAGTAAGTATAGTCGGGGAGTCAATAATTATTGGCAAAATCAACCAGGCAATGAAAAAAATACTTTAAATAGTTTTATGACTATTGGCAATATCAACCAGGCAATAAAAAACACGTTAAATATAGTCTATGACTATTGGCAAAATCAACTAGGCAATAAATACAAAAATATACGTTAAATAGTCTATGACTATTGGCAGAATCAACCAGGCAATTGAAAAAACACGTTAAATAGTCTTATGACTATTGGCAATTTCAACCAGGCAATAAAAAACACGTTAACAGTCTATGACTATTGGCAAAATCAACCAGGCAATTGAAAAAACATATTAAATAGTCTATGACTATTGGCAAAATCAACCAGGCAAAACAAAAATTATGAAAAATAGTCTATGACTATTGACAATATCAAAGCTCATCATTATTTTCAATAAAATTTTAATAGCTTTAATAGTTTTCTTGAAAAAATCAATTTTTGTAGAATCTTCTGATAAAAATGGATTTAAAAATGAATTTCAATTTAATTGCAATAAATCTTGTATTTGAAATAAATTTATTTTTCTACTTTCAAAAAATATTTTTAAAATTAATCGAATTTTTGAAGAATTCTAACTAAAAATTTGGAAAGTCATTGAATATAAAATAAAATTTATAATTGAAGTTGATATCAGAATAAGAACAGTAGAGAATATTTTTAATTTTTTTAAATTTATAATTGAAGTTGTTATCGGAATAAGAACAGTAGAGAATATTTTTAATTGAAATTGAGAAAAAGTCCGGTACAAGAATTAGAGACAATACTTAACGAAAATTATAATTATTTTTTGTTGTTCTTCTTTGAAACTAAACTTTTCAATTTTAGTTTTTTACCTTAAAATATTTTCATTCATAAAAATGAAATTAACATTAGTTTATTAACTTAAGCAATAAAATTAATGGATAGAAGATAATGAAAGCAAAGGAATAAAAATGAAATATAATATTTTTAGAAGCTGCAAAAGAGCGTGCACCGTGTGTGATTTTCATTGATGAAATTGACTCGGTGGGCTCGCATCGTACAACATCCGCGCTACATCCATACGCGAATCAGACGATTAATCAACTACTTTCAGAAATGGATGGGTAATCATTTTTTTTGTCCCTTTTCTATTTGTATTTATTTATTCAAACAAAATTAATTAAAAATAATTTTTTTCTACTTAGAAATTTTACCGTCAAATAATAGCTTTTTTATAAAAAAAAATAGATTATTTCGAAAGGAAGGTATATTTTAGTTTTTTTTTTAAACCTATTGTTTTTTATTTAATTAAATATTCACCGGGAATAGCTACAGATTTTACTAGATTAGTCGAATTTTTACTAGTTTTAGTTAAGGCATTATCGCTGTTTCAGATAACCATTTTTTCCGTGTTTTTTTATTTTTATTTTCTCATATAAAAACCGTCGTAATTTTACAGTTTTCATCAAAACGAAGGTGTAATTGTATTGGGAGCGACAAATCGTCCAAATCAATTGGATTCAGCATTATTGAGACCCGGACGTTTTGATGTTCAAATACACATTGACAAACCAAATTTCACCGGTCGAAATGAAATTTTAAGACTTTATTTATCGAAAATAATTCACAGCGAGGTTGATTTAACGACTCTGGTGAAAAGTACAATTGGATTCACTGGCGCTGATATTTCAAATTTGGTGAGAAGATCAATCGTTTTTTTTTTAATTTAACTCTTTTTTTTGTTACTTGAGTATAATTCGAATTTCTCTTTATAGTAAAAATAGTTTTTTTTATTAACAACGCGAAGTAGAAAGATATTGAAGACGCAAATGAATTGTTTATTTGAATTAGATTTATTTTGCCGTTAATTTTTAATTATATTTAAATTTTGAAATCAGTGTTTATGGAATATTTTCGTTACAAAATAGAGATTTGAATATTAATACAATTTGTTAGGGTAATTGATTTTCTTTCTGCATTTTTGTTTAAAAAATTATAAATATGAGGAATACGAATTTTTTTACCTTTCTCGGGAGTCGTATTTTTTAAAATTTATTCTTATTTTTTTTATTTTTTTTTTTGGTATAGGTAAATCAAGCGGCTTTAAGAGCGGCCCTGCACAATGCTGATAAAGTGACTATGGACGATTTGTTGTACGCGAGGGATAAAATAATAATGGGCCTCGAGCATCGAAAGGAAATTGATAAGGAGATGAATAAGATGGTCGCCTGTCACGAGAGTGGACACGCGATTGTCGCCTATTATAATAAAAATGCGAATAATTTGCATAAAGTGACAATCGTACCCCGAGCTGGCACTCTAGGACACGTTAGTACTTTTCGATCTTTTTTTTATTTAATTTTTTAAATATTTCAAAATATTTAAAAGATGCTTAACAATATTTTGAAAAAATCTTTAAATATTTTTTATTTATCCTGTTTTACTTATTGAAAATCATTTAAATTTTGTTGAAAGAAAATCTCATTTTCCAGACTTCCTATTTGCCGAGGAGGGAAATTAATAGTTACACAAAACGCGAATTATTGGCTGATTTGGATTGCATGATGGGTGGACGAGTTGCTGAGGAATTAGTTTTTGGCTTGGATAAAGTGACGGTCGGATGCTCCGGTGACTTAATGGTAAAAAGGAAATTATTTCCACAATTAAAATCTTGTTTTTTTTTACTTAAATTTTCAAGTTTTAGAGTTTAAATTCTTATTAAAATAATACATAAATTTTTCAACTTTAGAGTTTAAGTTCTTATTTGAATAATACTTAAATTTTTCGATTTTACAGTTTTAATTCTAATTAAGGATAAGACTAAAAATGAAAAATTTATGTGTGAAAAGTTGAAAAACAATTTTCAAACTAAATTTTCAGTTGAAATCCAATTTTATTAATGTCGTATTTTTATTTTCGAAGAGCGCGAATAAAATTGCAGAACGCATGGTAATGACTTATGGAATGTCGTCGAAATTTGGCTTCCGAGTTATCGCCAAAGATAAATCAAACGATATTGTCAACGAGGAAGTGAAATTAATTCTCCAGGTGATATAATTTCTCCTTTTTTTCCTTTCTTTAGTTAAATTTTGAAAAATAATTTAAATTTCTTTAAATTCAAATAATAAAAAAGACAAGTTTTTTAATAAATAATTTTAATTTTTAATCATAGCTTTCCAAATGAAAAAAATCGTGTTTTGTTTTAATTTAAAAAGAGAAACGTTATTTTTGAAGAAAAAAAATTATTTTCTTAGGAATCGTACGAACGAGCAAAAGCAATTCTAAAAGAACACTCGAAGGAATTGACAATGTTGAGTGAGGCACTTTTAAAATACGAGACATTGGACTTTGATGATGTGAAAAATCTTCTCGAGGGTAAAAAAATGAAAGTTCAAATGGCTTCAAATTTACCAGCGAAACTCGAACGTAATCTTAAAGACGAACCCGTCGATATACAAAAAAATATTCTTTAACTATTTTAGGTTCTATTATTACCATTATTACTAATTACTATAATAATAATTATTATTATTATTATTATTATTATAAATTTCAATTTCTGTACAGTATAATTATTTTCTACCCTAGACTGTAAAAGTTTACTTTTTTCCCCCCCACAAAAAAAAAGAAAAATTTCTCTGTTCTTAATACTCGAGACTTAAAAAAAAATAGAAACAACTTTTACAGTCTAGATAAAAAAAAAGAAAAACGCGGAGAAAAGGAATAAAAAATTTTTTTTTATTTTTCTCTTTAAAAAAAAATGACGTTCGACGTGTGTGAATTTTTATCATTTCTAAAGTGACTGTAGAAGGAAAATGAGAAAAAGAAAATTTCCGGAAGATTGTGTGAATCTTAATTAATATTAACGGCAAAAAAAACAAAATCTTCCTTTCACTGTTATAATTGATATGAGAGACAAAACAAAAGAGAAAGAAAGAGAATCGAATAAAAAAAAATCGAAAAAAAAATCAAAAACGATGTTTCGAATTTGTTTTGACACTTTTTTCATTTTTAAGAGTGGGAATTTTATTTGTTGTCAAGAATTTTCGAAATTTTCGTTTGTTTCTAATTTTACCTTTCTTTAAAATTAAAGTTTCTTTCTTTCTTAAAATTAAAAGAAAATTTTAAGAAAAACGTTAAATTAAAATCGAAAAAACTATTCATAGACTTTTTACTCGATAATTACTTTTAAAAATTAATTTAAAAAAAAGCATTTTTTTTAGATCAAACAATTTTTTTTTTAAACTGAAAGAAAGTTGTAAATTTCAGAATTTCTAAATTAAATTACGTTCAACAATGGAAGAGGGGAATTTTTTACGCATAAATAAAACCAGAAGGCATTCAATTTACTTTCGTTTAATCAATTTAATATGAAAACAGTACATGTGCACCCATTTTATTGCCACCACGACAAAAACTGACAATTTTCATTATTGTTTTTTTTATTTATTTATTTATTATTTTTCATTATTTTTGTGCTAAGAGTCTGTTATTTAGTTTATGTTTCACGTCAAAATTCAAGTTTTTCTATATGTTTTGGTAAATTCATCTACTTTTCGATTATATCCACGGAGAATGAAGCATGCGGGAAATTTGTATGGTTTTTTTTTTGGTTATTTCAAAACTACTTTTAGAGAGAAATATAGAGACAGAGAAAAATTCATAAAAAAAAAAAAATTGTTTCCTATGGAAAGTCAAAATAATATCGCGCGAATTATGTTGCACTGTGTGTATGTGTGTGAGTGTTTTATTTTAAATACTGTCGTCGTACAATGAAAAAGGTACTTTTTTTTAGATCGAAACAAAAAAAAATTCGAAATTCGAAAAAAAATGATTTTTTTTAAATAGAGAAAAAAAATTGTGTTAAAAACACTTCTTTAAAAAAAAATTCAAAACGAAACCACTGAAAAAAAAGAAATTTTCTGTAAAAGAAAATATTTCGTGTAAAAAAAAAATGCTGAAGTAAAAAATATCGAAAATATAAAAATTACAATAAAAAAAAATTGACAAAAAATGTAGAGTAAAAAAAAATGATAAAATGGGTAAATTTATTTTAAAAAAAAGAAAAAAAAATACGAAAACAAATTGATGAATATAAATTCTTAGCCTCATTGAAAGAGGTGAGTCAACTAATAATAATAATTAAAAAAAAAATAATAAATCTATTTACATTTCACATATTTCTTCGAACAATAGAAATAATTGTCGATGAAAAATTAATATTGTTATTACAAAAAAGTCCCCCCCAAAAAACGGATATTCGACCAGTTTTTTTTGACGTTCTTTTCTTCTTTTCTCTCGAAAAGAAAAATTTATTTTTTTCTCGTTTCTTAAAGAGAAAACAATCGTTTTTTTATGGCTTTTCTGCAGTAAGGGTAAAATTTTTTTTCTGTGGGCTTCATAACACGATTAATACTATATTTACACTTATTCTTATTTATTAATAACGAATTAACGACTATAGTCGTTTTAAAAAATATTTTTCCAAATTAATTAATTATAACTTTTGGACAATAATTCGATTCGCTAATTCTATACAAATATTGATTTGTAGGCAAAAAAATTTCTTTTTCCTTTAAAAAAAAAAATTCACTTAAATTTTAAGTTCTTTTTTTTAGATAAAAGAAAATTAAAATAAAATACTCTCAATTAAAAAAAAACTGTACAATAGAGAATTTCATTTTTTAATAGTAAAATATTTTGCAAACAAGTATTTGCTATTTGTTTAATTTCGACATTATTAATTTTTATAATTATAATATAATTATAATTATGTAATTAATTATTAATTTTGATCTAAATTTCTTGACACAAAATAATTTGAGTCAAAATAGTTGGTGACAAAATAGTTTTTAAAAAACATCGTTTTAAAATAAAATTGTTCCAAACAAAATATTTTTAAGACTAATTATAAATTTACGAATTTTTAACAATTAAATACATGCTTTTGTAGACAAAAAAAACGTTTTTTTGTTTGTTTCTTTTGTTAAAACTACATTTAAAATAAAAACCATCAAAATTTGGTCAAAAATTTATCATTTTTTTCGCCTTTTGTCGACAAAAGCAGAACTTTTTCTTTACTTGGAAAAAGTGGAGAGATTTTTTGTTTTTACATTAAAAAAGGAATTTTGTCTTTCTTTTCATTTGAAAAAAAGAAATCAAATTGGAAAAACGATCGTGAGTATTTTTTTTTACCACAGAAAAGCCACTGTTTATATTTCATATTAAAATTAACTTCTTTTCTTCATCTTATTCGTTTTTTCTTTTGAAAACCAGTCATTGGTAACAAAAATTTATTTTCCTGCACTCTGAGGCAGATTTTTCATATTTCTTCTTCTTCTTCTTTATATCAGGCCTATAAAAGTCCCTAAGACGTAATTTGTACAAAATTACTGTTTTGTCCTCTTGATCATAACAATTACTAGCAATATTAAATATTGTTACATTTATCCAATGTAATTTTTTTGTTTTTTTTTTTTTTGCTGGAATTTTTTTTCCTCCATTTTCATTACTCATACGAGAGTAATGAGGGAAAAAAAGGAACCAAAAGAGGAAAAAGAAAAAAGAAAAACCAAAGTTCCTCCCGACCGACGTTGGCAGTGAATTGAACCAAATTTTTCAGCTTCTATCTGTAAAAGAGAAAAAAAATTTATTTTTAATAATTAATTTTCTGTTTTTTTGAAACAATAGTGTCATTATTGCCCTAGGTCAATAAAGTGTTCTTTATAGACCGCTCACGGGTTAATAAAGTAACAATTATTACACTAGGGCAATAAAATGTATTTCAGAAATTCCTCAACTGTTTTATTGTCTTTATAAATAATAAAATTTTTCTCCGAAATTCAATTACTTTCAAAAATTTTAATAAAATTCTTGGGAGAATTTCAATTATATTTTTTAATTTTGATAAAATTATTTATGAAAATTCAATTTTAAGAAACAATCCATTGTTATTTAATAAATTCTTTTTTTTATAGTAAAATAATTAATTTCTTGTAGAATTTTCTAATAAATGTTGATTTCAAAATAAATTGCAGTTAAAATTTTGGGTTGCAATTGAATATCATATTCAAAAATATATATATTTATTAGAAAATTAAAATTCTAGGAGAATTCGTTTATTTAACTTTAAAATTAAACATTTTAATAAATAATTAAACTTTATCGACAAACTTTTAAATAATAATTGAATACTTTTGAAAAAGTTTTTTTAAATAATTGCATATTTTGAGAAATAGGATGAAGATTTTGTATATTAAAAATAATTGAAATTCTGACAAAAATTTTATTCAAATTTTCCAAAATAATTGAATTACGGAGAAAAATTTTATTAATTATAAAGATAATTTAAATTTTGACGGAAATTTTTAGCGTAATAATTGAATTCTTTTGACGAAAATATTAGTTATAAAAATATTTGAATTTTTCAGAAACGTTTTTTTTAAATAATTGAATATCTTTGAAGAATTTTATTAATTTTGAATATAATTGAATTTTTCATAAACTTTTTTTTTAAATAATTGAATATCTTTGAAGAATTTTATTAATTTTGAAAATAATTGAATTTTTCAAGAACTTTTTATTTAAATAGTTGAATATTTTGGAAGAATTTTATTAATTTTTAAAATAATTACATTATTATTATACATTATTACCCTAGTGTAATAAAGCACTCATTATTACCCTAGTGTAATAAAGTATTTATCATTATCCTAGTGTAATAAAGTACTTATTATTACCCTAGTGTAATAAAGTATTTATCATTATCCTAGTGTTAGAGTTTGGAGCTCAGTTTTAATTTGACTTTGCAGTTTGCAATACATTTTATTTTATTTATTATTATTTTATTTATTATTTTTTTGTATTGTGATTCATTAATATTTATTTATTATTATTTATGTGTTACTAAGACGGATTATTTATTTATTATAGTATGTAAATTTTTTTTTATTTCTTTTCACTTATTCTTTATATAAAAATTTTTATTGATTTTTCAAAAATTTATTTATTTATTATCGTTTCTTCTTTGAGTTTATTTATTATTTACTTATTTTATTTCTAATTTTTCCAATTTGTATTTATTTCTATTTTTATTTTTAATTCTTTCTAATTCAATTTTTACTATTTTCTGACTCCAGACTCTACTCCATCGTCAGGTTTTAAATTTTAAGTCTTCGTATATATTTTAATTTTGTATATATTTTTTGAATAGACTCCCTGAAGAGGAGAACGATTTGATTTCGAAACGTTGGAGTGAATAAAATTTGTTACTTTGTCCGAATGTTTTCATTTTCATTAATTTGACTTATTTATTAAGTATCTCGGACGTTAAAGACTATTTAACTAATAAAGTACTTATTATTACCCTAGGATAATAAAATACACATTATTACCCTAGGGTAATAAAGTACTCATTATTACCCTAGGATAATAAAGTACTCATTATTGCCCTAAGGCGATAATAGTCACTTTATTCACCAGCTGGTTTCTTTAGAAAATATTTTTACCCTTCTTTTAATATGAAAAACACTCAATTACCCAATCTTTCAGCGATTCGGCTCAACGACTTCATTGAAGAGCGGTGGGAGGGTATCCTGCAGTCCTTCAAAACTATCGAGTCCATCTAAATCCCCATTCTGAACATTATCAAGAAAGCTAGGTTCAAGAAAATCGGCAACACTCTGACACACGCTTTCCGATGAATTTGTCGCCGTCACATCGCCCCTCAAATTCAGTGTATCAATCGTTGGACTCGACAACATTGGCTCATTACTCTCAGAATATTGCTCCCTCGCCTGTACACTGTGCAATGGCGTTGTTGGATATGATCTCGACGCACCGCTACTGTCCTCCGTGAATGGCAATGCGCACGCACTTGTTATTGGCATAGGCAACGGTGTATTCGGATAAGAACGCGATTGTATCATCTTCTGAAGACTTGTATTCTCAATGACAATTCCCGCATCGATACCACTGTCATTAGTTATGTTCAGATAGGAATTTGGTAAGCTGTCGAGTATCAATGAACTTGTTTCCATAACACCCTGACCGTTGTGTGATAGAATTTCCTGCTCCTCATTGAGAATGTTGAGAAAATTGTTAATATTTTCCGACGACATTTCCTTGTCGTTCATCAGAAATTGTTGATGATCGTCGGACATGAAATTTGCGTCTTCAAGGAGGTACATTGCGTCGTCGGGCGCGTCTATTGAGTAGAAATCGGTGAATTCGCTTGGCACTGGTGTTGGAGCTATCGAACTGCTTGTGGATGGATTGAAACTTAGGAATGGAGTTAAAAATTGAGTAGTTGACACTGGGGATATTAGGGTTGGATTCACCATTCGATAGAGGGGGACCGATTGCGAACGACTGTAGAGCTCCTTGGTTTGTTGGGTGACCTCCAGCTTTTGTTTACCATCGTTTAGTAGTTCGGATATCTCTTGGTCCGATTGGGTCTTGTAGATGTTCTTCACCTTCACCTCTTGGTTTGGCTCAAGGTTTACCTCATGGTTCACCTGATTCACCTCGTGGTTCGCCTCATGGTTCACCTCATGGTTGATCTCCTGGTTAATCTCCAGATGAACCTCTCGATGAACCCGAAGGTTGTCCTGATTGTCCTGGTAATTGCCAATCATCTTCTGTGGTTCGATGCTTGGGAATCCACTGCAGTCCTTAAGCAATTGATTACGAACTTGTGTGTCGGATGTTTTGGTGAGAACGAGGGGCGAACGGGCGACTTGTCGTGTGTTTTCCGGCACCACAAAGGTCTCATTTTTGTTGGTATATGGCACATTGCAGGAGA
This sequence comes from Leptopilina myrica (nomen nudum), assembly GCA_032872475.1. Classification (NCBI taxonomy): domain Eukaryota; kingdom Metazoa; phylum Arthropoda; class Insecta; order Hymenoptera; family Figitidae; genus Leptopilina; species Leptopilina myrica (nomen nudum). The sequence continues at coordinate 2,190,520 of CM065466.1, read as the reverse complement.
TGGAGCGCGAGAGGGTTTTCTTGGCACTGCGGGATCTGTAGCCGTTTTGAAGATTACTCTTGGAACGCGGCACTGGTGTATTGCGGGGCGAGACAAATGGCGATGCGTTCGCTGAATTACACTTGGAGGCGCGACCATTGATGGGCGAATGCGGACCCGGTGAAATTGGAGTAAAATTAAAGATTCTTCGTCTTGTGTTGGGACTCTGAGGCACCGTGTGACTACTCGTCGTTATTGAATCATGCTCGATGACACTGGTCTCGAAACTAACTCTCCGACGAATGTTGTTGACGTTTGTCGTCGTTGGATTAGCGTGTTTCTCCTCTTGCTTTATGGGAATGTTAACAGGCGTTGAGGTGGTTTGATTCGTCACCGATCGTGTTGTGGCCTTGAGATTTTGTTGCAAAATGAAACGTAATTCAGAAACTTTATCCGATCTTGAGGATGATAAATCGGTGATGGGTGGAATGATGCTTCCCGTTTCAACATCAGACTCGCCTTGTTGAAAATACTGTAATAATTCTTCCTCTTGCTCTTGGGAATTATTACCGCCATGGAGATAATCGTCGATTGAATCGGAATCAATTATTCTGAGTTTGGTTCGTTGAAGGAGTGGCGAATTCTCCAATAGGGGAATTTCGTCATTATTGGTCTTTGGCTCCATGACAGTTGAGCGACCATTTAATTTCGCGCATTGTATATCAATATCACAGCTTTTTGGGGGCTGACTATCGGCAGCTTCACTAAAGTTTTTACGATTATTAGCTAGTATCACTGGAATTTTCCCGCTCTCGTGGATTGGCGTGCACGAACCATCATCAGGCGGTGTTGTCTCGGCTGAATGCTTTGCCTGTTTCTCGGGACTCGAATCCGCTTGTGATGGGGTTCCTCCACTAGTACGCTTCCTTTGATTCCTTGGCTTCATTGGAAGGGAATCTGTTGTCTTTTGCACACTCTCAATTGATTGTACCATTAGGTTATCACAGTTAGGTTGCTGGGAGACATAATCACTGTTGTTACGTACGGCTTTCCTTTGACGTGGAATTGGTGTCGTGTTACCCTTTATGGACGTTATAACGCTTCCATCCTGCGGCGATTGATTTGTTATTGTTGTTGTTGTCGTCGTCGGGGTCGTCGTCTTCTTTTTATTACTCTTTCGTCCTCCTTTGTTATTATTTACAGTCTTTTCTTTGTTCTGACACTGAAATACAAAAAAGGAAACAGGTGATATTTTTACTTTAAGTATTCAATGATTTTTGGGATTTTTTGGCTTCACTTGATATTCAGGAGTCGCACTCATCTACTAAAACCTACTATGTACTACTTATTTTACATAATGCTGCAATTTGGATACTTTCTTAGATTTCAGCCCCTAGAACCTAATATTTCAGCATTTTTTGAAATTCAAATGATTTAAAATAGTAATCAAAGATTTAAATAGCTTAAAGTAGTAACCGAAAAGTTTTAATACGTTAAAGTTAGATTTAGATGTTTTTTTAATAACCAGAGCCTTTAATAGCTTAAAGTAATAACCAGAGAGCTTTGAATAGCTTTAAGTTTCTTTTAAATTTTGCTGATGGCCTGAAAGTTTTGAATAGCTTTAAGTTCCCTCTAAATGATTTTCAATAACCAGAGAGCTTTAAATAGCTTAAAGTTATAACCAGTGAGCTTTGAATAGCTTAATGTATAATCAGAGAGCTTTGAACTGCTTTAAATTTCTTTTAGATTCTTCTTAAGTAACCAGAGAGCTTTGAATAGCTTAAAGTTAGCTTTAACTGCCTTTCAACAACCAGACAGTCTTAACTATCTCAATAGTCAGGGACAAATCTCCATTATTAACTAGAGAACTTTGAATAACTTCCAGCGATTAACTCACCGGCGACTCATTTTCCAACTGTCGTTGCTTTTGGTCGCGTACATGCTCCCTTTGTTGTAATTTCCTTTGCAATTGTAATTGTGCCTCGCGCATTTTTCCCTGTTTTCCATCACTGGGTGATTTTGATGTTTCTATTATTCAAGAAACAAAAATCGAGAGATATTATCAAAAATAATATTTAAAACACAGTTATTTCTTCATGAGGAAGCCAAAGTTAGTAATTACTTCCTCAAGCATTGTTTTCTAAAAAATGTTTAAAAATACAATGTTTTAAAATATGTTTCTAAAAAACCATGTTTTCTAAAAACAATGTTTTAAAATCCAATGTTTTAAAATTCAATGTTTTAAAATTCAATGTTTTAAAAATTATAAAACAAATATTGTTTTTGGAAAGCCAGTGAAAATATAAACAGCAAGAAATAGAGGATTATACCATTTTTAACAGCCTCGGGCGTTCCTGAATTGCAAACAATGCAAACAGCAGCCAAAGATCGTGTGTCGACGAAAACATTATCAACTAAATATCGACCCAAGGCACTGAGTGTTGGAAATTTTAAACCCAATAATTTTTCAGCCCATTCACGTATCAGTGTCGATGCAGCGCCCAACATTTCTTCGGTGATATTCTCCTCAGCGTTATCGTCCTAAATGAAATAAAGTTTCATAAAAAAAATGTTCTCTATTCCTTTTTTGTACAATCTTCAAACATTTTTGTTTTTCTTAATACTTACGGTTGGTAGTCCGGCGATAACTGGCAAATTTGGTGGATCCAGTTTTATCTTCTTTCGCATTCCAGCATAACAATAACGAGAATTACCACGCGTTCCAAGTCTTCGTGGACGTACCCTTGGATACACTTGCTTCATGACTTTTCCAAAGTCCGCCGTGGATAAGGGTTTCATGGAATTTTTCACACAGAACATACTAGAAATCCATAAAAGTACTATTAATTTCTTATTTTAATATTAGAGGGAATTATTATTATTATGGATAACAAGAAAAAGTTTGTTAAAACAACAAAAATTTTGTTATAAAAACAATAATATTGTACAAAAAAAAATAGAAATACGAACTTGTATTCATCGTATACTTCTTGCTTCGGCAATGATACATCTGGATCCTCCTCCAAATGTGTCTTGATCCACATAATTGTCTGATGAATTTCATATCGATTGCCCAATGGATTCAAAGGCTGTTTAAGTGGATCTATCGTACCGCTGGGATTTGCCAGTGACAATGGAAGTTTCAGGTACAATAATAATTTTTCCTCGATTTTCAATTGTTCCACTTTTGAGAAAATTTCCTGAACACGAAACTTCGAGTCGTCGCTAAAAGAAAAATTCTTTCATTTATCATCAGAAAATATCAAAACTTCAAAACTAAAAATTTAATTTTTGCAAATTCAGAAAATTATTTCTAAGATTAAGAAAAATACTATTTTCGACACCTAACTTCAAGGACTTAAAAATTTTCAATCCCCCTTTTTTAGAAATAAAACTAATTTCTTTGTTTTAGAAATAAAAAAATTATTCAATAAATAGAAATATTGCATTTTTATGAATCTCGTTTTATAAACTTTTTTTTTAAATAAATACAAAAAACCTACAATTTCTTTCATTATGAATCGAACTCAATTGAAAAATTAATTATATCCGCAATTCAAAGTGGATCAATAAAGAATGAATTATATTGTGTCGCGTGACAAATGACCTACTGAATTTTTTTTTTATTATTTTTATGACAAATTTAACTTTGTATTTTGTGTGAGAGTTTGTTAAATAATAATTTTTTAACATAAGAAAAAACAAAAAAAATTTTGTATGTATCTATAAATAGAGGGAAAGAAAATTATTCTCAATACGATAGAAGAAAATTTTATACAATTAAAGGATATAAGAAAGAATATAAAATAAAATCCAAGAAAAAAATCAATAACTGGTTTACGTTTATAACATCAAATTTTTTGCATTTCATACATACATTCGACATTTATTAAAATTATAAACAAATCATATTTTTCTTTTATTGCACAAATTATATAAAATTTTTAAATTATTTAATTATTTTATTGCAAAATAACTTTAATTTGAAAAATTATATTCATTTTATGTATAGGAATTGTTTTAATTTTTCATTAAAATTTGATTAAATTAGACAAATATTTCGTTTCTTTAGACAAAAATTTGAATTGGCTTTATTTGAGAAAAAAATTTGCTGAAATGAAAAAAAAATTGGTTAAGTTAGTCAAACATTTGGGTATAATACTCAAATATTAGGTAAAAATTTCGTTTTCCTACCCAAATTTTAAAGTTATTTTAAAAAATTTGTAAAATTGGCCACATATTTGGTTTTATTATCAAAATATTTTGACCCTCTAAATAAACATTTAGTTCGATTAACCAAACATTTAGTTATACTATAGACATATTTGACTAAATTATACACAACCTTTTGCTAAAATTATTTAAAATTTGGTCACATCACTCAAATATTTGGCTAATTATGTCAATGTAACTGAATGAACTTAAAATTGGTTAAATTACCCAAATACTTAGTTCAACTTCTTAAATATTTAAATTGTGTAAAATTTTGCCTAAACTAGCCAAACATTTGGTTAAATTCAATTATAAAATGTAAGTTACTTTTTTTAAATATTTGGTTAATATAAGCAAATATTTGATTTAGTTGCACAACATTTTTGGCTAAATTACCCAATTATTTGGTTGAATTCCACAAAAATACAACGAAATGACCAAAAACATTTAGTTAAAAATTAAAATACCTAAACATTTGGCTAAATTGCAAACAAATTTAGTTAAATGAACCAAATAGTTAAATATTTTTTTTAAATTACATAAAAAAAATTAACTGTATTACCCAAATATTTGGTTAAATTGCACAAAAATGTAGCTAAATTACTCAAATATTTGGTTAAATTGCACAAACACAAACATTAACTTATAAAAGAAAAAAAGGTTATACTACTCAAATGTTTGACTATAATCATGTTAACACAATTAAATAAATTAATAGCAGACAAACATTTGGTTGCATTAGTCAAACATTTGAAAAATTATTCAAAATTTTTTTTTGTTTTAACCAAATAATTAGTTATGGCTTAATGCTACTTGGTCTGTTTAAGGGTATATTTGGTTGGCTTTCAAGTATTTGGTTTGTTTAACCAGATATTTGATTAAATAACCTAAATATTTAGTCATCAAAAGATTTGGATTGTTTAACCAAATATTCGCTTGTCACCCAAGTATTTGGCTTGTTAAGCAAAATATTTGGTTGTCACCCAAGTGTTAAGTAAATGTAATAAAATATTTGATTAGTTGAACCAAACATTTTTTCGCCCAAGTATTTGGCTTGTTCAACCAAATATTTCGTGGTCTCCCAAATATTTGGTTTGTTTAATCGCATATTCATTTAAATCATCTAAATATTTAGTCACCAAAAGATTTTGTTAGTTTAACCAAATATTCGGTTGTCACTCAAGTATTTGGTTAGTTTAACCAAATATTCGGTTGTCACTCAAGTATTTGGTTAGTTTGACCAAATATGTGGTTAGTTTAGTTAAATTATTTGGCTAAGTCACTCAAATATTTAGTTTCTAAAAACAAATATTTGGTTTGTTTAACTAAATATTTGGATGCCATCCAAGAATTTGATTAGTTTAACCAAATATTTGGTTTTCACCCAAAGATTTGGCTTCGATAAGCAAATATTTAATTGACACCCAAGTATTTGGTTTGTTTAACCACATATTTGGTTGTTACCCAATTATTTGGTTAGTTTAACCAAATATTTGGTTTTCACCCAAAGATTTGGCTTCGATAAGCAAATATTTAATTGACACCCAAGTATTTGGTTTGTTTAACCACATATTTGGTTGTTACCCAAGTATTTGGTTAAGTCACCGAAATATATGGTTTTCACCCAAAGATTTGGCTTCGATAAGCAAATATTTAATTGACACCCAAGTATTTGGTTCGTTTAACCACATATTTGGTTGTTACCCAAGTATTTGGTTAAGTCACCGAAATATATGGTTAAATCACCGAAATATATGGTTAAAACACCGAAATATCTGTGTAAATTACGGAAATATTTGGTCATAAAAAATTTGGTTAGTTTAACTAAATATTTGTTTGGCACTCAAGTTTTTTAATTGTTTAACCAAATATTTGGTTAAGGCAACAAAATATTTGGTTAAACTAACCAAATGGTTGTGTGACAGCCAAATATTTGGTTAAAATAATAAAATGTTTGTGTGACATCCAAATATTTGGTTAATTCAGTGAAAAAGTGTGGTTAAATTAAACAAACCTTAACGAAATCAAATATTTGTTTAATTAAACTAAAAAAAAATAAAAATAAATACATACCCAATGCTTTCTTCGATCATAAGCCGAATTTTCTCATGCTTGGTGGTTGAATTATTGTGAACGAGATTTGCAAATTTCCCAGTGATGACGTCCCTAAAGAGATCCTCATTATGAAAACCATTTGATACGCGTGACGATATTGAAATTGGCGTCGCCGGAGCACGTTGTTGGGTTTCCATATTCGTTTTGACGTCGGCGCCTTCACCGGCAACGACATTATTCCCCTCGACGTCAATTTTTTCACGTTTTACCCTCGTATTATTAAATGCAGCAGAAGCAGCAGTAGCAGTGGCACCACCACCACCACTATTACCACCCCCCGTTACAATCATTAGGGCTTCTTGATGATTCTTAACACTCATTTCCCTACCCCCCAAAATATACAATAAATCCCCCCCCAGAGCAATGAAAAAAATTCAAAAAAAAAAATAAAATAATAATTCAGATTTTCACCAACACACCCGGGTAGTATTCTGCTTCTACTGCCATTGGCTCATAATCAGCTGTAGCTAATGCACAATTTGCCAGTAGCGCAAAGCGCTTACTGTTTGCGCGAGCCAATTCGCTTGATAGCGAATATATTTCCAAATTAATAACATAACTCATTATTTTCGTGAATTTCAGTTTATTTCACCGCACTCACCCCCCTTTTTAATTGGTGGTGGGATGAAAGAGAGGAGTAGGGAGGGGGGTTGTTGGGTAGGTTAGAAAATGAAATATTTAAAAAAAAACACTATTATATACAAAAAAAACTTCAACACTTAAAGTAACCGCGATCGTCGAGATTTTGTTGATGATGATGATGATGATGATGTTCCTGGAACGAAAATAGAGTAATTTCTTGGTCCAATTAACACTCCAATGAGAATTAACATTGCCGTGTAAATCGATGTTAAGTCACAAGATAAATTTCTCATATAATTTGAGTGTGAAAATACACTGTTTTCATCGGGAGGGAAAAAAAAAGTTGGAAAATTTTTTATCGACAACCAAAGGGGGAAGTCGGCGCGAATCGCGAGACACACCAGAAAAAGCAGTAGTTGTGAGACCTCCTGTGAGACAACAAACAATAGATTGCTGGTCGAGTAACTCAAGGGATATTTTCAAAAAGCGGGAAATTTCCACCAATTGAATGTTGTGCTTGGGGGAACTTTATTTTCACTAGCCAATCAACGACGTGTACTATTCGAATTCTACTTGTTAAATATGTCGAGAATTAGAGCGCATTCTGTTGGCTCGTTATCGTAACTATTGGTTTTGTTTATTTTTTGCTTTTGTTTACCGAACATATGACAAAAACTGACTATTGGCAGAATAATCGAGAAATTTATTTTGTTAACCGATTAATTAATACCATTTTTTATAATATTTATTTGTTTCTTGTTATTATGAAATTTCGATTTCTATCTTATCGACCCGCCTTGTGTAAATTTAGGGCGTGTTTTTAATTGGGAATATTTCCACCAATCACGTGCGAGCATTTTCACTGGTTCCAGGGGAAATTTGTTCTCGTCTTGTTTGTAATTTAAAAGGAAATTGATAATAATTTTGAATTATTATTTTTACAGGAGCAGTAAACTAACTAGTTGTTTATCCGAGTGGTCGATCGAAACGAAGAAGAAAAGAAGAAAAAAAGGGCTTAGTTTAATAAAGATAAATCGTAAAAAAAACTTGAACTCTATTTGAACTTGCAAAAAAATCAAGTTCGAAAGAAATCTGCCAATTTTTTGGCTTCAAAGTAAATTTCTAAGGCAAGATATATTAGGAATTGTAAACAATTAGGAAGTAGGAAAATTTAAAGAAATATACCGATTTTTGTTTATTTTGTTTTTGTTACACAAAATTTACGCCCTACTCGACAATTATCAAAACTAGTATAAATTTTCTGTTTTCTCCTCTATTCGTCGTTCATTCTCCTTGTCGAAAAACATGAGTGCACGCTTCTAATGTATTTGTAACGTTTGTATAACATGATGAAATATGAAATTTATAATTGAAATTTAACAAATTAATTAAATTGTCAACAGACCGCAATTATCATTAACGAATCGTGTGAGTATTAATATTTCATTTTTAATTCAATAAAAACTAAATTCCCCTGTTTAGAGGTTAGAAAAATAAATTTTCAAACGTTTGTTTTGTTATAAAAGACTGAAGTCTCAATCTTTATTTACAAAAATTGTTATAAATTGACATTTCTCGCGTGCAATTTTTCGTAGTGAGAGAAAAAAAATTGATTTTTTCTTTCTTTAAGCAAATGATGAACGTGCAATTGTGATTTTCTGAATATTGTGTTTTGAAGGTGTTAGACAAAATTTCATTGCAAACACATAAGTATTATCGGTAGGTAGAAATTTATTTTATTTTTATTGCAAAAATTTATTATGACATTATGTTATCGGTGAATTTTAAGGTTAGGTTTCCTAATGTATATAATGACAAACTGAATGACAGCAAAAAATTAGTTAATTTCGATTAAATAGAACGATTATAGTTCATTCCTGTACAATTAATTATAATTAATTACTAACTATGTAAATTATTTTTATTTATAAAAAATAAATTATTAACTGTTAAAAAATTATGAAAATAATGAAATTTTTAGAATTTTTTTTCAATTTCAACCTTTTCAAACTAAAATTCTTTTCTAAATCAACTATTTTTAATATTTTTTGAAAAAGTTCCTTGAGAATTTTTTAAATCCATTTGTTTCCAATTTAATTTTACGAAACTTCGATTATTCGGAAATTCTTCAACTTATAGTAGAAAATATAAACTTGAAATAATTTTTGAAAACATTTAAATTAAATTTTTTCAAAAAAAAATTATTTCTACAAAACTGGCACTAAAAAATATTTTAAATTAAAATTTTAAAAGCCTCTTAATTTGAAACCTTTTCAAAATTCAATTATTTTTGAAAAATTCACGCCATAATAATTTTAGTATTTAATTATTATTCGAAATTTTAACTGAAATTCATTTTTAAATCAGTTTTTACTTTTAGCAAAAAAATTCTACGAAAGTTCAATTATTTAAGTGTAAAAATAAAATAATTTGTTGCATAATTAAATGTTTCTTAAAATTTAATTTTTTTTAAATTTCTTCAAATTTTAGATTGAATTTTATAAGCAGATTTTTAAATAATTGAATTCCTTTTGAAGAATTTCAATCAAATTTTTAAATATAATTACATTATTCGAAAAATTTGAAAAAAATGGTATTTTAAAAATAATAAAATCCCTGTAAAAATGATTATTTTTGAAAATAGTTAAATGTTTGCGTAGAATTTTGTCAAAAGAATGTTTTCAAAGTAGATGAATTCTTTTGAAAAATTGTTTTAAAAAAGATATTGAAAATCAGTAAACTGAGTAATATTTTTTGAAGTAATTGAAATTTTAACGAACATTTTTGAAAATAATTGAAATTTTGATGAGAATTTTATTAAAATATTTAAAAATAGAAATGGAACTTTTAACAAGAATTTTATTAGAATTTTCGAAAATAATTGAAATTTTGACCAGAATTTTATTAAAATTTTTTGAAAATAATTGAATTTTAGAGTAAAATCTTATTACTTTTTAAAATAAATGAAATTTTGACGAGAATTTTATTAAAATTTTAAATAAAATAGAAATGAAAATTTTAACAAGTATATTATTAAAATTTTTTTAAATAATTGAAATTTTGATGAAAATTATATTAAAATATTTAAAAATAGAAATGGAACTTTTAACAAGAATTTTATTAGAATTTTTGAAAATAATTGAAATTTTAGTCCAGAATTTTATTAAAATTTTCGAAAATAATTGAATTTCAGAGTAAAATCTTTATACTTTTGAAAATAAATAAAATTGTGACGAGAATTTTATTAAAATTATTTAATAAAATAGAAATTTAAATTTTAACATGAATATTATTAAAATTTTTGAAAATAATTGAATTTTTGATGAGAATTTTATTAAAATATTTAAAAATAGAAATGGAACTTTTAACAAGAATTTTATTAGAATTTTCGAAAATAAATGAAATTTTGATCCAGAATTTTATTAAAATTTTCGAAAATAATTGAATTTCAGAGTAAAATCTTATTACTTTTGAAAATAAATGAAATTTTGACGAGAATTTTATTAAAATTATTTAATAAAATAGAAATTAAAATTTTAACCAGTATTTATTAGAATTTTCGAAAGTAATTGAAATTTCGACCAGAATTTTATTAAAATTTTTTTAAAATAATTGGATTTCAGAGTAAAATCTTATTACTTTTGAAAATAAATGAAATTTTGACGAGAATTTTATTAAAATTATTTAATAAAATAGAAATTTAAATTTTAACAACTGTTTATTAAAATTGTTGAAAATAATTGAAATTTTGACGAGAATTTAAATAATTTTTAATCATAATTGAATTTCTACAAAAACTGTTTTTAGAAAGATGTGGATTTCTGTAATTTGTTATTTTTTTGAAATTATTTGAGTCTGTAAAGAATTTTATTAAAATTATAAAATATAATTCGATAGTTCTAAATGATGAAGTTTCTATAAAATTTTTAGGATGAATTCCATTCTTCAAAGACTTGAATTAAAATTATATTTAAAATTAATTGAAAAAAATAAATTAAATGTATTAAAAATATTTCACTAAATATTTTTATTTTCAGATTAAAAGAAAGAGAGAAGAAAAAATGTTTTCGAAACTTCTACTAGCGAACAAGTCGTGGAGACGACTTCAGAATAAAATGAAAATAGAAAAATTCTACAGTTCACAACCATCGCCTCGTATTGAGACAAAAAGGAAGGCGACAAAAATTTTAGACTCAAAATACGAAGTTGGCAATGTTATTGAGGGTTTCAAAGTAACGGAAACATCAACAGTTGATGAAATGTTTTTGCAAGCAATAAGACTCGAACATTTAAGAAGTGGATCACAATATTTGCATTTGCAACGTGACGACAGTAATAATGTATTTTCCACTGGTTTCCGAACGACACCATTAAATTCCACTGGACTACCGCATATTCTCGAGCACACCGTTTTATGTGGCAGCGAAAAGTATCCCTGTCGTGATCCATTCTTCAAAATGCTACGTCGCTCATTGGCAACATTCATTAATGCAATGACTGCGCCCGATTATACATTTTATCCATTTTCCACTCAAAATCCCAAGGACTTCAATAATCTCATGTCTGTCTATCTTGATTCCGTGTTTCGACCAAATCTCCGTTATTTGGACTTTTTACAAGAAGGTTAAAATTACAATTCTTTACCTTTTACCAGTTTGTTGTATTTTCAGTTATTATTTTGTTTTTTTTAATGTTGTCAATCTTATTTTAATTTAATTAATTAAATGAAACTTAATTAATTAAATGAAACTTAATTAATTAAATTAAACCTAATTAATTAAATTTAATTAAATTAATTATCAATTTAATAATTTTCATAAACTAGGTTACAGACTCGAGCACAAGGATGTGAATGACAAAACATCGCCAATTATCTTCAAAGGCGTTGTTTTTAATGAAATGAAGGGCGTATTTGTTGAGAATCAAAATAGTTTCATTGTGAAATTTATAAATTTAATTCTACCAAGTCATACGTATGGCGTGATTGCCGGTGGCGATCCACTGGAAATAGTGAAACTCTCGCACAAGGATCTTGTTGATTTTCATTCCTATCACTATCATCCATCGAATGCACGTTTCTATTCGTACGGCAATTTTCCACTGGAGGATCATTTGAAATTTTTAAACAACGAATATTTATCGTCCGTAAGGGCAATTGATTCAAATGTAACGTCCGTACCATTGGAGAAGCGTTGGTCGGAGCCGAGAAAGGAGCACATGTTTGGACGGCACGATCCAATGATTTCTGATTCTGAAAGACAAAATTCAATGGCAATTGGCTTATTGTGCAGTGATATTAACGATCTACAGTTGACATTCGATTTACACGTTCTCTCGCAATTATTGTTGAAGGGGCCGAATTCGGCATTTTATAAAAGTCTCGTTGATTCTAATATTGGAACTGGTTTCAGTCCGGCAACTGGTTTCGATTCGCAATTAAAGGACACGCTTTTCATTGTTGGCTTACAGGTAATTTTTTTTCTTTCTTTAGTTTTATACAATTCTTCAATAATTCAATTACTTTCACTAACAATAATATTTTTCATCAAAATTCCATTATTTCCAAAAGCAATAACATTTTTCACAAAAAATTCAATTATATATTCAATAATTTAGAAAAATTCTCCTCAAAATTCCAATTATTTTCAATAATATGAACATTCTTCATGTTGATGAAGTTCACAACGTTTATAGTCAACGATTTCTGAAGAAAAAAATATTTTTTTATAAGCAAATTTTTATTATTTTTGTACGTAAAATTTTAATTTAATTTTTTGAATAATGATTTACAAAAAAAAATATTTGTGAATACAAATTTTTATTCTTTTTGTTTAGAAAAATATTTTATTTCCTTTCAATCGTTGATCGTAAACGTTGCGAACTTCACCGACGTCATTCTTCTCCAAAATATAACAGACTTGCCACGCAAACTGGAATTATTTTCAAAAGTAATATAATTCTTCGCAAAAATCCATTTATGTTTGAAAATTGACAAACAATTTTGTGAAAATATAAAATTTTCATTTGAACTTTAAATTGTCTTTATAAGTAATAAAATTTTTCTCCGAAATTCAATTATTTTCAAAAATTAAAAAAAAATTCTGAGCAGTATTTCAATTATTTTTAAAATACAAAATTTTCATCAAATTTCTCAAAAAATGAAATTGTTAAATTTTTTTTAAATTTGTCTCTCGACAATAAATAATAATATTAGTTATGTTTAATAATAAAAAAACAAAATAGTTAAATTTTGATAAAATTCTTTTTGAAAATTCAATTTTAAGAAACAATCCATTGTTATTTAATAAATTCTTTATTTTTATAGTAAAATAATTAATTTCTTGTAGAATTTTCTAATAAATGTTGATTTCAAAATAAATTTCATTTAAAATTTTGGATTTAAATTGAATATCATATTCGAAAATATATTTATTTATTAGAAAATTAAAATTCTACAAGAATTCGATTATTAAATTCCAAAATTAAACATTTTATTAAATAATTGAACTTTATCGACAAATTTTTAAATAATAATTGAATACTTTTGAAAATGTTTTTTAAATAATTGCATATTTTGAGAAATACGATGAAAATTTTGTATATTAAAAATAATTGAAATTCAGAGAAGAATTTTATTCAAATTTTCCAAAATAATTGAATTGCGGAGAAAAATTCTATTATTTATAAAGATAATTTAAATTTTGACGGGAATTTTTGGCGTATTTTAGAACATAATTGATTTTTTGCGAAAAATTACGTTATACCTTTGAAAATAATTGAATTCTTGAAACTAATTTTAGGAAAATTTCTTTTGTAAACAATTGAATTGTTTTGTGAAATTTTATTGAAATACTAAACATTGAAAATAATTGAAGTTTGAGAAATTTTTGAAATTAACCAAATTTCTATGAAGAATTTATTGAAATTATTTTTAAAGAAATTGAATTGTCACATAAGAAGTTCATTGGAATTTTTGTAAATAATTTAATTCTTTGAAAAAATAAGAAATTAATGTTTAAAAAAATAATTGAATTTTTGAAAATCTTAATTTCTATATGAAAAAGTAATAATGGTTAAAAAATTTATTGAAAAATGAAGTTATTCATGTTTTACAATAATTTTCTAATTAATAATAAATGTAATTTTAAAAACCTGGAAAAATTCCATTCTTTAACATGGAAAACCTGAAAAAGTCAGGGAATTTGAAATTTTATTCAAAATTTTGTCAAAATTTCAATTATTTTCATAAAGAAAAAACAAATTCTCAGAATTTTAATTATTTTTAATACAATATTCCAGAAATTGTTCAAAAAATACAATTCTTCTTAAAAATTTAACTTCAATTCCTTAAAAAAAATACATTTTTTCAAAATTCCATTATTTACAAAAATATTAAAAATTTTTTGCACATGAATTCAACTATTTTCAAATATTTAATAAAATTGTTCGAAAAAATTCAATTATTCATTTAGATTTCAATAAAATTCTGCCCAAGAATTCAATTATTTACATAAATAATTCTTGGAAAGAATTCAATTATTTTCATAAGTAATTAATTTTTTCTTGGAATTTTAATTATTTGAAAAAAAATTCTATCAAAATCTTTCTCATGAATTCAATTTTTGATATAAACAATTCTTTGAACGAATTCAATTATTAAAGATAAATGACAAAATTATTCCAGAAAATTCAATTATTTTAAGGCGTTTTAATAGAATTGTTTGAAAAATTTAATTATTTTCAAAAAAATATTCATCAGCAAGAATTCCTTTTTTTTAAAGTAATAAAATTCTTCTTGAAAATAGAATTTTACTTACAAAATTTCTAATAAAATTTTTAGCAAGAATTCAATTATTTTCATAAATAATAAAATGCTTACTATAGGAATTCAATTATTTAAAAAAAACAAAAATGTAATAAATTTGCCACAAAACAGACATTCAATTATTCTTAAAAAATTTAATAGAATTCTTTGTAAAATTTAATTTTTTTAAAAAATTCTTTTCGCAATTTACAATGATATTCAATATCTATTATTTTCATAAAATTTCCAATCAGAATTCAATTTAATTTGTTTTAAAAATCTTTGTAGAAATTCAATTCTTTTCGTAAATTATAAAAATATCTCAAGAATTCAATGATTTAAATAAAATTAGGATTTGCAAAAAAAATGTTGTCGAAAGAAATCAATCATTTAAAGACGTTTATAAAATTCTTTGCAAGAATTAAATTACATATTTTTATAAATTTTTTAATTCTTTGGCATGAATATTAAAATTCGTTGTAGGAGTTAAATTTATTAGTCGGATAAGAAAGAAGTAAATATTTTCGATAAAAATTAGGAAATTGAAAACTACTTTTTGACGCCTTTCTTTATTTTGAAAGACACTTTTTGTTACTTTTTGAAAATTAATTTTCAAATGCAAAGTCTGTAGTTGTTATAATAATACAAACATTATTATTATTATTAGTATTATTATTATTATTATTATTGTTATTATTATTATTATTATTATTATTGTTATTATTATTATTATTATTATTATTATTATTATTATTATTATTATTATTATCAAACTATTTGTAATTTTCAAGGGAATGCGAGTAGAGGACTTTCCAAGAATGGAAAAAGCCTACGAGGAAACAATACAAAAGGTGATAAACGAGGGTTTCGAGAAAGATCACGTGGCCGCTGTTTTACACAGTATTGAATTGCACGTAAAACACCAGACGTCGAATTTCGGTATGAATCTATTGTTCAATATAATGCCACTTTGGAATCATGATGGCGATATTATTCAATCGCTGCGCATAAACGATGCTCTCGAGAGATTTAAGTTGAATCTCGCCGAGAATCCTCGTTACTTGCAAGAATTAGTGGAGAAATATTTCGCCAAGAATACGCATCGTTTAACATTGACAATGTCGCCAAATGAAAAACATGGCGAGGAATTGGCAACGGCTGAAAATCAATTGCTGCAGGAGCAACTCGAGAAATTAACAGAGAGTGAGAAAAATGATATCTACGAGAATGGACAAGAATTACTCAAGTATCAAGTAGAAACGGAGAATGTTGAAGCATTGCCGAGTTTGATGATTGAGGATCTTAAAAAGGACGTAGAGAGGTAAATGTTTGGTAATTTTTTTTGCTATTACTTATATTATACTTATATGTTTATACTACTATTATCTTAAATATTTATTTTTTGTTTTTATCATCATTTTTCAGATACAACATTCAGGACTTGAAATTGAATGATGTTCCAGTTCAAGTATCACTACAACCGACAAATGAAGTCTGTTACTATCGCGCTATTTTAAATACGAAAAATCTATCGCAGGAATTGAAGGATCTCCTGCCAATTTTCAATCAAGTTGTGGCAAAAATGGGAACCGAAAACTATGACTACAGAACTTTTGATCAAATGATTCAGCTGAAGACTTCGGGTCTGGGTTTTGGGAATCATGTCGCCGAGCAACCGACAAGCGTGACATCCTACGAGGAAGGTGTTTTAATTGAATCTTATTGCCTGCAACACAATTCAAAGGCAATGTGGCAATTCTGGGAGGAATTATTCAATCGAGTGAAACTCACTGATCAAAAGCGATTTGAAACTTTAGTCAAGATGAGCGCCACCGATTTGACCAATGGAATCGCTGACGCTGGACATCATTACGCTCTGAGTAGCGCTGGAAGTTTGGTAATATAAAATTTATAAAGTTTACAGAATTTTAGATTTAGGGAAGAAAAATTAATTCTCTCGTTCTTTAAAGGTGAGTCCAGTGATTAAAATGAAGGAGAATCTCTCAGGCCTTGAATTCATAACACGAATGAAAAAAATTGCCCAACTCGACGACATGTCATCGATTTTGGGACAAATTCAAAAAATCGGTAATCAAATTCTTAATAAATCTTCCCTTCGCTCGGCACTTAATATTTCGCCAGAAAATAAGGAAGAAATTATTGAAAATCTGGACAATTTCTACAAGTCCCTCGATGGCGCGCCGATAGTTTCACAAATTACCAACTCCCCGAATTCCACAAGCGAAGAATTGGGAATACATCATTTAGTGCCATTTTCGGTGAATTTCGCCGCTAAGGCAATACTCACGGTTCCCTATACAAATCAAGATTCGCCGATTCTCAGCGTTTTAGCGAAACTATTGACGAATAATTATCTACATTCAGAGGTGAGAGAGAAAGGTGGCGCCTACGGTGGTGGTGCAAAATTATCATCGGACGGTGTTTTTGCATTCTACTCCTATCGCGATCCAAATTCAATAAAAACCCACAACACATTCGATGGTGCTTATGAATTTTTGAGAAATTACAAAATCACCGAGAGAGATTTATTGGAGGCGAAACTTGGACTATTTCAAGATATCGATTCACCGACACCGCCGAGTAATCGTGGTTTAATTAAATTTCTCTATGGAATAACGTACAATGATATACAAATGAGACGCGAGAGAATAAAGAGTGTGACGAGGGACGATATTATGAGAGTGGGTGAGAAATATTTGAAACCAAAGGCAAAAAATGTAAAAGTTGGAAGATCATTGATTGGACCGAAGAATGACGATTTGCAAAAGAGAAACGATGAGAAGTGGATTATTTCCAATGAAAATGAAAATTAATTACTAAATAAATTGTTAATTGTAAAGTGTTTTTTTTTATTTGTTAATAAAAAGAATTTTTTTAATTCACTAAAATTTCATTTTCCCCGAAAACTTCCCTTTTCTTATATAATCAACTGTGATGTTTTACTTTTAGATAGAAATGCAAAAAGCGCCAAAAAAAATGAAAGCAAATGACCTGATTCTTTGTTTTTCTTTCAGATTTTCTTTTTGTTTTCCTAAAAAGAAAATAAAAATGGATCACGAATCGTATTTTAAAGACGTTCTGAAATTTTTTCACGATTCACAGTGGATTTTTAATACACCAGTGACGGAAATATTAGTTAAAAATTCATTAGACAAGTTTCCCCATGGTTGGCTTGATGTTTTGCAAAATTTGAATAATGATGAATTAAATAATTTTGTTGCAGAAAAAAAATACGAGGTAAAGAAAATTTTTTTCTTCCGATTTATTATTGTTTACGAATTAAAATTTCTAATTTTAGACCAATTGGCCGAATTCGCTTATAAAATTCGTAGAAAAATGTAAAGAAATTGATAGACTCGAAAAACCGGAACCTGAGCCAAATCTTCAACTACCGAGTCTTTTCCTAAAGGGTTTGACACCAAAGAAGCAGCACGAAATTCTACATCTCACGAATCTTGTTCGTAAACAATGTTTAGAGGAGAATATCTCTACTATTGTTGATTTTGGAGCAGGTTTAGTAAGTCAATATGAAAATCATTTACAAAAACATCTTTTTTAAAATCAAAGTTACTTGAAACCTAATTTTAGAAAGAAAAGAAGTAAAGAAATTTTTTTCCAGGGCTACGTGTGTCAATTACTCAACTATTTATACAATTACAAAATTCTCGGTTTGGAATCAAATAGAAAAAATGTGGAAATCGCTGAAAAACGACAAAAAACATTCTATCAAAATTCAGTGAATCATGTAAAATATTCTCAATGTGAAATAAATGAATTTTCCCTTGACACAATTCGAGAAAAATTAGAAACAGAATTCAACGATAGTTTATTAATGAAGGAGAAAATTTGCCTTATTGGTCTACATGCATGTGCAGATCTCAGTGTTTCGATAATGAAAATTTTCACACAATTTGAAAATGCACGTTTGTTAATATTATTGTCGTGTTGCTATCATAAATTATCAATGACTGAAGTTAACAATACGATGGAAGAAGATAGTGCAAAGGAAAATGAAAAAGAAGAGGAGAAAATAGAAGAAAATGAAGTTGGAGAAAAATTAGAACAAGAAAATGAAGAAAGAACGAACCAAAAGGAAGAAATAGAGAAACAAATAGAAGAAGAGGAAAAAGAATTTTTTCCACTATTTCCACTCTCTATGACGCTGAAGAATGCCATTCAATCATCAAATTTAAATTGCAATTTTATGCGAAGAACATTTTTGCGTTTAGCGTGCCAAGAACCAGCGGAACGTTGGCGAGGAATGTCATCAAAGTCACACGAAAATCATGCATTTCACGTGATTGCCAGAGCTGTTCTTCAACTTTATGCAGTTAGAAGTAAGAAAAAATACGAATTAATAAAAGAGAAGTAAAAAATTTTTAAAAGAAACCTTTCCTATTCAATAAACAAATTAGGTCACAAGTTTCAGTTTTTCAATTTCTCTGCGAAATTTTTTTTTACAGAAAACTATGAAATTTTACGAAAAATGAGTGAAATTTGTGATTTTTAATAATTTCTATAATTTACAATTAAAATCCTTTCTGAATTTAATTATTTTCTACAATATTCAACCAGACTTCATTTCCAAAACAATTATTTAAAATAATTTTCCTAAAACTCTTTCAGAACACAATTATTTAAATACAACTCAATTTTTTATAATTATTATAACTGTCTATGTTTTTTTCTTAAGTTATTAAGGTATATTTTTAAAAAATTCTAACAAATAAATTCTTGCAATTACTTTTTTAAAAATAAGAGTTTTAAAACAATTAAAATTCATTAAAATGTTTTAAAAATAATCAAATTTTTGCAGAATTTTATAATAACAAATAGGACTATGATTTCTTTGAAATTTTTATAAATCTAAAGCAGTAAATTTAAAAAAAAATTTATCTACTCTGTTTGAAGAAAATTGAATTTTAAAAAATTATGTTAAAACAATTCTAAGAAATAGTTTTTAAAAATATTTTAATGTAATATTTGTGGAAATAATTGAATTTCTTAAAAGAAGGTTAAGTATAATTTAAGAAAAAGTAATTTATTTTTTGATGAATATTAATTAAATTTGTTTTAAATGTTAAAAATAGGTTCTAAATTTTTGTTTTAAATTGGAACAAAATACTTGAAAAAAATTGATTATTTTAAATTAAATTTTACAAAATTTTAATTACTTTATACTTTAAAAATCGAAATAAGTTACATTTTATATTAAAAATTCCACCATTGCCCGGCGCTTTGCCGTTTCTTAACGTCTTTTCCACTTTTTTTAACTCTTCAAAGCCTGGCTTAGTGCCATGTTTCCCTCAACTGAGGTTTATTTTTTAGAATGGGTAAATTTCTTCCTCGCTGCGTGCCATTGTCTTTTAAGACATATTCTTCATTTCATAAGTACATAGATCCTTTTCAAGTTTTTCTTTTCTGCCGACAAGGCATGAAGTGATATTTTGTTTAGTCTCATGAGGTTCCAAGGGGGGTTTTATTTTTACAATTCTTTAAAAATTATTTTTATTACACAATTTACATACATTTGTTTATTATAGAAAATACAATATTAAAACAATGAAGAGAATTTTCTAATTTTCAGATCAGTTGGAACTGAAGAAGTTGGTGCAGAAAGGAACTCGTAAATCTCAATGCGAAAATTTTCCAATGTACCTAAAGGATTCGTTAAAAAGATACAAATTCATTCCATCTGGAAAGAAAGGTTGATTTTTCGATTTTCTTTTTCGCAAAGTGATTAACTGAAAAAAGAAAAATAAAAAAGGATAAAATTATATTTAATAAAAACGTTATCAGAGTTTTAAAAAATTGATTAATTAAAACAATAACTATTTTTTTTATTGTTAATTTGTTTCCTTTATGCAGATTTACCAGATATTGAAAAGGAAGTGACGAATCTATGGACGTTGAATGAGTCGAAACTCGAGAGCGCCGAAATATACACGGGACTTCAACTTCTTTTGCAAAGTCCAGCCGAGTCCTTGATTCTCGAGGATCGAATTGTCTGGCTACGGGAGCAAGGTTATAACGCTGAAATTCTTCCAGTAATGGAAAAGACACTGTCACCGCGTTCTCACGCAATTGTTTCGTTAAAGAATAAAAAATCCATTAGTTGACAAAAAAGAAAATTATTACAATACTCTCCTTCTCATTCCCTTGACAAAGTTAATCGCACTTTGTATTTACAAATTAGACTACCTATAATTATTAAATTATCTAAATTAAATTAAAAACAAAATGTTTCACAAATTTTCTAGAATTGAACATTTTTTTTGCCACTTTTTAAATATTTTTTAAAGCGGTAAAAAGGTTTTAATTCATTATAATACTTAGAGAAAAAGAAAAATTTCAATACGGAGGGGGAAATTGTAAGTCTTATCGTCCGTAAGGATGAATTTGCGAGGCTGCTTTAATATTAGTCTTAATTGTACTCGGTGCTTTTGTCATTTGACCTGAAAGTAAAAAAAAAACAAAGTTTAGTTTTAAAAAATAAAGAAAAAACAAAGCAAAGAAACGGAAGGAATTACCCATTGGACCCTGACCACCAGGTTGGCCTTGACTTCCAGGTCTTCCGACCATCATTCCTCCAGGACCGGGCGATACTCCAGGTTGAACCATTTGCACCGAATCGGACTAAAAATCATTTTTCATTCATTTACTTTCTCTGCTTTATAGAGAGTAATAAAAATTTTAAAAAATAAATAAAATCAATAAAATTTAAAAATTTATCAATGAAATAATTTTTTTTTTGACGAAAAAATGGAAATAGTAAAAAAAGCAAGAGAGTGAAGTAAAAAGATGTCTTTTCTTTAACCTTGAGGCCTTTTCCCATTCCAATTGCCGCAACGAGAGCGTGTGTATCGGCAGCGCTGCTCGTTTGCGCTTGAGCCGCACGTGTTCCAGCCTCACTTTCCCATTCCTCACGCGCCTTATTCGCAATATCCCAAACATGTCCAATTACTTTTGTATACTGCGCGACTTGTTTCTGAAAAATTGATTCACCATTTTTCCTTTACTCGTTCTACGTTTGAAAAAAAATAAATAAATCATAGTGGTAAAATTATAAATCTGTGCAATGAAAAAGAAAAGATAACGAAAAATAGAGAAAATAAATTTATATACTTTGAAGAAGAAAAAAATCATTTTCTATGCATTGAGGAATGTAAAATTATTTTTTTAAGCGTTGAAAGAATGAAAATGAAAATAAAAATTTTAATAAAAATACAAAAATATGAAAATACTTTTCTAGGCGTTTAAAGAAATAATTTTATTTTTCCAAGCCTTAAAAAAAAGTAAATAAAAATATAATTGCGAAATAAAGTTATTTCTAGCTCCTCGCAAAGAATTTCCTTTCCAATTTCTTTTAATAAGCGAGTGTGACACTAAAAACAGAATTTTTTTTTAAAAGAAAAAACCATAGGAGCTTACATTGCAGTCCTAGATGTCGTTTAGATTGCAAATTAACAGAAAAATAAAAGATTATTTTCTTCATAATTTTTAAGAAAAAATAGTTTCTTTTTGAAGTGAATTCAGAAAAGAAGGAAAAACTAAGGACCATAAGAAAAATGTGTATATATTTAATAATTTCTGAAGAAACGTTCTTCTTTTTAAAAAAAAGACGCATATATTTATAAATATAAAAATTTAAAAATATTGAAATAATTAAATTATGAAAATATTAAAATATTAAAATAATTAAATTAAAATATAAAAATTCTCAAATAATTGAAATATAAAAATAGAAATTCACTTTTTCTTTAAAAAAAACGATTTTTTTTGTATTAAAACAAAACGATTGTCAAAAGAAGTAATTCAAATTTTTTTACTATAGTTGAAAAATTGTTAATATTATAAAAATTAACTAACAATAATCGAGTTTAATAAATTAAATGAAAAAAAAATTCATATTATAATTAAAAAAATAAAGTTTTTTCCGAAAAAATAATTAATAATTCTTTGAAATCTTAATTTTTTTTGTGTTTGTTTTATGTATTTTTGCTTACATGAGCGGAATCATAACTGAGATTCGCCGCTTTTGTTTCCAATGTTGTCATTTTTGCCTCAACATTTGGATCGGGCTTTGTTCGCAAATAATCGGGCACCAAATCGTGAGCGAAAACTGTTATTCTTCCCTCGGTCATTCGTATCAAATCGTCATCCTTCTCGGGACTCAAGTGCAATGGTAATACCGTCAAATTCCTCAGTGTTGGCGATTTTTCATGACTCAATATTTTCGTCAGGCTTGTCAACTTTTTATTCCATATTTGTAAAAGAAAGAGAAGAAAAAAACGATTATTATTATTATTTTCTAAGTTTAGCAATTTTTGTTTTTTTATTTTCTCATATATAGATTTCTTTTTTTTAAACATATTTTCAATCGTTTTTTCAATTTTTATTTCATTTTGATTTAATTTAATTTATTATTTATTAAATTTTAACTCTATTAATCAACATTTTCGAAAAGGTTTGCCACCCTCTTACCCTTTTCAAATTTCCTGACTTTTCCAGGTTTTCCAGGTTAAAAAACGGAATTTTTCCAGGTTTTTAAAACTACATTTATTATTAATTAGAAAATTATCGTAAAACATGAATAACTTCATTTTTCAATAAATTTTTAACCATTATTACTTTTTCATATAGAAATTAAGATTTTCAAAAATTCAATTATTTTTTTAAACATTAATTTCTTATTCTTCAAAGAATTAAATTATTTTCAAAAATTCCAATGAACTTCTTATGTGACAATTCAATTTCTTTAAAAATAATTTCAATAAATTCTTCATAGAAATTTGGTTAATTTCAAAAATTTCTCAAACTTCAATTATTTTCAATGTCTAGTATTTCAATAAAATTTCACAAAACAATTCAATTATTTACAAAAGAAATTTTAATAAAATTAGTTTCAAGAATTCAATTATTTTCAAAGGTATAACGTAATTTTTCGCAAAAAATCAATTATGTTCTAAAATTCGCCAAAAATTCCCGTCAAAATTTAAATTATCTTTATAAATAAAAACAGTTTTCTCCGCAATTCAATTATTTTGGAAAATTTGAATAAAATTCTTCTCTGAATTTCAATTATTTTTAATATACAAAATTTTCATCGTATTTCTCAAAATATGCAATTATTTAAAAAAACTTTTTCAAAAGTATTCAATTATTATTTAAAAGTTTGTCGATAAAGTTCAATTATTTAATAAAATGTTTAATTTTGGAATTTAATAATCGAATTCTTGTAGAATTTTACTTTTCTAATAAATAAATATATTTTCGAATATGATATTCAATTTAAATCTAAAATTTTAAATGAAATTTATTTTGAAATCAACATTTATTAGAAAATTCTACAAGAAATTAATTATTTTACTATACAAAATAAATAATTTATTAAATAATAATGGAATGTTTTTTAAAATTGATTTTTCATAAAGAATTGTATCAAAATTTAACTATTTTGTCTTTTTATTATTAAACATAACTAATATTATTATTTATTGTCGAGAGACAAATTTTAAAAAAATTTAACAATTTCATTTTTTGAGAAATTTGATGAAAATTTTGTATTTTAAAAATAATTGAAATTCTGCCAAGAATTTTTTTTTTAATTTTTGAAAATAATTGAATTTCGGAGAAAAATTTTATTATTAATAAAGACAATTTAAAATTCAAATAAAAATTTTATAAATAAAAATTTTGAGTAAAAGTAGATTTCAAGAATAAATACAATTAAAAAATAACAATTTTTTTTGCGTGGCAAACCTGTCGAAGCTTTAATTCTAACTTTTGATAGTTTGAATAATTTTTTTTAATTTTAAAAAGTATTTATTATGTTTTATATAATTTTTTTTTATATTTCAAGAAATTAGTTTTTTAAATAATAATAATAATTTTATACTTTGTAAATTTCTTGTAATAGTTTAAAAAACAATATAAATTCCTTTTTGAATTTAATTTAATTAATAAACTTTTAATGGAAAAAATTAGTTGGGAAAATATTATTAAACAAAATTTATTGATTTTAATTTTTAAAAAATTATTGATACCTGAAGCTTATTAATAATTTTATATTTAATAATGTTAACAAAAAGAAATATTTTTTCGTTTTTCCGTAAAAAAACGGAAATTTTACTTACATGACCGGAAATAAGGGCAAAATTATCGAGAAAACTTGGCCAATTAAGTGTTTCGTATTCGTGCTCCAATTTGAAAATCATTCCTGCGATTGATGATTTTAAATCATTAACTCGAGCAATTATTGCCTCCAACGAGGCGTCCAATTGTTTCTCCTCTCTCTGCATTTTTTCCTATTTTTATTTCGCCGAAAAATTTCTTCTAAATTTCAAAAAAAAAAAGAAATTTTTTAATTAATTGAAAATTCCCCATTTTTCAATAAATAAAAAAAACTGTTAATTTCACAGTAATGACAAGAACATATTTTAAACTTTTAGTCATGGAATTTTAATTTTCCGAAACATTCGTTTTTATTAAAAAAATTCGATTACAAAATTATTTTATTTAATCCTATTTTTAAAACAGATAATTTATTAAAATATATTTTAATTATATTTTATCTAAATAAGAACCTGTGAGTAATAATTAAATATGTAGTTTATTTAATTTTTTTTCTAAATTACTCTACAAAATTTGGCCAATTTTTTTTTTAATGAAATCTAAACTTTTAGAATTTTGAGGTTAGTTTCTGTACTCACCCGGGGAAAATTCTTCTCAAAACTGACGTTTTCTTCCTCAAGTAAAATGAATATTCATAATTAACTACTGCACTTTTCGGCAAAATTTATTGTTTCTATCAAATCTGATAGTTTCGTTCGTAAAAAATTGAAAGTGATTGAAAAAAACTTTTGACACTTGTGAATAATGAGCAGAGAAAATTTCAAAACATGAAAAAAATTCGATCATCGATAATATAGTTCTTGGAGAAAGGAATATGGAAGTGAAAACGAAGGTAAAATTTGATTGGTTAATAGCAGACGTTATTTCCGATGTTCCCGTTTTTATCTTCTCTGATTAGTCTATTATTTATTTCTATTCCGATTTTCACAAATGAAAAATTCTCTAGGAGGGAAATATTGTCCACGAATGTCAATTTTTAAAGCTGTGTTCCTTTGCTTAATTGTCCCCAATTGCTAAATGCATTTTTCCGTTTGCATGTGAATACGACTTTAGAGATCGAAGCCGAAAATTACCGAAGTGTTTTACGAACTGATACGAAGTTATGAATAACAAAAATCGAAATTGACCGAAAACGAAATGACAAAACGTTTAGTTTGTTAGCTCTTTTTTTTGAGAAAAAAAACTATTCTTTTCCGTTAGTTTATTAAAAGAAAGTTAATAATTCTCTAGTTTACGTAGATTTTTTTTAATACATCACAAGTACAAACAACACACAAAAAATGGTGAGTATCGCTTTTTTCCTTTCATTGTTTTTTCGTAACATAACCTCAAATTTTTTGTTTTTAAAGTTTTTTAAAAGCAATAATAATGAATAGAATGAAGAGAAAACATTTTTTTTTATTATTTATTCCACGAATTAACTAATTTTTGTCGCATAATACCGAAAGAATTCCTTAAAGTGATTTGTAAATATTAATTTTTGGGATTTTAAGGTTAGATAAACATTCTGACAATTTTCCCGGCAATTTGCATTTAACGCAATAAAAAACATTACATTTATTTATTATTTAGTATTATTTGAATAATAATATGAATTATTTAAAAAAAAATTTTACAGGAAATCAATTGTATAAAAAAATTTAATAAATTTCGTTGTGAGAATTCAATTATTTTCATAAATAATAAAATTCTAAAGAATTCAATAATTTTGAATACAATTTTTAGAAATTTAAGTAACTTTCTCAAAAAAAAAATTAATTTTTAAAAATTTTAATAAAATTCTTCTCAGGAATTCGATTATTTCCAAAAAAATTTCTTTAATAAAATAAAATTCAATAATAAAATTTTTAATTCCAAGAACTAAGTAACACTAACTTATTTTAAAAAATTGAGAGAAATTCTTCATAAAAAATAGATTAAAAATTTTTTTAATTCAAAATTAATAGAAAAAATTACATTTTTTTAAAAAGATTTAATGAATTTCAAAGAATTTAGTCAAAAAATTTAATTATTTTCACAAATTTCAATGAAATTCTTTACAAAAATTTTAGTTTATTATTATTAATAAAAAAATTCTTAACAGAAATTTAATTATTTTTTAAAAATGTTAATTATAATTTTTTAATAAACTTAAAAAAAAAATTCAAAGAAATTCTTCAAAATAATTTCAATATTTTTTCCAAAAGTTTTTCTTTTAATTATTTTTTCAAAAGAAAATGTTGCGGAATTTAATTATTTAAAAAAATTAAAAATGTTGATTAAGAAATAATCAATTATTCTATTAATTATTTATTTCTATTTATTATTTATTTATTTATTTATTATTACTATTTATTATTATTTATTATTACTATTTATTTTTATTTAAATAAATGAATTTTGTGAACTTTCTGAATTAAGAAAAAATTGACTTTTTCAGTTATTCTACTCGTTCTTTAAATCGCTTATTGGCAAAGATGTTGTTGTCGAACTAAAAAATGATCTCAGGTAAAAAAAGAGAAAAATGTTTAATAAAGAAATCTGTAAATAGAAAGTTTCTATTTTTTCCGAGTTTTAAATAATTTTGCCTTTTTGCTTTTAGTATTCAAGGAACGTTACATTCGGTGGATCAGTATTTAAATATTAAATTAACTGACATCAGCGTCACGGATCCTGAAAAATATCCTCACATGGTAAGAAAAAAAAACCGAAAAAATAGAAAAAATATTTCTCTTCTTTCAAATAATTTTTTCATAATAAAAAGAACTAAAAAAAATATGTAAAAAGTAGCGTTTTTTTTTTTGAAAAAACAGCATTAATTCATTAAAATAATACAAAAAATAATTAAAATGAAAACTAAAACAATAATTGTTATAATTGTAAATGAATTAATAAATTAAAATAATGATAAAAATTCAATAATATTGAATAAAAAGTAAAAATATTTGTATTTATATTCAGTAAAACGTAGAATAATAATTGTTTTTCCGTAAACAGTAAATTATTTATTTTTATTTAGTAAAAAGTAAAGTTTTTATTTTCATTTAGTAAAAAGTAAAATATTTATTTTTATTTAGAAGAAAGTAAATTATTTATGTTCATTTAGTAAAGAGTAAAATATTTATTTTTATTTAGTAAAAAGTAAATTATTTATTTTTATTTAGTAAAAAGTAAATTATTTATTTTTATTTAGTAAAAAGTAAAATATTTATTTTTATTTAGAAGAAAGTAAATTATTTATTTTCATTTAGTAAAAAGTAAAGTATTTATTTTCATTTAGTAAAAAGTAAATTATTTATTTTTATTTAGTAAAAAATAAAAATATTTATTTTTATCTACATAATATTTAAATTTATTTTCAAATAGACGTAAAATAAAATTTTCTTTCTGCAGATGTCGGTGAAAAACTGTTTTATCCGTGGATCGGTCGTTAGATATGTTCAACTTCCTGGTGACGATATTGATACACAATTATTGCAGGACGCAGCGAGAAAAGAGGCAGCGGTGCAGAGTCGATAATGATTTTTCTTTTTTTATTATTCAAATAATAACGTAAGCCGTAAATTATATTTGAAACTATTATTACTATTATTATCATCATCAATATCAATAATATTTTTCCCCAAAAGTTTTTTTTTCTTTTTTTTCTAGTTAAAAATTTGAATATTAATCGTTTTTTTTTTTAAAGAAAAGAATTTTTTTTTCACTCGAAAGAAGAAACAAGCAGAAAATGACGAGAAATTATTTTGTACTTTGTGTACGAAAAATATTAAACATTTTGATATAAAATTCGAATAAATTTTTCTTTAAAATTCACTTGAAAATGAAAAAATTTAATCAAATTTTTTCATTTTCAATAAAATTGAATTTCTTTAGTGGAAAATTTAACTGTAAATAATTATAAGGTTATCAATAGTAATTTAAATATTTTCTTGTATTCTTTAAATAGTTAAAAATATATTCTTAATAATCTCGAAACATTGCAAAAAATATTTTAGTCGTTTACTAATTTTTTTAAAAAATTGTATTAGTCTTTTTCTAATATTTTTAATATATTTTCGTCTCTTTAGAATGTTTCTAAATATTTCGAAAATTATTTCTTGTTATAAATTTTCGATATAATTTTTATCATTTCCAAACTATTCTCTTCGTTTAGATTTAAAAAAAAAATAGGTACTTAAAACTTTTTTTCATAAAAATATTTAAAATTTAAAAAAAAATTGTCTCACATTTTTATTATTTAAAATATATTTTACATTTACATTTCATTTCAATAAAAAAAAAGAGTTCACATTAAAAAATTGTTTTTTTACACATTTCGCTGTTGGTATTTTTCCTCTTTTGATATTATTTTATTTTACAATTTAATTTTTTTACCTTTTTATATTTACATTTCATATGAAAAATCCGATTTTCAATTTGAATATAATAATATTTTAAAATCAAATAAAATGACAAAACATGCACAGGAAAATAAAAAAAAAATTATTATTGAAAAATTTGAGACAAATGGAATAATTTTTTTCCCCCCTTTTTGTGTATTTTGTTTTTTCTGAATACATAATATGATAAAAGCACTCGCGTGCTCTTTGCGTGTTAATATTCATTCCCAATAGGTATGCAGTGTAGGTTAAAGAATTACGATGATTTTATCATTTGGGTTGTACAATTTTATTTCCACTGCACTAAAGTTTGCTTTTTTTTCTTCAAAAAAAAAAAAAAAAAAAAAAAAGTAATAATAATTCTCAGTAATATTTAAATATCGAAAAGAGGTTAAGAGGTATTTTTAAAATAATTAAAAACGAAAATGTCACGATTTTATTTTAATATGTAATTTGATAGTTTTATTCTTTTTTTTTAAAGAAAAGTTTACCCTTTAAATATTTTCACCTTCTTTTTTTTTTAGAAAAAGATTATTAATTAATATTTAATTATAAATTTTTTATTTATATTTTTTCTGTCTGAAAATATAAATTAATTATTGTTTATTTATCATTTTTTTTCATACATAATTTTGAAATTATAATGTAATAAACTATTATTAATATTATAAATAAATTTTTGAAAAACAAATTAAAAAAAAATAATAATATAGAATTTTGTGTAAATAAATTTCAATTTAAAAAGCATCTTGTTATTGGCTACGCTGCCATAATAAAATGCAATACGACCGGGTAGCTCTAATTTGCATTATGTATCGCCTAAGGTCTTCCTTTTACCTCACTCTCATATTCTCCTATTAAATCCACAAAGGTTTTCATTATTAAAATGCACAAATAATAATGCAAACTAACAATATTTTACGACACTAACAATATTCTTATTAATATATAATTTAAAAGAAAATATTTTTATAAATAATAAATATAATAAAAATATAAATAATTATAGAAATTGAAAACAAAAATTATTATTATTATATTATTTATTATTATATTTATTATTATTATTATTATTATTATTATTATTACCGTATTATACTTATTTTACTATATCAATCATTTATTCGACTTTGTTTTTGCAATGAATCCAAATATTACATTAAAAATCCTTTATAACAAGTTCAGAACAAGTTTCAAACAAATTGTAGATAAGTTCGAAAATCGGTATTTAAAAACAAATTCAAAATAATCATTAAACTCGTTCAAAATAAGAGTCTAACAATTTAAAAAAAACATTTCATAAACAAATTAAAAAATTAATTAAAAATAGCCAAAGAACAAGTTTAAAATAAGTTTATAATAAGGTTCCAACAAGTTCAGAACTATTAAAAACTGATTTATAACTACTTTGGACTTTTTTCGAACAAGTTTGAAACAAGTTCAGAACAAGTAACGGAAAAAAATTAGAAATTGCTTCGTACAAGTTAAAAACTAGTTTGGAACCTGTATTAAACTAGTTCAGAACATGTTTAGTACTAAATGTAATTAGAACCACTTTTGGACAAGTTCAAAACAAATTTAAAATAGTTTTTGAACTAGTTTAAAACAAGTTTAGAATATTTTTCTAACTAGTTTGAAACAACTTCAGAATAGTTTTCTAACATGTTTGAAACAAGTTAAGAATAGTTTTTTCAACCAGTGGAAAACAAGGCGAGCATAAGTTCATAACATGTTTTGCACAAGTTTAGAATAGTTTTCTAACTAGTTAAAAACAAGTTAAGAATAGTGTTCTAACTAGTTTTAAACAAGTTCAGAATAGTTTTCTAACTAGTTTAAAACAAGTTTAGAATAGTTTTATAACTTGTTAAAAAATAAGTTTAGAATAGTTTTATAACTTGTTAAAAAATAAGTTTAGAATAGTTTTATAACTTGTTAAAAAATAAGTTTAGAATAGTTTTCTAACTAGTTTGAAACAAGTTCAGAATAGTTTTTTCAACCAGTGGACAACAAGGCTAGAATAAGTTAATAACATGTTTTGTACAAGTTTAGAATAGTTTTCTAACTAGTTTGAAACAAGTTTAGAATAGTTTTTTTTGACTAGTTTGAAACAAGTTGAGAATAGTTTTTTGAAGCAGTTGAAAACAAGCCGAGCATAAGTTCATAACATGTTTCGTACAAGTTTAGAATAGTTTTCTAACTAGTTTGAAACAAGTTTAGAATAGTTTTTTTTGATTAGTTTGAAACAAGTTGAGAATAGTTTTTTGAAGCAGATGAAAACAAGGTGAGCATAAGTTCATAACATGTTTCGTACAAGTTTAGAATAGTTTTCTAACTAGTTTGTAACCAGTTCAAAATAGTTTCTAACTAGTTTGAAGCAAGGCGAGGATATAAGTTCATAACATGTTGTGTACAAGTTTCGAATGTTTTTTCTAACTAGTTAAAAACAAGTTTAGAATAGTTTTCTGACTAGTTCGTAACAAGGCGAGAACAAGTTCATAACATATATGTTTCGTGCAAGTTTAGAATTAGTTCGAGACTGTTATTGGTGAGAAACGTATTTTAAACAAGTTGCAAACAAGTTCGAATAGGTTGGAACCTTTTTTTTAGAGAATTACTTTGAATTACGTTTTGGTAAAAAAAAAGTGTAATATAATTCGAGAACGAAGTATCCTATACGGTTGTTGGGATAATTATTCATTAGATAATGACAAAATTTTCATTTCTAGATTATTCATCCAAATAGCGATAAAGTATAGGATAAATAATTAAAAACCCATTTCCCATAGTGGCTTCCCTTCTAGAGTAAAAGGTACCTTATTCCTTACTTTCTAACCTACACTGCCTACCCTTCCACCTACTCCTTCTCTCTCTCTCTCTCTCTCTCTCTCTCACCCTTTCTCCCTCTTTCTTGCCCCGTTTCTTAACCCCGTTCCGTTTCCTCGAATCGAAAACGACTTTCGTTTCATTTTCCGGAATGATTTATTATGTAAAATAAAATTCTCAATGTACAAAATTGGTATAAATGGGAAAAAATATGATAATTTAAAATTGGATAGGCAGTAAAAAAAAGGGGTATAAAGAAATCGTTTATTGGAGAATTTGATAATTTTTTTTCTTTAATTATTGAAAAAAAAAATTTTTTTTTTTTTTTTTTTTTTTTGTTAATGCGGACGAGCTTACTTGGATGGGGGGGGGGTATGGTCGGGATTTAACCGCAGGCCAACGTTTTCAGGTAAAGATAGTAAAAAAGAGTGTGGCGCGGTATGGTACCATGTTTCTCCTGGTTCATGAGAAAAGAGTGGGTGGTTTCGTGTGTGTGTGTGTTGAGATTGAAAGAAAGTGGGGATGACTTGGCATTAAAGAGAAATGGTGGGGGAATTATGGTGGTGGTGGAAAGTGGTGGTTAGTGGGGTTTTTGGAGGGGTAGATTTTCATTGATCCATCTCCAACGACACACCACTGTACTTCACATTTCACACGAGTATTTCCAAAGTCTGAACGAATTTTTTTTTTTTTTTTTTTCATAACAAACTATTTTTTTTTGCAAATATGGAAATTTAATATAAACGAGTGAAAAAAAAAATAACTGTGACTGAAGGAGAAAAGGAAGGAAGGGGGGATTCTCCCTCCCCCCTTTTTTTACCATCAGTAGAAAAAATGTTTTTCTTTTCAAAATAGAATTTTCAAATAGAAACAAAGAAGGTTAAGAATCGTGAAATCTCCTTTATCGATATAATTGCGATAAATCGATATTGATGTAAAAAGTAAAATTCTTTTTTTTAACATTTAACGTTTTACGTAATTTTTTTTAGAAAATATTTAAAATTTTCGTTTCTTGAAAAAAAAAAAATTATACAGCTTTTTTATGCTTTATTACTCGCCCTCCCCTCCTCTCCCCCCCTTCCCATACTTTCTTCATTTTCTCTTCTACAATTTCGTCGTTCAATTTAATTTTATCCACTTTTTTTTTCTGTCTGTGATTCCCTTCAGTATTTTCATCCCTTCATTTATTTTTTACAACCCTCCCGTTTTAGGTCTATTTATTAGCTCTGCTTTATTCCACCCTCAGAATTCTTAATCATGTTATGACGTAAAATTTATTTTTCACGTGACAAAAAAAGAAAAAGTTTTCCTTTGTCTATTCTATTAGGAACTTTACTTTTTTTCCTATATATATATATATATATATATATATATATATATATGTAATTCTATGTATAAACAAATTCTAATAATGAAAAAAAAAAAAAAAATTTTTTTTTTAATAATAATTAGTAATAATAATAATAATAATAATAATAATAATAATAATAATATAATCACTCTAAATTGGAATTATTAAATTTTGTTACTAATTTGAATTAGTGACTGACTTTTTGCTTTTGAATTAGTAAATTTTACTAATAGTTATTTCTACTAATTTTTTGGTTTTTTTTCATAAATTTAAAAAAACTTTTTTAATTTGAATTAGTGAATGACTTTTTGCTTTTAAATTAGTAATTTTTACTAATAGTTAATTCCACTAATTTCTTTAGTAAAATTTACTAATTCAAAAGCAAAAAGTCAGTCACTAATTCAAATTAGTAAAGATTTTTACTAATTTAAATTTAGAGCGATAATAATATAATAATAATAATATAATAATTATATAATAATATAATAATAATATAATAATAATAATATAATAATAACATAATAATAATATAATAATAATATAATAATAATATAATAATAATATAATAATAATATAATAATAATATAATAATAATATAATAATTATATAATAATATTATTATTATTATTACTTTATAATGATTATTATTTTATTCCTAATTTTTATTGCTAAATAGAATCTAATTAATAAGTGAAATTGTTAAGTGCTTCAGTGGGAGAAAAATAGAAACACAATTTCGTCGAAATTACGAATTAATAGTGAAATATTCGAATAAATCAGCACATAGTAAAAATATAATAAAAATATCTAATTCTGAAATTGACGATTAATTATCATCTTATTAAGATTAATGAATCCTAGGAAAAGCAGTAGAAGACCATTCATAAGAATATTTTTTTGCATTTAATATTTTTTTTTTCAAAACTTTAAAATTATAATTATAATTATAATTTTCTTACTTTTGCATTAAATTGAAGAAAACATTTTTAATAAAAATTAATTAATTAAATAACGTGTAATGGAAATTAATTTAATTAACTAAAATACAATTAAATAATATTAAGTAGCCTATTATTTTCTGTAAAATAAAATGAAAACAAAATTCAACATTTTTTCGTTGAAAAAAAAGTTAAATATTTTTTCTGTAAAAATTTTTGTATTTTTTTTATAAACACGAAATATTAATAAAAGTTATTATTAATTATTATTATTATTATTTTATATTTTTTCTTGTAGAAAATATTAAATTTTTTTTTACTATAAAAAAAGAGAGTAAAAAATAGTAAATATTTTTTCTATATAAAAATAGAGTAAATATTAAGGGCATTTGAACCATTATGACGTCACAATTTTAAAATTCATGCTTTTCACACATTGTGACGTCATAGTGGTTCAAATGCCCTTAAAAAGATGTTTTAAAATACTTTTTCTATAAAAAATATAAAATATTTTTTCTATTAAAAATATGAAATATTTTTCCTATTAAAAAATAGTAAAAATTAAAAAAATGTTTTAAAATACTTTTTTTTAAAAATAAAAAAAAACAAAATAAAAAAATATAGAATATAAAATAAAAAAATATAAAATATTTTTCCTATAAAAAATAGTAAATATTTGAAAAAATGTTTTAAAATACTTTTTTTAAAATAAAAATATAAAATAAAAAAATATAAAATATTTTTCCTATAAAAAATAGTAAATATTTGAAAAAATGTTTTAAAATATTTTTTTTGAAATAAAAATATAAAATACTTTCCCTATAAAAAATAGTAAATATTTGAAATAATGTTTTAAAATACTTTTTTTTAAATAAAAATAAAAAATAAATGAAAAGAATATTAAATATTTTTTCTATAAAAATGAAGGAAATATAAAAAAAATGTTTGAAAATACTTTTTTTTCAAAAAACTTGTATATTGCATGTGAAATTAAATAATTAATATTCATGGATGTCTTTTAATTCACTTTTTTTGAATTTAAATTAAAATTTTTGTTTTTAATTTGGAATAATGAATGAAAAATAAAAATATGAACAAGTATCGATGCGCGTCGCTGGTAATGTATATATATATATGTATATATATAAAGTAAGGCAAATATATCGGTCTGATTTCATTCTGAGCTGCTCTACTGCAGTAGAACGAAAACGTGACTGTTGTTCAGTAGTAACAGTCGACACGTCAGACTCTTTTCCCTTCACTGTTCCTTCTTTCTCTCTCCCTCTCATTCTCTACATATACCTATACTTTTTTTGAATTTTCATCGAAAAATCTTTATGTATTTAAGAGCAAAGAATTTTTTTTTTAAATTTACAAAAAAATTAAAAAATTTTTTTCTTCCGTTTAGAAACTTTACATTAAAATATAATTCGTTATTAAATAACCCTTTTTTTATTTTCAAATTTTTTTTTCATTTTTATTTTTAAAATTTCTTTTTCAATTTTATTTTCAAAAAAATTTATTTTTCAATTATTTTTAAATATAATCTTTTTATCATTATTGAAACGATCTCCTTTTCAAAACAAGTGTATATTTAGTCCTTTTTTCATTTTTTTTTTTTTTTTTTTTTTAAATTTCAAACTTGGTAATATTGAACAGGTGTAATATTTGCTGAAGTGATTAGTTGCCTAGTCGCAGTGTTTGTAAACATGAGATTAAAAAAAAAAAAAAAAAAAAAAAAAAAAAAAAAAATAGAAAAAAAAGAATCTGTAAATTATTTTCACGTCAGGAAGGCAAGAACCAATTTCGATTTAACCTCTCGGTGAGAGTGTATTTAACTTGGCATCTCTAGCGAGCACTAATCTGATTAGGTTTCCAACCTCTAAGGTGTAATACAACATTAATTTCAGTCTTAATCGTTTTTTTTAACATGTGTATTTTATCCCCTCCCCCCCCAAAAAAAATGTTATGAAAAAGAATTCTTATATTATTTTCATGAGAAACGAGCGAGGCAAGGCGTTTTAATTTTAAAGACAATATTTTTATAGTTTTTTAAAAATTTTAATTTTAAGTAAAAATAGGAAAAAAATGTTGTTAATTAAAATATGAAAAAAAAATTTTAAGGGCATTTGAACCACTATGACGTCACAATGTGTGAAAAGCATGAGTTTTAAAATTGTGACATCATAATGGTTCAAATGCCCTTAAATTAAAATATGAAAACAATATTTTTTAATTAAGTAATATATTGTATAATATATTTTGAAAATTAAATTAAAACGTAAAAAGGCAAATTTGCAATCCTCTTATCAAACATATGTTTGAAACTTGTTTGATAATCGATTAAAACTTATGTTTGGAACGATTTCAATATTCGTTATAATTACTTGTCCTAAGCATGTTCCCCAACTTATAATTACTGACCCATAGAAATCAGTTTCAAACAAATATTGAATTGATTTCAAATTTTTTTCTAAAAAAAAAAAAACGAATCAAAATATTGTTTCAAATTTTCACAAAAACTAACAAAAACTCGTTCCTAACATGTTTAAGAATGAAATTTTTCTTTTAATCATTCTAAACGTTTCTGATTCGATTCAAAATGTTAAAAATTTTATTATTTTACGATCATACTTTAAAATTTAGAAATATTTGAATTTTTAAGGGTGAAAGGGTATTTTTTAAATATTTATTAAACAATAAGTTAATTGTTTAAAAATTGTTTTGAATAATAATTAAAAAAAAGGAAATTTAAATTTAGAGTAAAAAATTGAATAAAAGGATGAAAAGAAAAATAGTAAATTTTTGAAAAATTAAACTAAACGTATATAATTGGGAAAAAATGAATGGAAAATTTTGAATATGAAAGAAATGAAAAATTTTGAATACAAAAGAAATGAAAAACATTTGAATGAAAGAAAAATATGAAATGAAAGAATTGAATGAAAAATGAATTAAAAATATTTTAAATAAAAATTTAAAGCTTTTCGGGTGTCTTTTCTTTTTCTTTTTCTTCTTCTTCTTCTTCTTTTTTGACAAGTTCTTATTAGGTTTTAAAAGGAAAGACGCTTTCCTTAACTTCGTATTGATTTTTAACTCTAACCCCCCTCCCCCATCTCCTCATCCTTCTTCTTCTTCCATATGTTGTCTTCCTTTAACTTCATATACATATATATATATATGTATATATATGTAGGCAAGTAACAAAATGCGAGGTAAAAATAAATCAATTTCTACATCTGTTGACTGCATAATTAGTTATCGATTGCGCATTCCCCTTCTAAAAATTGTTATTTTAACTTGCAATTCCGTTCAAAATTAACTAAAAACAAATTTCATTTGCCAGTAATATCAGTAAGCATTTACAAAAACATGAATATTTATAGCTCGTTATACTAAAAATAAAAAAAGCGACGACGACAACGACAACGACGCTCCTAATTATAAAATAGCCTTTTATATTCAATTGTTTATCTTATTCAAATAAAATACGAAAGATGAAAATAACATTTAAACATTTTTTTTTACATTAAAAGGTTCAATAAGTTTCAAAAAAAAAGAAGATTTCGAAAAGTTTAAAAAATGTCTTCCGAATAATTTAAAAAACAATATATATATATATATGAGAAATAAGTTTTAAACATGTTTAAAACAATTTTGAGAACATGTTTGGAATTTCACTAGATGATAAGTTTCGAAGAACTGCAGAACATGTTCCTAACAAGTTTCATAACAGTTCAAAACAAGTTGATGATTAAAAGAATATTTTGATCAAATTCAAAAACGGTTTAAAACACATTTTTAAAACGTGCTATAAGGACTTATTTCGAATAAGTTAAAAATCTATTTTAAACTAAATTTAAAACTATTACAAGTTCAGGAATGTTTGAAACTGGTTTGAAACCACTTTGAACTTATTTTTAAACAAGTTTGGAACATGTTAGAAAATATTTTAAACTAGTTTCAAACAATGTATGGACAAGTTTTAAACTCTGTTTACAAGTTTTGAACCTGTTACACCATACAAGATCAGAATTCAGTTTTCAAAACCTGTATTGAGCTTGTTTGAAAGAATATTCAAAACCTGTTTGAAACAATATTGAAAACCTGTTTTGAACTTGTTTAGGAACAATGGTCAAAACATGTTTTGAATTTGTTTGTAACAATTTTAAAAATACTCTTTAAATCTGAATTAATAGTTTTCTACTAATGAAATAGTGCAGATTCGTTTATCAATTAAGTTAGTAACTGTTTTTTACTAATTTTTAGTAGCTTTTTTTTTACTAATTATTAGTAGAAAATTTACTAATTTAAAATAGTAAAAAATACGTTCTACTAATTGAATTAGTAATTTTCTACTGGCAATAAGTAAAAAACTACTACAAATTAGTAAAAAAATGTTACTAATCCAGATTTACAGAGTATAATTTGAACTAGTTTGGTAGAAGTTTAAAACTGTCAGAAACTTGTTTACAAGTGTTTTAGACTTATTTTCAACGCTCTCTAAATCTGAATTAATAGAATTCTACTAAGAATTAGTAGAATTCTACTAAGAATTAGTAAAATTTTACTAATTTTTAGTAGTTTTCATGAACGACTTTTCACCTTTTCAATTAGTAGAATATTACTAATTTTTAGTAAAATTCTACTAATATGTTAGTAGAAATCTACTAATTGAAAGTCACTTTTTCACTAAATGAATTAGTGATACTGGTTTTATCGACAATGAATAAAACAGTTCTACTAATTGTTATAGTAGAATTCTACTAATCAATTAGTAATGCTCTACTAAGAATTAGTAAAATTTTACTAATTGTTAGTAGAATTATTACTAAATCATTTAGTGGACGACTTTTCACCATTTCATTAGTAACTTTCTACTAATTCAGATTTAGAGAGTAGAGAGTAGAACGTATTTTTTACTATTTCAAATTAGTAAATTTTCTA
Organism: Leptopilina myrica (nomen nudum); assembly: GCA_032872475.1. NCBI lineage: Eukaryota > Metazoa > Arthropoda > Insecta > Hymenoptera > Figitidae > Leptopilina > Leptopilina myrica (nomen nudum). The sequence continues at coordinate 2,151,253 of CM065466.1, read as the reverse complement.
CTAATAATTAGTAATAAAAAACTACTAAAAATTAGTAAAAACCGTTACTAATTCAATTGGTAAACGAATCTGCACTATTTCATTAGTTGAAAACTACTAATTCAGATTTAATCGAGTATTTAAAAAATTGTTACAAACAAATTCAAAACAGGTTTGTTACCATTGATCCAAACAAGTTCAAAACAGGTTTTCAATATTGTTCCAAACAGGTTTTGAACATTGTTCCCAACTAGTTGGAAACATATTTTGAACATCGTTACAAAACAAATTCAAATCACAACTTTGAACATTGTACGAAAACGCGTTGAAAATAAGTGAAAAACATTTATAAAGAAGTTTCAGACTATTCTGAACTTGCTTTGAACTATAGTTGAACATTGGTCTAAACAAGTTCAAAATCACGTTGTGTGACCATTGTTTCAAATAAGTTTCAAAACCTATTTTAAACATTACGTTTCCAAATAAGTCAATTCAAATTTTTTACATATTGAGAAGGTCTAGGGTTTTTTTTTAATTTTTGAAAAATGGAATATTTATGACAGTGTGTAAGATGGCGGATTCTTAATCTCAGCTGTACGCGCTGGGGAGGGGGGGGAGGTATAAGGAATTTTTTTTTACAAGTGCAGTTGTACCGGCCGTGAGTCTGGTTGTTTGAGTGCATCTGCACTGAGAGAATGTAAACGTTTCCGAGTAAAGAAAGGGTGCAGAGTGAGAGAGAGAGAGAGGGAGGGGGGAAGGGGAGGTTGGAAAGAGTGAGTAAGAGAGAGAGAGAGAAAGAAGGAGAATAGTAAAAGGGAGAAAGAGAGAAGGTAGGAAAGGGTGAGTAAGAGAGAGAAAGAAGGAGAAGAGCAAAAGGGAGAAAGAGAGAGAGAGAGAGAGAGAATGAGGGATGAACGGCAAGAGAGGGGGGATGCGTAGGTGCGATAGCCGGGAGGTCGCGATCCACGTTGACCGGGGGTTTTCGTATCGACGTTGTCGGTGGCACATACACACACATTTATATATATACATGGAAATTTATCGTAGTAGTGTTACTGAGTAATCGGGTTTGTAGGGCGATCTGGTGTTTACGGGTGCGTCGCGGGACGGATTTGGAGTTACCAGCGCAGCGTCGTCGTTGTCGTCTGCTTGACTCTTCTCTCTCTCTATATATATATATATATATTTCCAAAGTGGTGGGGACGCGCGCACAAATTTTTAGTTAACTAGACGTCCGCTGCGCGAGGTTCGGCGCGAGCGTAACGCATGCAGTTAACGGTTGCGCTGGCTCGGTTCGCCTCAGCGCGGCTACAACACCAACCTTCAAGACGGCCTTCGTCGACGAAAAGGAAAGAGTAAAAAAAAAGAAAGAAAGAAAGGATCGAAACGGGCACACATTTTTTTTTGCGTTCCCCCCCTTCGCCCCCCTTCGAAAAAAGTGTGTGTATGTGTGTGTAAAAAAGTGTTTTTTCGCCAATTTGTAGTTTTTTTTTTTTAATTTTCGTCGTCAAACATAAGACGGGGGCTGTCTCATTGAATACTAGAAGAAATTTTATTATTTCTAATCACGAAGGTTGGGAGATTCTTTCATTATCATCGCAGTGATAATTTCATTTCTTGAGGATTTAAAAAAAAAAAAAAAAAAAATCGTGACGGAGAGTGAGTGAGTGGAGTTTGTGTGTCGCTAGTGCAGTGTGAAGACACAATTTTTGTTCTTGGGATTTGTTCAACAAAAATTAATTTTTTTTTTTAAATCAGGCGAAAGGAAAAAAAAGAAAAAACTATGAGATTACGATAGTCTTGAGTGATGTTATCGCAAAGTAAATTTTACGCTCTCTTTATACACTACACTTTTGTGTAGTATGGTACGGGGCGGGTCCTTGCCGCTGCGGTCAAGAGTGCAGGTGTGAAGCAAATAGTGGTTCTCTTTACGTAAAAAAAAAAAAAAAAAAAACCCCGTGTTCACCTACTCGACCTTTTTTTCCTTTCTTTCCTATTTATTTCTTCATTTCTCCCTACTAAACAAAAGGAAAAATCTTCTATTTTCAGTGTTCAGTGCTTTAAAAATTGTGCAAGTGTCTCTTTTTGTTAATTTTTCCTTATTGATTTTTTATTTTCCTTGGAAGAAAAATAGTTTTCCCGAGGGCAAGGATATAAAAAAAAATAACAACAACAACAACAACCAAATGATATAAATTTACGGAAGATTTTAAGAAAAGGCACCGCGGAAGGTGCTTTAGAACCCGCCCCATATAACATCAGTGCCTGGTATTCCGCATCGCTCAACTCCGAGAATTCACTCACGAGAGGACGAGTCTTCAAAAAAAAAAAAAAAAAATCAAGTGGGTATAAGATTAATAAAATCGAAAATTTAATTAATAAAATAAAATCTCAGTATGAAAAAAAAACAGTTTTCATATGTACAGAAAAATGTAGGTAGAGACTCATTTCTAAATATCGCGTACTAGGTCAGGAGGAGCATTCTGTGAAAAAATTCCCCCTTTTTTCCGAATTTACATAGTAATTAATAGAAAATTCCACATGAAAATTTACTAAAGAAAAGAAAATTCTGCCCTCGAAGTGACGAAAGTAACTTTTTTTGTTACAAGAAAAAAAAATTGCTTCCAAGGTTCATTGACCTGTCTCAATTTTTCATTTCGGTACATTTCGAAGTGGAATTTTCATACATTTTTTTTTGTATTGTCACGTCATTCTAGCGTATTTTCAATGACTAAAAACAATAATATTAATTGTTTGTTAATTAATTAATAATAATAATAATAATAATAATAATAATAATAGTTGCCATGCTAATAATATTGTATATGACAATAACAATATAATTAATATTAACAAATAATAGTTATTGTCATTAAATTGTTGATTATAATTGTTCGAACTAATAATTTCTGATGTTTAATAACAAATTGTGGTTAACAAATAAAAAATCAAATTAATAAATAATAATAAATAATTATAGACAATAATAAATAATAATAAATTATAATAAACAATAACAAACAATAATAAAGAACAATAAACAATAATAAACAATAATAAACAATAATAAACAATAATAAACAATAATAAACAATAATAAATAATAATAAACAATAATAAATAATAATAGACAATAATAAATAATAATAGACAATAATAAATAATAATAAATAATAATAAACAATATTAAATAGTAATAAATTATAATAAACAATAATAAACAATAATAAATAATAATAGACAATAATAAATGATAATAAATAATAATAAATAATAATAAATAATAATAAACAATAATTAACAATAATAAACAATAATTAACAATAATAAACAGTTACAATTAACAAGTAACAAAATTGTAACAATAAACAGTAACAAATTCTAGTTCTTAAATAACAATAAATCAAATTAATAAGCAATGATAAATAATGACAAATTATAATTAACAAATTGCAATAATTTATATAGTTAACGAGTTGTAATTAATAAATAAAAAAATTGTATAAAAAAAAATTAAATTACAATTAACAAAAAACGAAATTTTAATAATAAATAGTAACAGATTTTAGTTAACGAATAAAAAAATGCAACAAAGAAAAATAAATTATAATTAACAAATAACGAAATTGTAATAATAAATAGTAATAGATTGTAATTAACAAATAAAAATATTGTAATTATAAATTGTAAAAAATAGTAATTTACAAAAAAAAACAAAAAATTGTAATAATATAAATAGTAACAAATTGCAAATTTCCAAATAACAATAAATCAAATTAATAGGCAATGATAAGTAATGACAAATTATAATTAACAAATTGCAATAATTTTTAGTTAACGAGTTGTAATTAACAAATAAAAAAATTGTAACAAAAAAAAGTAAATTACGATTAACAAAAAACGAAATTTTAATAATAATTAGTAACAGATTTTAGTTAACGAATAAAAAAAATGTAACAAAGAAAAATAAATTATAATTCACAAATAACGAAATTGTAATAATAAATAGTAACAGATTGTAATTAACAAATAACAAAATTGTAATTATAAATTGTAAAAAATAGTAATTTACAAATAACAAAAAATTGTAATAATATAAATAGTAACAAATTGCAAATTACTAAATAACAATAAATCAAATTAATAAGCAATGATAAATAATGACAAATAATAATTAACAAATTGCAATATGTAATTTTTAGTTAACGAGTTGTAGTTAATAAATAAAAAAATTGTAATAAAGAAAAATAAATTACAATTAACAAATAAAAAAAAGTGTAACAAAGAAAAATAAATTATAATTAACAAATAACGAAATTGTAAGAATAAATAGTGGCAGATTGTAGTTAACAAATAAAAAAATTGTAACAAAGAACAATAAATTATTAATTAACAAAGAATGGAATTATTAATGAATGTGTTGGAAAATAAAATTAAAAATATTTTTAAAATATTAATTAATATTTTAATAACTATTCTACCATGTCATACATTCTTGGTGATAAATAATATTAACTTACTAACGATGGATTTAAAAATATTTAATAAAATATTTCCCAAAAGTCCCCTAAGCAAAAAAAAATATTTAATAAATTTAATTTAATTTTCTATTACTTTTTTGCTACCATGCTGTCTAGTTTTGGTGCTAAATAATTTTTTCTTTAATAATATTCATACAGCTTTTGATTATAAAATTGTTGTTTCAATTATTATAAATCATGAACTGTACAAATATTATCAAAATTCAATATCAGTTAAATTCATAATTAATTAAAATAACAAATTAACGAATTATTGAAAAAATAATTTAGAAAATACTTGATATTCAGATAGTAATTAATTAGTAAATAATTTAGTGTTCTGATTTATTCGTGTTTACATTTTTAAAAAATTTTCAATCCATCACTTTTTTGTTCTTATGATCTTTTCGATTTTTTTTTCTTCTTTTTTTAAAAATTTTATTTTTATTTTTAAGTTTTATTTCTAGAAATTTTATACTGGAATTCATTTTAGAAAATTATCTACTTAATTCTATTTCCAAAACTTATTTATTAAAATTAATATAAATTTAAATTTATTCCCAACACTTATTTATTAAAATTTATTTTTAAATTAGTTTTTCTTGATTTATTTCCGAAATTTATTTATTTACAAATAATTGAATTCTTTTAAAGAACTTAAAAAAACATTTTTTTTAAATAATCCATTTTTTGGGGAATTGAAATCTAATTTTTACGAATAATTACATTTTTTGTGCAATTCGTATGTTAAATTGTATTCAAAATAATTGAAATCTTGCGCCGAATTTTATTATTTACAAAATTGATTAAATAGTTGGTAAAAATTTTATTATAATTTGCAAAAATAATTGAATTCCTGAGAAGAATTTTATTATTATTAAAATTATTATTTTATTTTATCATTATATTTGTTTATTATTTATAAAAATAATACACAATTTGAATTGTGGCAAACAATTTTTATAGAATTGTTTTAAAACAATTTAATTTACAAGAAAAAATTTATCACTTTAGAAAATAATTTAATTCTCGTGATGAATATTGTTATTTATAATAATTTCAATAAATCAATTTTCAAAACTTATTTATTGAAATTAATATATTTAAATTTATTCCCAACGCTTGTTTATTAGAATTTATTTTTAATTCAATTTTTTGTAAATTTATTTTTAAATCAATTTATTTTTAATTCAATTTTTTGTAAATTTATTTTTAAATCAATTTTTCAAAAAAATTTATTTCCTAAATTTTTTTGTTTAGAAATTTTGAAGTTGTACAAACAGAAAATTCAAATTTCGTTCATAGCTCACAATGAAAAATGGAATTATACCAGAAACAAAAAAACACATTTAATATTTTAAATTCCAACATTTGAGGTGAAATTTTTTAAATCTCAACTAATAAGTTTTTAGTAGTATTATAATTCCGGTCAGTGACTCAATTCTGGCTGTTTGAAAATTAATTAAATCAATTGGTTTAATAATTAGGTTGAAATTTAATTAAACTAGAATGCAGATACCGATCGGAAATTTCAATGACACACTTTTCGAACTAACCGTATAACCTTTTAAATACTTCTTAGGAAAAAAAAACACACACACACACACAAATAATGAGAAAAATATGAAAAATAAATGAATGTTTTTTTAAGGGGTTTAAAGGGGTAAATATGAATATAAGAAGGAAAGAAACAAAAATTTAATAGTTTACTTACTGTTAATATATTATTAATTTAGTAGCAATATTTAGTATGAATTTTATTCTCATTTCATTTTAATTGAATATTAATTTAATTCTACTTGAAATATTTTGTCTTAAATGAAAATTTTGTTAATTTTGAAGACAATTTTAATATATTAAGTTTTATTTATTAAATAATTAGTGAATTATAATTATATTATTATTGTTACTATTGTTGTTTCTATTATTGTTACTATTGTTGTTACTATTATTGTTACTATTATTGTTACTATTATTGTTACTATTATTATTATTATTATTATTATTATTATTATTATTATTATTATTATTATTATTATTATTATAATTATTATAATTATTATTTTTATTACAATTATTATTATTAAAATTATTATGATTATTATAATTATTATGATTATTACAATTATTATTATTAAAACTATTATTATTATTATTATTATTATTTCTGTTTTATTATTGTAATTATTAATATTCTTTACAAATAAAATGGAAAGAAAAATATAACTGCTATTCAATAAAATCTCGCAAACACGGTGGAATTTTTCAATATCGCTTTTCGCAAGTATTGGAAATTTTTGAAAGGAAACACGTTTTTGACTTTTTTATTCATCCCTCGTACTCTATATATACATGGATATAGAGAGAAAGAGAGAGAGAGAGAGATAATCCCTCAATGCGTTAATCGCTTTTTTTTCCTTCAACCATATTTCACACGTCAATAATAAGGAAATAAAATTTATTTTTCCTCACAACTTAAGTCTCGATTTTTTAAAATTCTTATTTAAAAAAATAATATATAGAGAAAAGGAAAAAAATTGAAAAACTGAAACTGAGAAAAAAATAATAATAGTAATGAAAATAAAAAACAAAAAATAATAATAATAACAGTGGAAAAAAATTAAAAATAATAGTTTTAATGTTAAATTAAAAAAAAAATCATAATTCGATTTAAAATTATTTATAGATAAAAAAATTATATTTATAATTAAGAAACATTTTATAATTACGTTAATTTTCTTTTGAATTACAGAACATTGTGTATTTTATTTTTTTTTAAAATTATTTCTCGTCAAAGGAAAATTTTTACCCTCAACGGGATTCGAACGCATGACAAATTTGCGCTTCGCAGTGCCTTAACGTTTACGACCAACTTTAAAATTCGTACTTTAAAAACATTAGTTTAGATTTTAAAAAAAGATTAGTTTTGCTGTGAAAAAATGTTATTCAAATAGCAATAATTTTTTTTAAACACTATTAGTTGTTTTAAAGAAAATTATTTTCATGAATAATACAAATTTTTCGTTTTTAATATAAAGTGAAACAATAAAATAATTTAGTTGCAAAAAAAAATTGTAATTGAATCGTAATTTAATGAGAACAATATTTTTGTATTATCAAATCAGTAAAAAAAAGCAGAAATTATTTCTTGGTTTTGGGAAATTTTTGTTTTTATAACTTGTCGAAGGGGAAAGACCACGACGATGTCTAGTTTTTCATAATAAACTCCTCCCTCCTCCCCCCGAATCTAATCTCAGTTTTTGATAAATGAAACACGCATAGGCATCATTAGACCCTTCGGAATTGAGGATATATAGTTATATAATTAAAAAAAAGGAGAAAAAAATGTAATTTTTAATACTATTAGAAACACATTAGCTATTAATTATTAAATACGCTTTTTGTAAATAAAACGAAGTCATTAGTGTCTTTTTTTTCTTCGTGAGAGGTATCAAAAAACGATAAAAATTATTTTTTGACTTTTTTCTTTTTCGATAATATATCTTTATTAATTACTACTTTTTTGGAGGGGTAAATGATTGATTGGGTGTCTTAGGAAATTTTATGATTTGTGTGTGTGTTAAATTTTAGGAGTTATTGCGTCAAATTGGTTTTATGCT
>CM065466.1:1877497-2140476 GCA_032872475.1 Leptopilina myrica (nomen nudum) | reverse complement strand
TGAAGCTATCAAAAATAAAAAAAAATAAATTTGTTCTCCAATAACATAAAACATGATCTTCCTCAACTATAAAAATATGCTTGTTGTCATTAATTTATTGTTGGCTCTTTATTTTTTTTTGCGAGATATTTTTATTTCCCTTGTATATATAGACGCAGTATATAATACAATGTGTATGAGATTTTTTTCTTGTTGTTAGTCGAGTGTAAAATTGTGATTGGTTGAGAACACGTTACAAGTTTTCTTCTTGTGTATTTGTATATATATATATTTTTTTCTTTATAAATGTTGGTTCGTGTGTGTGTGACCTTCCAATGTGACGGTGTTTATATGAAATCGCTAGTCAATATGGCACACATACAGTTTATTGTACCGCACGTTAGAACTGGATATTGATCAGGTTTATATAGACCTTTAGGAACGAAAAACGGATAATTTTACAGATCAATTTGATCACTTCCTTTCCTATATATATATATATATTTATTCTTTTACGATTTTTGGTATCACGCCTCCTCGTAAAAATTTTAATGTCCAACTGCTGCCTTTCCAACTTAGAAGGGTGAAAAAAAATTCTCTTTTCATGAATTTTTTTCTGATTTTCGATTTGACATAATTTTTTTAAGGGGGACCCTGACGTACAGTCGAATCAAAAGTTAGTCCAATGTCTGTAATTTAAAAGAAGAGGACATATTAAATTTTAAATAAAGGCGAAGACATTAATTTTGAATATTCAGACGAGGGAAAAATTTACCAAAAATACGACCAATTTCTTCGAAAATACCCTTTTTTTTAGCATCTTTGGAAATTTTTAAATGTTTTCACTTTTCACAATATGCCTAAAATTTTGACAAATCATTAAAATTTTTCAACCACATTCATACCTAATGTTTACATATAAAAACTAATAGTAGTTTTAAAATTTTTTAAATATAAAAACTAATAGTAGTCTTTAAATTACAAAAAAAAACATGTCGAGTCATTGTGGCACTTCTAAAATTGTAAAATCATTTTCTTGTTTTTGAAATTTCGACACGAAATTAGAAAAGAAACTAGAGCATTTCCTTGATTGAAAAGTGTCAATATTCATTCGTTATAGGGGGTGGGGGGAGATTGTGTGTATGTATTATTCATCACATTTCACTTGACAACATGACAATTATACTCAAAATTCAAAGTCCCTCACTTGCGATTGAATGTATCGATAAAATTTAAGCATACAGTCAGTTTTCGACATTAAACGTCTCAATTGTGTGTCTATGTTTCCCTTTCATTTCCGTTTAATCCAATTACAAAACCGTGTTTATATTTTATATACATGCACATGTACTTGTATATTTATATTTATATATAAACATATGTCTGTATTTATGTCCAGACAATTGGCCATCACACTCAGACCAATAAGTGCGGCAGATGTGTAAATGTGAAATAATTTTTCGTCACATTTATTTTCACATGTGTCACATGTGATGACTTGTCGCTGGGAAATTCCATCTATTCAAGCAAATTAACTGAAATATTAATATTTTTGAAGGATAGCTATAGTTTCTGTATAAAAAAAATATATAGACGCTATTATAAATTGAATTTATATAAACAAAACACTGTGGCATATAAATTAACACATATACGTATACACACATAGTTTGTGCCACAAGTATACAACCAAAATGCACGCATGTAATATAAACTTACACTTGTACACAAAACGCATGCACATATAACGGATATTAACTTGCACATGAACACAAAACATTTACATGTTTACGCATTAACACTTACACATATAGACAAAGCACATACACAAGTGAATTTACATATATACATACAAAAACTTACACATATACGGATTTAAATTGCACATATACAAAAATATATGTATAAACTTACGCATGTAGAAAAAACAAAAATTTTTAACTTGCGCATATACATAAAATACAAACACATGTGAATTAACACATATACACAAAACATATCTCCACATGAATTTTTATACATTCACATATATACACAAAACGCATGCACATATACGCATATAAACTTGCGCATGTAGACAAAAACACGTACACATATGTGTATATAAACTTTCACATGTACGCAAAACACATATATATTTTTCGTAAAACTATTAATATTATTATTATTTTTTTTTCGTAAAATTAAATTACAAAAAGTAATATAAATAACATAAATTTGAACCATTCGCTTGTGTGTTGTAATGGAGAAAACAAGGCTTCTTGTTTCGCAGTAGTACAAATTCGTTTTGGTCAGACGTATATATATATATAAAACCAGAAGGTGCTTTCTTGTCAGGCATAATTCTTCGACAAACACATTTCTTTTTCTATTTTAATTAATTTACTTTTATAGTAATAATTCTTTTTTATTATTTAAATGTTGTTAACAAATTTTAATGCTTTATTTTTAATTTTTTATTAATTGAAGTGATTTTATTATTTTTATTATTATTATTATTATTATTATTATTATTATTATTATTATCATCGAGATTAATATTATTGGTATTATTACTATTTTTTATTAGTTTAATTATTATTTTTATGAAAAAGTATTAAATTTGTACCTATCATTACATAAATAATTATTATTAAATTCTTTATCTTCCGAGTTGTTTTAACATTATAAAAAAACATAGACATCGAGATAGTCAATATTTAAAACTTTTATTCTAAAAAATATTAACTTTTTTCTACTAATTTTATTTATTTTTATTTTTTCAGTTTTTTTTGTTATTTCGTCTTAAATTATGTACGTTAATAAATATTTTCTTATATTTTGTAATTAATTTAAAAACAATATTATTGTTAATTTTTAAAAAATTATTCACGCTTCTATTCTATATTTTACGTTTCTCTTGCATTGCAGTTACAATAAGACATTTATGAAACAAATTAATTAAAATTAATTTGTATAAATTAATTAAAATTAATTTGTATAAATTAATTAAAATTCATAAAATACTTTTTTTAGAATCACATTTTCTTAGTAGTAACTTTTAAACGCGTTTATGATAGAATGAAAAAATGAACAAAATCTAAACATAGATTTTTTAGTTAATCTTCGATTTTTAAAAAATAAAATTGACCTTATTTTTCATTCTTTCTGGTTAGATATGGTAATTTTTTTCTTCCTAGCATGAAAGTAGAAACAATGGCATTGAACAGCAAGAAATAGAAAATTATAAACTTAGACTTCTGGAATAAATTTTTTTCTAATTTCGAATTTAATTAGTCCTATTTTTAAGGTTAGGTATTTACTCTGACCTTATTTTTAATTTTTTCTTGTTTCGAATTAACATATGATTTTTTTTATCTTCCCATGAAGAAAGTAGGAGGAAAGGCATTGAACAGCAAGAAATAATGGATTATAATCGTTTTTTGTATAATTTTATTTTACGATTCGAACTCGGTTGTTCGTATTTTTAAGGTTAGGTATTTACTCCACATATATTTTCCTTTGCTTCAACTCCGAATTGATGAATATCCAAATTTTTTAGTTATTTTTAGGCATCAGTTATTTCAGGAAAATTTCGATTTTTATTTAATAAAATTGCCTTAAAATAATAATAATAATATTATAATTATAATTGTTATATTAGAATTAGCTGTATTTGTTTTCTACCAAAAGAAATGTTAAAAGGTTGCAAAAAAATTTCTATTTGCAGCAGGAGAGAAGCTTTTTTTCTCATTAAACATAACCTCAGAAATAATTTCTTTTCTTCAATTTAATTCAAACAGAAAAAGTAAAGATGATTATCCGGGAAGGCACATATACTTTCTCCTGTATAAATATATATATATATATATATATATATATATTATAAGAGAAATGTGATATTGAAAAATGAATGTAATATTTGGAGAGAGATTTCGCGAGAAATTGTCTGGATAAATGATTGGGAGAGGATTTCTTTGGTTTCTCCTTTTATATTTTTAAAGGGAATAAATATAGACGAAATTGACAGAGAATTGAAAAAAATTGCTTTTCTCATATATATATGAGCCGTGAGTAAATATACATTTAAAGTGTCGCGTCAGGCTTCTCTCTCTCTCTCACTAACTCACTCTGTCAATTCTGAATAATAGGCCCTTCAGTCATGTCGATAGTCTCTCATTCAAGCCGAATTCAAGGCTGACGCATTGTCGAGCAAACTCAACAGCCTAAAAGAAAAGCATTTGTTTTCGCCATGTGTAGTGGAATTGACCTCTGACCCCAAGAGTCAAAGCCTTCTTAGTTTTTATAGAGAAAATTTTTCAAGAGCCCTTTTCGCTTCATTGTCGGGTAACATTTGAGCTTATTTCCATTACTATTATTTCAGTTCGAAAAGTTTTTAAATATTGTATGCGATTATTTCTCGTTCTACATTATCTTTTTTCAATTAGTATTTGTTTTTTTTAACTTTGTTTAAAATAAATGTTTTTCTAAATTTAATAAATCAACATTCAACCTTTTTTGAAAGTTGGTAGTATTAAAAAATTTTCTTTTATTTATCTTTGTATTTTTGAACTTTTCCAAATTTAACAATTTTAAAATTTGTTGAAGTGAACGTTTCGTTAAATAATCTTAAATAAAATATTTTAATGAATTTTTTCAATAAACATTGTTAGATTAGTTTTTAAATTAACGCTTTTAACGTTTTTTTTTAAATTAACATTTTTAATTTAGTTTTTAAATTAACGCTTTTAACGTATTTTTTAAATTTACATTTTTAATGTATGTTTTCACTCAACATTATTCTAGAATTTTTTAATTTAATATTTTTAATGTACCTATTTTTTTAAATTAACATTTTCCTAAATTTAATGTTTAGAAAAAAATATGCTACTTAGTTACAATTAGAAAATAAACTGTTTTTAAAAGTCTGCTAAAAATTTTACAAAGAAATATTAAACGCATTATATTTTGTATAAAATGAATAATACATTATGTTGAAGTCTAGTTAATATTTGAAAACATTTTTTTAGTAATTATTTTTAAACTATTTTTACATTAACAGGTTTTTTAATTTTATAAAAATTAAACGTATTTAACACTTTCAGAATAATTAAAATTTAAACTAATTTTTTGTTCTTTCTGGTCAGTTATACTTATGATTCACTTAATTTTTTTTTTGCATTCCTTTCTTCTGATTATAGTTTATAACTTTCGACATTTTTCCCTTCTGAGAAAAAAATGAAATTGAACAGCAATAAATAATGGATTATCAACGTAGACTTCTTGATTAGTATTTTCAATTGAATTTTATAGCTACATTTCAAATTCAAAACTAAAATTTCCAAAAAACTAAAATAATCGATTTTTCGATAAGTAAATATATTGACCCCTTAGAGAGAATGTAATTTCGAAGGCGCACGCAATGATAAACAAAATATAGTAACTGTATAGAGAAAAAAAGGGGTCTGCAGGCAAAGGAAGAGTGGGGTGGAAAGATTAAAAATTATACTTTTCACATCAGGGTAAAGTTTGCTTTAAGAAAGTTTGTCGAAGCCGGTAGGCATTAAATATAAACGTGTATAGATATACACGTTGTGCAAAATAAATCCGCCTTTGCGGCGCGAGTCAAGTTGAATGTTGTAAAAGAGGGCAGGCTATACGTCGCGCGAACGGGGAAAGAGAGAGAGATGACCTTCTTTAATCTGGGTTAGTGGCCCATCCTTTTTAAAGCGGTGTGTGAACTCACAATCGACATACAGTGGAAAAAAGACACCCCGCGCACCCCTCTACTGGGGTAGAAACGAAGCTTTGATGATACATATAATATAAGTAATAATAAAATGCAAAAAAAAACACCCTACTTGCCCCTCTCCTCTCGAATTTCAAACAATAGAAATGCTACTGTCAACAATTTTTTTTTGAAGGTTAGGTATTCACTGCAGATTTATTTTTCTTCTTTTTCTTTTTTGTTTTGTCTCTATAAGTTTCGAAATTTTTTCTTTTCAAAGAAAGAAGGGTAAAGAACAGCAAGAAATAGAAGATTATAAACGTAGTCTTCTTTAATAATTTTTTTTAAGGTTCGAATTTAATTGATGGTATTTTTAAGGTTAGGTGTTTACTCCTACCTTATTTTTTACTTGTTTTGAATAAATATTGTAATTTTTTTCTTCCCACGAAGAAAGTAGGAACAAAGGCATTGAACAGCAAGAAATAAAAGATTATAAACGTAGTCTTCTTTAATAAATTTTTTTAAGGTTCGAATTTAATTGATGGTATTTTTAAGGTTAGGTATTTACTTCATGTATATTTTCATTTGCTTCAAGTCCGAACAGGTGAATATCGAAATTTTTGACATCAGTTATTCACTCTATGTTTATTGTCCTTTTTTTCTTTTTTGTTTTCAGTTTATAACTTTAAATATTTTTCCCCTTCTAGGACAGAAGGAAATAGAACAGCAAGAAATAGAAAATTATCATCGTAGTCTTCTTAAACACATTTATTTTAAGTTTTCGTATTTGATTAGTAGTATTTTTAAGGTTAGGTGTTTCCTCTAAACTTATTTTTTTCTTGTTTCGAATTTGTAATTTTTTTCTTTCCACGAAGGAAGTAGAGACAAAGAACAGCAAGAAATAGAAGATTATAAACGTACTTTTCTGCATTATTCTTACCTTAAAGTTCAAATTTTATTGTTCGATTTCTTAACCTAAGGCATTTACTTCGACCTTATTTTTCATTCTTTCTTGTTTCGAATTCTGATAAATATCGTAATTTTTTCTTTCCACGAAGAAAGTAGAAACAAAAAAAAACTAGTTTTGTACTTTTTTCCGCTCAGTTATGATTCACTCAATTTTTATTTTCATTCTCTTCTTTTTTTTTGATTATAGTTTTTAACTTTCAACATGTTTTTCTTTCCGAGGAAAGTAGAACAGCAAAAAATAAAAGATTATAAACATTGTTTTCTAGAATTCTTGTAGATTGAGGTTCGAATTTTATTTGTCGCCCTTCTGAAAGCTGAGGGATTCAGTCCAAATTTTTTTTTCATTATTTCTTCCTTCGCATTGATGAATAGCAAAAAATTTCTCTTCATATTAAAAGGCAAATAATAGAACAGCAAGAAATAAAAAATTATAAAGGTCTTTTTTCTACATTAGGTCAATTTCCCGCCAAGTAATTGCAGATATTTTCATGACCTAATGGAATTTGCTTAATGTTCTGTTTATACATTCCTTGGGTGATGATAAAAAAAACTCCTCCAAATGTTCTCTGAAAAAAATAAAAAAATGTCGTTAGTAAGATTATGATTTATTTTTTTTACTGTTTTTCACAAGCCTGAAAAATAAAAATGGGTTTTTGAAGTTATTTTAGAAAATTGCGCTATCCAAAATATTTAAAAAAATTAAATTATAAAATATTTGGTTTAGAATTAATTTGTTTTTATTAAAGAAAAAATGTTTGTAAAAAAATATTGTCCTTCATTTGCACCTTCGAAACTTTAGGAACATAAATTTTTCCCTTTCTAAAAATGTCATAGAACAGCAAGAAATAGAAGATTATAAACGTGGTATTCTAAATTAATTCCCCCTTAATGTTTAAAGTATAGTTTGTCGCTTTTTGGAAAATTAGGTGTATACACTCTTTATTCATTTTCCTTTTTTTGAGTTGCTAAAAGAACGCATAGAATTCCAGATTAGGTTTCGAATTTTATTGTTTCTGTTTTTATGGTTATGTATTCACTCTATGTTTATTTTTCTCATTTTCGTTTTTGTTTCGAGTTTCAATTCTATCGAATTGTTTCCCTTCGTAAAAAAAGGAAGGGAATAGAACAGCAAGAAATAATGGATTATAAAAGTAGCTTTCCAAATGAACTCTATCTTTATTTTCGAAATTAATTGGTCGTCTTTTGAGGTTAGATAATCAGTCCTTTCCTTCTTGTTTCAAATTTATGAATATTCTCCTTCTCCCAAGAAGGGAATTGAACAGCAGGAAATAAAAAATTATAAACGTAGTTTTCCAAATTAATTGTGTTTTAAGTTTTGAATTTTGGATTCGTTTTGGAAGGATTAGCATTCTAGTACAAGTACTTCATACTGAGAACTACTTATTCCCTCTGGCTCTTTTGTTTCGAGTTCAAAACTTATTGAAAATTACTCTTCAAAAAGAGGAAATAGAGTCGAAAAATAAATTGAACAGCAATAAATAGAAGATTATCAACGTGGGTTTCTAGATTACTTCGATTAATTCCGTCTTAAGGTTAGAATTTGATTGGTCCTTGTTTGTTATTTTTTTTCTCTCCAATCCAATTTGCCATGAACTAACAAGAATCTCACTTTAGAAGTTATCTGTCTCAATAAAGAAAAAAAGTGGGAGTAAGTTGGGAAAGGGTAGTAACCAATTTCTTTTCAACTTGAACGAAACGAGTTTCTCTCTCTCGCTCTGGATACTAAAAGTTACTTTCGACAATCGTTTTTCTTTAAAAGTATTTTTTTTGTATAAAAAATGGTGGGGGATTTTCAATTTTTTATTTTTGTCACAATAAAAGTAGTGTCAGGGGTAGAAAAAAAGGGGGAAAGGGTATTTATTAGTTTTTGAGGTTATGATCTTTGGTTTATAACTGGCAAAAAGGGAAAGTAATAGATAGGTACGCCTTCGGTGCTACAACATGCGCGAAATGTAGTCGCTGTATCGATTGCTTTACCACCTGCAACCTGGTTTTGAACTACTTGCGCGCGACAATAGCACACTGACTATGAGGCTTATTCTTTCCAATTTACGAGTTACATGAGCAGCTAAATTGATACTTTGACCCTATCCCAAGAAATTTTTATCGTTTACAGAAGAAAAATGCTACTGATTTTTTTAAAAAAATATTTTTTTTATTAAAAATACATTTTTCCTTATTATTTATTACTGCAGGATAGTATTTTTTTCAAAGTTTAATTTTTATTTTTAAAAAAGCCGAAAAAAATGTTAGTATTTTGCAAATTGACCTAATTCGAATTTCCCGCGCCTAATTAGAATATTTACCCAAAGGGCAAAGCTATCAGCTGATCATTGTCTGAGTAATGTTTCGTGACCCAAAAATAGTTGGACAGAAAATGATAGTCGATCGGTGAGAGGGAAATTTTTGTTGATCTGTTTTTGAATAATTTATTCATCAGCAGGGAAATATTTCCCTAAGGTAAATTTATTAACGGGGAAAATTTTTTTTTCTTTTTCAAATTGAGTGTTTCGTTTGTGAATTATTTATCACTATCACGATAATGGACAAATACACATTTTTTTGTAATATCCTTTATGTTAATAGTAAAGTAGTCTTTCGAATTAATATTAATTATGAATCGAAAGTTTTTTCCTCTTTTTTTTCAAAATTCGTGTGAAAAATGAAAAAGTTTGTAATAAGTTCAGAAATATTGCGTGACGTACAAAATCTATAACTAAAATTAAAAATATTTTCGTGTTTGAAAATTTATTAACAATTTTGTGAAATGCGTTTGAAACACTTTAGGTAAATTTCTGTATTATGATTTTCAAAGGGATATTTATGTCCTGTCATATTTTACAGTTTATTCCAATGTCGAAATTGCGATATTTTCCCATCTATAACGTATATACAGTCTATGGCGTTTATTCATAGTTTATGATAGGTTCCCTCTCTAGGTCACTTTTAGTTTATGGCGTTTCCACTTTATTGCATTTTACGCTCTACATTCTTTCTTCAATTCTATGGCCGGGAATTAAAGTCGCAATCAACTCTCATAATTGTGATCTGCAATTACTAGAACGATATTACAGTGAAAATTAAATTTACACTTGATTATAAATTATAAATTAAAATTAAAACACAATTTTTATCATTGAATTACCGTTGAAATTAAAATACAATTATAATTGAATTAAAATTAAGTCAGAAGAATAATTTTAGTATTGAAATTAAATTACAAATTAAAATTAAATATTATTAGTTAGTATCATGACGGGAATAATTCGAAAACTACAAGTGGAATTAGATAACGAGCAATATTAAAATTGAAAAAAAGTTGTTTTTAATGACTGTGTTGGAAAATATTAAAATTGAAAAAAGTTGTTTTTAACGACTGTGTTGGAAAATATTAAAATTAAAAAAAAGTTGTTTTTAACGACTGTGTTGGAAAATATAAATATGTTTAGTTAATCTTCTAAGAAGAAGAATAACAGGGATTAAAATAAAAAATGCATCTTTTATTGATCAGTGATAAAAAATTTAATTTAGTCGATTAATATTTTATTTCATTCCTTTTGAGACGTATTTTTTATTTCTACTTGTTGTTAATTTTTCTTTTAAATATTGTTAATAAATAAGAACTAAAATCTTTTAAGGCGATGTAAAGGGATTAAAAATAATGAAGGTAGAAATTGTTTCTAATAACGTTCGTATTGGAAAACACTGTAAATAATTTTGCATTTACGACACTTTCAAAGAGGATTGAAATAAAAAAAGTAATTCTACATTTAATCTCTGTTAATAAACGTTAAAAGTAAATTATTAACTATTTTCTAAAAGAAAACAAGATGTAAAATATTTTTAAGTCTGTTAAAAAATTTTCTAGAGAATTTATTTGTTTTTTATTTACAACTCATAAATTTTATAATTTTTTTATTTTCATAAATACTTTAAGAGAGAAGAATAAAGAAGATTTAAACAATACAAATAAAGCAAAATTTGTTTTTAATGACTGTGTTGGAAAATATAAATATTATTATATTACATTATATTATTTTTAACCTTTTTTATATAAATAATATTACATTATATGTAAATTGCATTATAAAAAACAAATTAAAATTAAATTAACTTGAAAAAAGATTGTTAAGTTAAACATATAATAATAAAACAATTTTTAAAAAATTTTTTACGAAGCAAAAATTTGAAAAAAATTTTAAGACAAATTTATTTCTACTAAAAATGAAATCTAATTTTTCATAGATAAAGAAAATGCGACCTAGAAACGATGTAAGAGAGAAATATTTCAGTTACAAACTTCCATCAAAAGGAATCGTTAATTTCTGTTGCATAAAAAATTTAGCTGGGGAATTGTAGTTACTTTATTTAGAAAAATTTTTCCCATAAATTCGAAATTACTTTTTTATTGAAACGAGTTTTCAAGTTTTCATTAAATTTTTGACACTAAATATTGAAATTATTTAATAATAATAAAAATATAAAAGAAGATATTTTAAGTAATTTGTAATTTATTTATAAATTTTTTTAATCTGTAGAAACAATTTTTTAAATAAATTTTTTTAAATTATTTCAAAACTTTAATTAATTTTCCTAATTAGAGATTAATTTATCAATGTTCTGTATATTTCCAAGTGACGATTTTTTAGTGGAATAATATTGACAATGAATAAATTTGATGACTCCATAATCTCATATCTATAGTTTCGATATGAAATTAACAACTTTTCATATTGATTGGATAATTTAATAATTAATGTCATTAAAAGTACAAAATGTCACAGACAATATTTATAATTATATTAAATTGAAAGAGGCCATAGATTAGAGAAAATTGTAGAGAGAAAGAGAAAGAGAGAGATATCAGGTGAAAAAGTCAAAAACTAGGTTAGAAAAGTTGTAGGGGAAAAATTTAAAAATTTCTATTAGCAAAGAAAAAGAGAATAAAATTTTTTTAAAGCAATGATAAAATATTTTGAACAGAGATTTTACTATTATCTCTTTAAATTGCGAGGAATTATTTAATTTTTTTATTATTATATTATTAATAATTTTTTAAAAAGTAATTCATTATTAATCAAAATTAATAAAAAAAATTTTTAAAGTGATAAAAAGTCAGAGTAATAAAAAAATAAATTTGCCGTAAATTATTAAATTTTAATCACTTTACTGTAAATATAATGACCAGTCTGTTAAGAAGTCAAATAAAATCCCCAAAAGGTCAATTATATATTGTAGTAAATTAAAAAACTTTCTTATCTATCTATTAGAAATTTGACTAACGTTTTCTTTTCTTCTCTCAGATTTTCTTCGGAGTTTTTTTATTTTGTAAAAATGCTGACACGCTATAAATAAAATTCGATATTCTTCATGAAAGGGGGAGATTTAGAGAGGGATATGTTTATTTAACGTAATTTGGGGTTCCTTTTAGTTTTCACATGACCACAATATGCTATTGATCTAGAGAGTAAATGTGTCCTTGAATCATGGGTACGATTCAGATGACGAGACAGATAAATATAAATGTCATAAAAATCTATTTTTTCTAAAAAAAAAGAAAATTTCTTTTAGTTTTTAAATAAAAAAGAATTAAAATTTTCTACTTTTTAAAAACAATTTTTGTTATTTACTATTTGAAGAAAACAAGAAGAGCTGGTTTTTAATTACTGTATTAGAAAATTTTACATTGTGTAAATAATCCATAAGTATTTATTTAATTATTTCATTTATTTTTCTTCTTTATTTATAAAATATGTAAATACATATAAACAATAATAATATAACAAAAAAAACAATGATTATAATCCTCTATTTATTGCTGTTCAATTCCCTTCTTTCATTGGAAGGAAAAATTTTAACAATAACATTATATTTATATAAATTTCTCGTTTATCAAATTTTCATTCAGAGAAAATACTTTTATTAAAAAAATTTGTCGACTGAAAACATTTCACTATCAAACATTTTTTTGCTTTTCGTTTAAAGTGTTTATATTTAACTGTTAAATATTGAATTCAAAAGAAGAGGCGAGAATTAAAATAAAATTATATAGACTTTGTACTTTTTAATGTTCAACAACTTTTCAGACGTCTTTTATTGATTATTATTAAACAAGTCCTTTTACTTCTTTTTTGTCTTCTTACACTTCACTTACTTTTATATAAACTCAGAAAATACTTGAATGCTATTTTCTTTATACTTGAAGTGCACAAATTTAATTTTAACATTATGAAGGGAGAGAAAAAAAACTGAAAGTTTAGCTACAAATTTTTTTCATGTAAAGATTTACTTCCTGGGTTTTTTCTTCTTTATTTCCCCCCCCTTTTTTTTATACGCCTCGAAGATAAGAATCAAATTATTGAAATTCTGATAGGGAAAAAAATCGAGATATTCATTTTTCCCTTTCCTTGAAAATGAAGGGCAAAAATCGATAGATTAAAAATTTTGATGTCACTTATTTTTGGTGAGTTTATGTTTAAATAATTTATTATAATTGTCTAACTGAAACATAAAAAAAAAGTTTCTCACTTAGAGTAAATGTGTATTTCCTCAATTACCATTAATTTTGAAATAAATTCTTTTTTCCCCTTTTCTTTTTTGTTTGAATTGATAATAATTTTGACGTCATGTTGACATTTTAGTATTGATTATTAATTATTTGTTTCTAGCTGAAAATATTCTCTATTTTTGTAATAATAATTATAGTGATGAAAGGGTTTTTTTATTCCGTTTTCTTTCGACTTATAAATATAAAATAATTTTCCTTCCTATTAGATCAAAAAGTTACTTTATACAGTTATATTTATTGTTAAACAATTTTTAACGACTTTTGGTGGATTAATTAATACTTATTAATACTTATAATTAATTAAATTTATATAAATAAATATTTTACAAAAAATTATTCAATTTTCAGGGGAAAAATATAAGGTAATAGGTTTAATGAACCAATTTTTTTAATTTATCCTACTTCAGAAGAATAAAAGCACTTTTTTGGAGAATTTTTCTAGTTATTTTATACTTAAATATTTTTTTAGAACAGCAAGAAATAGAAGATTATAAACTTTGTTTTCTGGATTAATTCGACCTTAAGGTACGAACTTGTTTTTTTTCTTTTGTGTTTATAACTTTTAAAATTTTTCCCTCTAATAAAAGAAGAAAATTGAACAGCAAGAAATAAAAGATTATAAACTTTGTTTTCTGGATTAATTCTGCCTTAAGGTTCGAATTTTATTGGTCGTTTTTAAGGCTGTCCTCAGTTTAAATATCATATTTTAAAGAATTTTCATAGTTATTTTCTACTTTAAATTTTCTTTTAGAACTTTAAAACTTTTGAGGTGTTTTTGTACATACATGAAGTATTTGTAAAAAAAATTTCGAAGGAAAATATTAAAGTATAAACAAGTTAGAATAAATTGATTGAACAGCAAGAAATAAAAGATTATAAACGTAGTTTTCTAGATTAATTCTGTCTTAAGGTTTGAATTTTATTGCTTGTTTTTTTAAGGCATAGTTTGATTTTTATAGTTTAAAGAGTTTTAGTTTTTTTACTTTAAAATTTTCTTTTAGAACCCTAAAACTTTTGAGGTGTTTTTGTACATACTTGAAGTATTTGTGAAAAAAAATTTCGAAGAAAAATATTAAAATATAAACAAGTTAGAATAAATTGATTGAACAGCAAGAAATAAAAGATTATAAACGTAGTTTTCTTGTTTAATTCTGTCTTGAGGTTGGAACTTGACTAGTCGTTTTTTGAATGTGAAAGTTAGGTATTCACTTAATATTTATACTTTTGTTCCTTCTTGTTTTGTGTTTATAACTTTAAAAATTTTTTCTTTCCCATGTGAGAAGGGAATTGAACAGCAATAAATAGAAGATTATAATCTTTGCCTTCTATGTTAATTGTACAATAAGGTTCGAATTTTACTGGTCGTTTTTCAAGGTTATCCTCAGTTTCATTATCATTTCTTAAAGAATTTTTTTAGTTATTTGAAAAATTTTTTTAGAACTCTAAAATTTTTGATGTGTTGTTGTGTGTACTTGAAGTATTTGTAAAAAAATGTTTCGAAGAAAAACATTAAAATACAAACAAGTTAGAATTGATGAACTGTCTGAATTAGAATAATAGTTGCAGTACTGACAGTAATAATTTTGTTTGTTACGAAAAAAATTCCCAAGTGAAAAAAATATTTTACCCCGGAAAAAATATGGAATATGCATAAATTTTATGAAAATGTTTTTGGAGAGGAAAATTTTCATCATCTTCTAAAGCAGTGGCTTTAAAAGTTTGAACACAATAATGTAATATCAATAAAATTGAATATCTAACTCTCTCTCTCTTTCACTAAAGTTTGATGTTTCACCTCATTTAATATTCTGTCGTCGGGAAAAATTTTTCGAGAAAAGCAAAAGCGCCATTCAAGAAAACTAACATGAAAATACGATTGAATTGTGATTTATTTTCGTGGGAGTGGAAGGAAGAAAAAAAAACTGAAAAGAAGAAATGATAATAGATATTATCGTTTAATCTTAACGTTGAAAAGAAGGGAAATATTTTTTTTGTGTGTGGTTTAGATTCTTTTTTGTTGACAGTTGTTAATTTTTTTTTCTTATTAATTTTAATTTTTTTTTTGTAAGAAAGAAATAATTTTTTCTTTCGGGTAGAAATAACTTTTGTTGGGAGAAAAGAAATTGACGAATTCAAGGTCTCTCTATTTTGTATAAAAATTTCCCCAACTTTTCATTGTCAAGATTTCTGACGACGGCACTTGTGTCCTCCCCTTCACTACTGTAATCGATGTCAGTTTTCTCCCCTCTCTTCTAATCCCACGTCCCCTCATCATTCTTTTTGCTCTTGAGAAAGTCAAGTGAGTGAGAGGATATATACAAAGTCACAGTACAAGTATTTGGTAAATAAAATATACTTTGGAATTATTGGGTTGTTGGTATTTTTCGATTAATCTAATTCTTTGTTTATCTAATTTCGTTCTTGGAAGTTTGGTAATACAAGTTGGTCGATAGTTAGTCGTCTTTTCCGCTAGGACGGTCCTTGCGTATGGTTAAAATTGCCTTAATGTTTTTGATAATTTTCAAAATTGTTGATTCTGTTTTGACTTAGAATTTTGTATAGGTGATGCTTGTAGCATTAGTGGCTTAAAAGATAATTTTTGTGAAGATGGGTAATGAAGATTCGTCCTGGCTAATTCGAAATGTCTTAAGAGCGTCAGTACTTCAGAGGATCGAGCTGGAGAATTAGGAAGGATTTAGGAATTTAGGAGGATTGTGACTAGAAACGTTTTAGGAGAACCATGAGGAGATGGAAGAGGAGATTTTAGGGGAAAGATAGCAGGAGACGTCTTGGGAGCATTATTAATTCAGGAGATGAAGAAGGGGAATTAGAAGGGAGGGAAGTTGAAAAGATAACTGGAAGTGTATTAGCTACGACAGTAATTAAAAAGGTTTAGTGGGAGACTCCGGATGGAGGAATTACTACTTAAAACTGCTACTTAGATTTCTTAGAGACTTAGACCTTCTCCAATAGACGACCACTAACAGGAATCATTAGACCCCATTAAGATTGGAGGTTCTTCAAACAAGAAAAAATTTAGCAACCAGGTGACGAAACTTTTTGGAATGGAACCGTCAATAGACAACCACTAACAGGAATCATTAGACCCCATTAAGATTGGAGGTTCTTCAAACAAGAAAACATTTAGCAATCAGGGGACGAACCTTTTTGGAATGGAACCGTCAATAGACGACCACTAACAGGAATCATTAGACCCCATTAAGATTGGAGGTTCTTCAAACAAGAAAACATTTAGCAATCAGGGGACGAACCTTTTTGGAATGAAACCGTCAATAGACGACCACTAACAGGAATCATTAGACTCCATTAAGATTGGAGGTTCTTCAAACAAGAAAAAATTTAGCAACCAGGTGACGAAACTTTTTGGAATGGTATCCAGGAATCATTAGACCCCATTAGAATTGGAGGTCCTTCAGACATGTTCAGCCAGAAGGTTTTGGGGCTTAATTAATTAGGTTTCTTTAGAACAACAGGTCCAGCAAGTATTTCCCTATCCCTAATGTCAGGAATCATTAAAACCACAGTCCTAAGACCCAAAAACAAGAAAGATGTTGCAAGCATCATCCCAAGTGGTCCTAACGGTACCGAAACGTTATTAAATCACCAAAGAGTCACCGAAACAATAAACCTTTGGTGACTTCACTACTTTACCCAATGTCCTCTATGGTGGAAGGCCAACCATCTTAGTTATAATTAACCACGTTCCTACAACTTCGGAGAAGTTGATCATAAGTTTGCAAACTGTAAGAGGAATCCAATTTCCTTCTTTTGAAATCAGCACTCGGTTACTGTTTCCCAAAGTTTCTAAATAAAGCAACGCGTCGTCTAACAAGCGTCACCTAAAAATTGACACTGAAGTTGAAAACCAAAAGTCTGATGATGCTAAATTTGGTAAATAAATAATTCCTTTAAATTTAAAGGGCGAAAAGGAATGAAAAAAAATAAACTAGTGAATACCAACTAAAGATTTTGTTTCGAATTGCAAACGATTCTCAATTACCAAAGATTGTAAATTGCAAAAAGTCTGCAAAAAAAGGAGATTGCACAAAAATTTGCATAATCTGCAAAAAGAAAAATTCCCTACAATTGTAAATGTAGAAAAAATGTTTCCCACTCTCGACTCTCGTTGCCAGTTGTAGTTTATTGATTGGAAAATACCGCGTGAAGTGAATGATGTCCTGGGTCGTATCGTTCTCATGTCCCAGTTGCATTAGACTTTCCGAGTTTGAATTGAAATCCATTAAATCTCTTAGGACATCTACTTTAAGGGGAGAGATTAATTTTTTTTCCTTCCAAGGGGTGACGCGTCAAAGACAAAAAAAAGGGGAGAGACAGAGAGTGAAAATTTCAAGACGTTAAAAAGTTTTATTGATTATTACTTTACTTTTTTACATTTTTATTTTACCCCTTTTTTTATTTAGTAGAAAAAATTGTTATTACGAAAAAAAGCATTACTTTCGCAATGGGATAATTTACAATTGTATACAATGTTTCTTTTTTTGATTAATAAAATAAAACTTGTATTTTCAACCCCCTATTTTGACATCATTAGTGTTGAGTGGATATATATGTTTGTGTATTATGAAGGAGTGTTAGGGACAAAAGTCATTCCATAATCCCTTAACTGTAAGAACTCCATTGAATATTGCATTCAGAAGGGGCGTTGAAGAATGGTAAAGTTCTTTATTGTGAATGAAATTTAATTTGACAACATTGTTATGTATCTTATTCGATTTTTGCATTTCAATTATTGTCGTTATTTTTGCTTTCAAAATTGTTGTATAATTAGATTTTAAAATAAAAATTATTCTTTGATTAATTTTCCAATAAGAAACTGTGGTGAATTTATGATTCAACTTTTAAATCAAGTTTTTGAAATTTCAATCTTAAACTCAAGTTAACTTCTGAGGGGAATCCGATTGAATTTTGAATTCCGATTGGAAATTTTGAATTGCCTACAAATTTCAATGGGAAAATTTTAATTGCCTACAAGATTTGGTTTTTTATTATAAACTAACGATTTTCATTTTTAATTTTAGAGAAATAAATTTAAAAAATTTCATATGGGCGCCTATTAGTTTCAAACAATGAGTCTTGGATTTAGTACTAAACACCTTTGGAGTTCGAGAAAATTCCCACCCCTTTAAATTCAATTCCAAAGAAATGAAAATTTATATATTACTAAACCAAAAAAAAAATTCTTTTGTTCAAGAATACCTTCCTTAAAATTCAATTATCTAGTAATTAATTCCTCGCCTTCTGCTGTCGTTATTTTTTTGTTCTTTACCCAGGAATTCTTTAAAATTAAGAGTCTTGTTATTCGTTTAGTGACTTTTACTTGAGCAAATGCGAGCAAATGTAATTGGCAACCCTTGAAAAATTGTGTTGGCTCGTTTAACACTTATAAGTGAAGTCACATATCTGCCCTGAGGGGGGTTTTTTTTCTCTCCCTTCGTCTTCTTCTTTTTTTTTTTTTTGCTCTGCCGCACCTACCCACTAAAGCCTCGTCACGTGTTTAAACACTTTGTTATCTCATTCAATGACGTCGCAGAAAAAGACTGACATAAAATAATGAAATTCTTCTCCATATATCAGTATCACACTCTTTGGCGAATGAAAAAAAAACAAATTATCAATTATTTCCAATAAAAAAATATTTTCTATTTTCTTTACAAAAAAAAATATATTTTTTACTTTTTCTTATTCGATTTCTTTTTTTGCTTACAGATACAGACTGAAACGTGGAGCAGACTATGATAATTCGGATAACAAATTGATTACACCCGCCGCTTCATGTATACGTGAGTAGAAAATAATTTATTTTTACAACAATTTTAATTTAGAATTGAAAAATAATAATTTTATTGAAAAAGCAAAAAATTTCATGAAAAATAGGTTAAAACTTGCTGTTTGTTATCAGCCTTCCTTTAGTCTGCAACGTTTTCATATTGTTTCATAAGTTTTTCTGAAACATTTTGAAACATTCTGAAAACAAGTTTCGAAGCAAAAGTTCATCAAACTTTTGATTTAAGTTAAATCAGCTAGGAAACTTTTGCCAGTGAACGCATGAGAGAAAATTTAAATTGAAAATGTTTCCGTCTTTGATTTGAACTTGTCATTTTTGAGTATAATGCATTTTGTTTCTGTTCGGTTTGGTAAAATAATTTTTCTTTCAATTTTAGTAGAAATAGAAGTGTTAGAATATATTTTTCAATTGTAACAAGTGAAAAAGGGGCGGAGTTTTATTAATGTGGGCGGAGCACTAAGTGGTAGGCGTTCCTCCTACGTACTTCCCACTAGAACATTCCCCGCCTTCCTTGCGAAGAGCTCCTCCCATTGTTACTAAGGCCCCGCCTTCCTTTCGAAGAAGTAGACCCATTGTTGATAAGCTCCACCTTCTTTGTGAAGAACATCGCCCATTAATACTAAAACCCCGCCTTACTTTCGAAGAACTCTATTGATTCTTAAGAAGACCACGCCTTTTTGCGAATAATTCCACCCATTGTTAGGTAAACCACGCCTTCCTTCAGAAGAAATCCGCCTATTGTTACTGAAATCCCGCCTTCCTTTCGAAGAACTTCACCTATTGTTACTAAGACTCCGCCTTACTTTCGAAAAAGTCGCGAGGAAGGTGGGTCTTCAGTAATAGTTGGTGGCATCTTTGAAAATAAGGCGTGGTCTTGATAAAAATGGGTGGAGCCTAAGTAACTGTGGGTGGAGTTATATGCAAGGAAGGTGGGGGTTCAGTAATGGTGGGTGGTATCTTCGAAAATAAGGCGTGGTCTTAATAAAAATGGGTGGAGCCTAAGTAACAGTGGGTGGAGTTTTTTTGTAAAGAAGGCGTGATCTTAGTAAGAACAGGTGGAGTTCTACCACTACTAACTGAAGGGGGTTCCCATTTTTCTTTAAAAAAAACATGACAAAAAAGTATTTTAATTATATTATAATATATATATTTTTTGAAAAATTAATTTTAGGTCGGACATGAGAAATCTTGGTTCGAGTTGGACAGGCCCCACTGTACCACGCACTGCCGCAGCGCGTTCGTTATTGGTCGCCGCCATTTTGTCAAAGAACGATTTAGATATACAAACGATAAAGAGAAAGTGGAGTTCGAAGGAGAGAAAAAATTATCAAAAGTGGAAATCGTGGAGTAACGTGGTGCGACAACCACATTTATCCGTCCGACCACTCAGAACGTCGTCTCTACACACAATCACGCATTTCAAGTCGACAACAAGGCAGCTTTCAAAAAGCAATTCTAGATCTCATTCCCAATTTCGCTATCGGCAACAGCAACTGAACTATTCCCCACAATACGAACACAGTCGTCATTATAGAAATTGTTAGCACCAATAGCAAGGTAATTATGTAATTTTTATTATTATTATTATTTTCGAATATTTTTCTTTTTATTTTATTCTCCGGTGTGCATGAAGGAGAAAAGGACAGACAGTGGTGAGAAAAGGAAGATAGACGATGATTTTGATCTTAGGGTACGTTTACAATTGTGTTTGCATGATGGTTGCTATGGTAACAAAGAAGAGTGAGAAGGATAGACACACTTGGTTCATTTCATTTTAAGGTGCTTCCACACATTAGCCCTGTTTACTGACAAAAATGTTAAACAAACATTAAGAAATTTAAGGTGTTTTCACACATTTGTTGTTAAAATGGAAAATAGACTTTCTAGTAACAGAAAGAAGTGAAGGACAGTCTTCTAGTACCTTAAGGTGCATTCACACGATTTTATTGATTTTAAAACGGAGTAACAGACCGACAGTTGCTTATACTTTAAGGGGCTTCCACACTTTTGTAAAGATTTAAAAAATAGTCTTTTAGAAATTAAGGTGTATTCACACACTTGTTACGAAGTCGATTAAAGAAGGCAGTCAACTGCTTTGACTTTAAGAAGCGTTCACACTTTCATAATGGTTACAAGAAAAGAGTTAAAGAAACAAATTTTTTAGTAATTAAGGTGCATTCATAACTTCAAATTTTTAGAAAAGGGTTTTAATTGTTCCAGTTTTATATACTTTATGGGGCTTGCACACTTTTCTTAATTTTAGAAAAACGAGTAAAGAGGCGGCTCTTCTAGTAACTAAGGTGCATTCACAAGTGGAAATTGTTCCAAAATGGGTTAATGTTCCACTTACATATATTTTATGGGGCTTGCAAACTTTTTTAAAGGTTTGAAATAAGAGTAAAGAGACAGCTCTTCTAGTAATTAAGGTGTATTCACAACTTGAAATTGTTACAAAAAGGGTATTAAATGTTCTAAATGCTTTATGGGGCTTGCACACTTTTTTAAGAGTTAGTAAAAAGAGTAAAGAGACAGCTCTTCTAGTAATTAAGGTGCATTCACAACTTGAAATTGTTACAAAAGGGTTTAAATGTTCCCAGACAGTTACTTATACTCTTAAGGGGCTTTCACACTTTACCAACAGTAACAAAACATTCAAATACTTTGGTATAAAGGTACCTCCACACCTTTGTCTCTTCATAATTATAGCAGGAAAAATAGGACAAAAATAATTTTTCTTTCCTTCTTAATTCGTCAATAAATTGTCAATAAAATAAAATTTTCAGGAAGGTGGCTCAGTTGTGTGCAGCCTAGACAATGTCCGAAGTTTCTGGCTCTATATCAGAGGAAGAACGAAGTTTGTTCCGTCCGTTCACGCGGGAATCCTTAGCAGCAATAGAACAACGTATTTCCGAGCAGGAAGCTAAACAAAAGGAGCTTGAGAAAAAGAGAGCTGAAGGCGAGGTAAGCGACCAAACTTTCTTCTATATATATATTTTTTTTTTACTTCTTCAATTTGCCCTTTCTCCTGAAGAACGTTTCTCAATCAAAATTGCTTTCTTCAAGAAAAATAAATAAAACGAAAAAAGTTCTTTGAAACTAAAATAAAGTAAAGCAAAAAAGAATTTAATGGAAAATTTTACAGCCGTTCAAATTTTTTTCTTTCTCCAAGAAAAAGAAAAATTAAGAAAACAACTGCGAAATGTGAAAATTAAAAAATTCTTTACATTTTTGTAAAAAAGTAAACTAAATGAAAAATACAAACTATAAATAAAATTATTCAATAAGGTTGTATACATTTTTTTTGTTTTCTTAATTTTTTGTTTAATAACTTGAAAAATTCTACTGAATATATTTAAAAAAGAATTCAAAGTAAAATTTCAAATATTTGTTAATAACAAGAACAGAAAAATTTTTAATGAAATTTAAAATTTCCAAGTGAAAAACAATTCAAAAATATTGTGAATTGATATTTTTTTCTCTTTTGTAAAATTTAAATGTTTTTTTCTCCGTTCACGTCTTTGTGTACCTATACCTTCATTTAAATATATTATCACATGTTCTTTTGATTGTAAAATAATAGCGTTTTGGTTACGTGTACGCACAAAGAAGCAAAACAAAAAAAAATTGTATCCGCTACTTTGCACACAACACATTCTGTGTTTTTAACGTTGTTTACGTTTTCGTATGGAAAAAAATAAGCCAATCAATTTAATATATTTGTACATATTCATCACGTTCTTCTTTACAGGAAACTTCATCATCAAATTACATTTTTTTGAAATATATTTTTTTTCAAAATATTTTTCGGTAATTGAAAATTTGTAATTTTTAAAATTGTCAAAAATTTTAATTTTACAGTAATATTTTTCAAATACTTCCTTTTTTCAATATTAAAATTCGTAATTTTTTAGAATTTCTATTTTTAAAATTAATAATTTTCAAAACCTGAAAATTTTCAAAATTTAAAAATAAATCCAACATAAAATTTTAATAATAAAAAGTTTTCTCTCTGAAATTATTTTTATAACAAATTGTTTATTAAAATTCGAACAATATTATTTTGGAAAATTAGTTTCAAATTAACTTTTTTTTCAAAGAAAACTGATTAAAAGAAATAATTTTTTAAAATTTGTCGATAAAATAAAAAAAAATGTTTTTTTAAAACAATTTTTAAATATGTAACTATTTTTACCTTAGTAATATTTGAACAAACATTTTCTTTTGGAAATTTTTGGATAATTTGCGCAAAAAATCTCAGTCGGTAACATTGAGTTTCGAAGGAAAAAAGCAGAAAAGCTGGAAAAAGTAAATTTCTTTTGTGAACAATATTGCATTGGTGAAATTGCGCGAAATGTGGCGAAAAAAAAGGTTACAGGCGTTGCTGACAAAATAATTATGTTGAGTGTTTGCTTTAAAAAAAATATATATATATTTATACATTATGAAGTTATTCTATTATCGTTTTTCAAAAAAAGAAAAAAAAAAGTTTTATATACTTTTTTCAATTATTTAAAATATATTTTAGAAATATTTTTTAATTACTTTGTAAATACTTTAATAATTTTAATTTTAATTTAAAATATGTGACGCGATCTGAAGAAAGGGACCTTATAGAAGCAAAAAATTAGAGGTTATGTTTGAAATTTTTTAAACAAAATTACAAAAAACTGATTAACTGTATATGAAAATCATTAATGTTCAAGTTTTCATTACAAATAAAATATTTAATAAACACTGATTTTAATTTGAAAAAAGTATGTAGAAAATTTTAACAACAAAAAAGTAACGCTAACATAACCTTAAAGTGATTTGCTTCTAAGATCCCTTTCTTCAGATGGCGTTACATATTCTAAAAATATTTTTTAAATGTTCTAAAAATATTTTGTAACTATTCTGAAAAAAAATTTTTTTTTTAATATTCTAAAATTATTTTTAAAGTATTCAAAAAATATTCTAAAATTATTTTTAAAGTATTGTAAAAAAAATTCTAAAAATATTTTTTATTAAAATTTATTGTAAGTAGACCATTAACGTGAGTTTGCTCCAAAGCGCACTGTACTTTCTGCGCAGTAGAATTGTAGAGAGTGGCTTAATTTGTTATAGCCAATGAGAGTTTGGCGGGAAAATTTGAATACAAAAAATGAAAAAATTGTTTATTTGTCAATTATAAATAATTTTCTTTTCGTATAATAATAATGATGATAATAATAATAATAATAATAATAATAATAATAATAATAATAACAATAATAATTAATAATAATAATTAGTATATTTTCAAGTTATTATTATTTATTTAAATTTCTTTTTCTTATAATAATTAGTATACAATCAGTTGGTGATTTTTAATAATATGAAACTAATAATTATAAACAAATTAATAAAATTATTATTAAAAACAATGTTTTCTTTTACAATATTTATAATTTATTTTAAAAATATTTTTATTCAATAACAGTATAATTATTATAAAAATAGACAATAATTATTTTCATTTATAAGACAAAAAAAAAGTAAAACAGAATGCTAAAAAAAAATCATGAAATAATTTTGAAAAACGATAATGAATATTGAGACGTATAAATATTTTTTTGTTGGCATAAAAATGGTAATTAAATTTTTCCAAATATTAATACGTCTCAGTTAATATATGTCAGACTTCATTAAAATGTATTTGTACTTCTATTAATACTGTATATGTATATATATGCATATATATTATATACTATATGTATGTATCTATTGTAGCGTTGATGAACTTCTCTAATCATATTCTGCCACCAGCATCTGTTCCTGTTTCCTGTCTGTGTTTCTGATGTTCAAATATGTCGCGTGCTGAATGTTTGCGTTGTCATTCGTGCTATGCCTGTTTATTTCCCTTTTACCCCAAAACACCAAATGAAAAAAAAAATTTTTATTTTATATTTAAATATTTTCTCGAAATTTAAAGTTAAATATTTCAAAGAAGAAAAACAAAAAAATTCTTTCTTCTAATTATTTAACAATAACAATATTAAATAGATTCGAGGGCTGTGAATTTTGTTTCAGTAGGAAAAAAACAGTTTATTGTAGAAGTACCTTTACATAAATTTTCTAATTTAAAAAAATATTTTGTTATTTATTTATAAATATGTTCTTTCTTTTTTATAGAAGAAATTAAAAATACATTTTTCTATATATTCATTTACTTAAAGTGAGATAAATGTAATGAAAAAAGTATTGTAGAAAAACCTTTTTTTTATAAAAAACTGAGAATATTTTCTTTTCGTTTCATTTTTAAAATCAAAAATATTTTTTTCCCTATATTTTCTCAGTTTAGTAGATAAAATGAAATTAAAAAAAAGATTATTGTAGAAGTACTATTATTTAAGAAATTTTTTACATCTGAGCGTCAAGATAAGAAAGGACAATGAATTGTTATTGTAGAAGTACCTTTTTATTTTAAAAAAATTGAAAATATCTTTTTTTAGAAGTGTTTATAAATATGTTTTTGCAAACGTATTTTTTTTAGTTAAGTTAGAATAATTTTTAGTTAAGTTAAAATAAGTAATGAAAAGCAGAGTATTGTAGAAGTACCTTTTTATAAAAAAAAATTAAAAATTATTCCTCTCTTTCTTTTTTTATAGAAAATGAAAAATACATTCTTTTAATGTATTATTTCAGTTTAGCTAAAGTAAAATATAATGAAAAGAAATGATTATTGTAGAATTAGCATTATAGAAGAAATTTTTTTAGTTTCATGTGTCAAAATAGGAAATAATAATAAATTATTATTGTAGAATCGCCCTTTTTGTATAAAATACTGAAAATATTTGAGTTAAATTACATTGAAATATTAATAATAACAATATGTATTGTAGAAAAACCTTTTTTTTACAAAAGACTGAAAATATTTTATTTTCTTTCCTTTTTTCTAAAAAATCAAAAATATTTTCTTAGTTCAATTGAAATTAATTATTATTTAAAATAGTTTAATAGAAAAAGGTTATTGTAGAAGTGCCATTTTCTATAAGAATTTTCCCATTTTCTTGTGTCAAAATAAGAAATTTGTATTATGGAAGCAACTTTGTAAAAAATGAAAAATATATTCCTTCTATTCTACGAGTTGAAGTGAAAAATAAGAAAAAAATTATTGTGGAAGTACCTTTCTGTGAAAGACTGAGAATTTACTCTTTCTCTTTTTCTAAGTAATTAACAATACATAATTCAGTATTTTTTCAGTTTAGTTGAAATGAAACTAGTTTAACTGAGACGCAATAAAAAGATTATTGTAGAAGTGCCTTTTTATGTAAGGAATATGTTAAATTAAGTAGACGATAAATAAATTGTCATTGTAGAGGCAACCTTATAAGTAGTTGAAAATATATTCTTTTTATTTTACATTTTTGAGTTAAAGTGAAAAATAAAAAAAAAGTTTTATTGTAGAAGGACCTTTTTTAAAGAAAGGTAAAATTTAATTAATAATTAAAGAAAAATTTAAAAAAAAAGTTATTATTTTTATTGTTTCTTGAACGCTATCATGAGTATAAAGGTATTTCCACAATAACTCATTTTGGCTCCTCGTAATGGTACTTCTACAACACCATTCTATTTAAAGTTAATAAAATGAATAAAATACACAAAAAATTTTTTTCAGTTTCAGATATTAATTGTCAAAAAAAAAATAAGTTCAAATTTATTAAAAGAAAGAAATTAAATAGTTACAGGAAAAAGCTACTCATGAATTAATTATTGTTAAATATTAGAAGAAGAATAGTAAATAAAAATTTTGTCTACCAAAAAAAAAAACACCTCTTCTGCTGTATATCTCTCTTGCTTGACTATTGTACAGTGTATAAAAATAATAATTTTGTTTCTTTTTTTTACAAAAAATCAAAAAAGGAAATTTTGATTTTCTTTTAAAGAAAAAAAAGAAAGGTTTTCTTTTCTTTCGCCTAAATAAAAGCAATATGTGGCGCCTTCTATTGTATACATACATTATTCTTTCAAAGCTACATTGCTTATTATCTTCTTAACTCTAAAAATCTTTTGACATATTTATTATAGTGATTCTTTATTACCTGTAAATTTTTCCTTCTTGTGTGAAAAGTGAACTGAGTTTTTGTTTATTTTTTTTTTTAAACCCTGTTATTTGTATATTTTAACTAATAAATTTGTAATTGGCTAACATTATGGATTAGCGTTGTTTATTAAAAATTTGTCGTTCTTAACGCTTTGAAGGATGCGCGCGCAGTAATCTCGACAGTAACAATGCGCGCGCAGTAAAGAGGAGGGGCGTCACCCCCCACCACTTCTAGATGCGCGCGCACATCTTACTTTTTAATGAAACGACGCTAAACCACATTTTTGTGAATATTTATCTGTATGTATGGTGTGTGTGTGTGTGTGTCAATCAATATTTTTTTGTTGTCTAAAAAAAAATAAAATGCTCTCTCGCTAGTCTTTCATTTTCTCAGGGCAAATGTACAATATTTTATTTTATTTTAACAAAATAAAAACAAATTTGCCTTCTTTTTTTATTGCTTTTCAAAGGTATTTTGTCTTTCTCTATATACTTTTAGGCTTTAAATATTAAATATTATAATTAAATCTAAAAAAACACAAACAAAAAGAAAACAAAATAGTAATTTAGAAATTTTCTTTTAAATGTTATTTATTTACAAAAAAAAACTATATTTGTATGTAACAATATTTTCTCACTTCTCCAATTTACAGGGAAGTATATATGGACGGAAGAAAAAGAAAAAAGAAGTAAGAGTTTGAATCATGCTAAGTAAACAAATTTTGAAAAAAAACGCTACACACTCATTTTTAAAACTTCCTCCACTTAATATTCACAGAGTTTTTATTCTTCTTTTTTTTATTGGGTTTTTTTTCTATATATATATATATTGTCTTTTTTGAAAATATCTTTTTTTTCTACCTATAGCAGTTTGAATAGTTAACCATACTATGTACTCATATAGATATATTAAAAAACAAGTTTTATCGAGTACAATATATTTAAAATGTATTAACAGAGTGATGAAATTTAATTTTTTTTGTATAAATGATGGTAGAAATCTGTATTACCGACTGATAATTAATTGTGATGTTGGTAAAGAAAAGTATCTGCACATAACATACAGTCGGTAAAGTAGATTTTGTTTGGTGATCGACGTTTGATAAGGTAGGCATCTATGAAGCTTACTGTCGATAAAGTAGACATCTACGGTACCAAAAATTGATATTTTTAATTTAGACAAACTGGAGACGAAGATTATTCTCTGTTAATACATTTTTGTGCACATTATTTTCAAAAAACAACTTTTTGCGCTTTTTGCATTGTTGCAGCTTGCTTTATCGCTTTAGTTTTAAATATTCTTCTAAATTGAGGGGAAAAAAAATTTTCACAGTAATTTTTTGTATTTATTAAAGTTTTCTTTTCTCTATTTCCATATTAAATTTTATTTTGATCTATTAATTTATAAAATTAATTCATAAATTAAATAAAAACAATTTTATTTTGTTAATTAATTGATTTAGTTATTACTTTTTTAAAAATATCTTATATTAATGTTTCTATTTGTTTTTTATTAATTGTTTATTTATTTATCAATTAAGTTTTTTAAATTAAAAAGAATTAATCAATTAATAAAAATAAATTTATTCTTATTAATTTCCTTTCTAATTTATAGATTATTTTATTATATTAATATTATATTAATTTCATCTTTCTTATAAATTTTTAAAAGGAAAAAATTTAAATTCCTATCTATAAGAAATAAATGTTTTTTTAATTGAGAAAAATTTTTTTTTCCTCGATAATTTTAATGGTATTTTAAAAGTTATTTCAAATATTGTTTTTACGCTTTTGAAATTAAACATTTGTTTTATAATTTTAGTAACAAGAAGACTAAAATTTTTAATTTTCAATGTTTATGAAAATAATGAAAATTTATTTTTTGTTGAATTTTGAAATAACTTTTGAAACTTTTGATGAGTTTATTGCTGTAATTTATAGAGATTTTAATTAAACTCTAGAAGTTACAGAAATTTGCGCATCTGCTTCATTCTTACTCTAAATATTTGCCTTTTCTGATAGTTTCTTGTACTCTTTCTCTTTCTCTCTCTCTCTCTTTCTCTTTCACTCTCTTTTTCTCTCTTTCTCACTATCAATTTATCTTCCTTATCTCTTTTTCTCTCTTTTTCTTATTTAACGGAAAATTTTTCAAAAATTAATTACCAAAGGTTGTCACGTCGTTAAAATGGGGTAAACAAAAAAATTTTTTTTTCTTATTTAAAATAGTAATTATTTAATAAAATAAATAAATTATGTTTGTAAATAAAAATTCCATTAAGAAAGTATGTTTTTTTACCTTCGAATCTAAAAACCTTTTTCTTCATTGTTTTTTTCTTTAATGAAATTAATTTGTTTCAAAAAATAATTAAAATAAAAAAATTTAGTTTTTTCTTATTAATTTTGCAAAAAAATTTGATTTCGTTTTGTTTTTAATTTTTCAATTAAACTTGATTCAGATTTTTTTTTAAATTTAAATTCTTTAAATTAAAAACTTTTAAATTAAATCTTGAAATTAAATTTAAATTATTCTGAAACATTAAATATTTTATTGAAAATTGTAAAATTGAAATGGGAGAAAAGAAAAA
Source organism: Leptopilina myrica (nomen nudum) (assembly GCA_032872475.1). Classification (NCBI taxonomy): domain Eukaryota; kingdom Metazoa; phylum Arthropoda; class Insecta; order Hymenoptera; family Figitidae; genus Leptopilina; species Leptopilina myrica (nomen nudum). The sequence goes on along the minus strand of CM065466.1, from coordinate 2,110,758 downwards.
TAGTAACAAAAATTAAAAAAAATGAATAGAAAAGAAAAAGAAAACAATGCTTCTAGAATGAATGTTATTATTCGCAATGCCTGATATTTGCCGTTTGCCTTAAAGCGCAGCTAGTAATAATTTATTGATTAATCAGCCAATTAACGAATAGCCGAGTATGCGCTTTAAAACAGAATGTAACCAATAATTAATAATAAAAAAAAAAGAAAACCAATGCGATATCTAAACATCGTCACTTTTATATATATTTTATATTTAATAATTATTCATTTAATTATTAAGTATCTACAATTATTATAAAAATTATACTTGTTCTGCACGCACAATAGCTCAATAATGGAATGTCGATTTCAATTACATCGATCATTTGTGTTTTAAAATTCGATTCATCGATATTTGTAATTAATAATGGATATTTGGTGACAATGATCGATATTTGACATTAAAAATCGATAAATCGATATTTGACATTAAAAATCGATATATCGATATTTGACATTAAAAATCGATATATCGATATTTGACATTAAAAATCGATATATCGATATTTGACATTAAAAATCGATATATCGATATTTGACATTAAAAATTGATATATCGTTATTTAGTTCCAATAATCGATATATCGTTATTTAGTTCCAATAATCGATATATCGTTATTTAGTTCCAATAATCGATATATCGTTATTTAGTTCCAAAAACCGATATATCGTTATTTGGTATTAATAATCGATACATCGATATTTGGTGCCAGTTATCGATATATCGATATTTAGTATCAATAATAATCGGTATATCGATATTTGGTGTCAATATTCGATATATTCACTTTATAAATTAATTATCGATAAATCGTTATTTAATAATAACTAATCGATATGTAAAAATTTTTAATTAACTATCGATATATTCGATATTCCCTTATTACAATAGCTCTGGCTGCAATTATTTGAAATTTGAAGTATATATAAAAAAATTGAAATTTAAAAATTTTGTGGAGTCCGGCTTTACACAAAATTAGACTAGATTTTTAGAACGAACATTTAGTTTAGTTATACACACAATTATACAAAAAAAAATAATTATTATTGATAATTATAGAAAAAATTATAGATTTTTTCTATTGATAATATTCCAATATACGAAACACTATTTCAAGATAGTTAATTATATTTATTGAAAATAAAAATACGTTTGTTTTTTTATTAAGTATAAACGTAAATGCAAATGTATGTTACATCAAATTATTTATAACAACACTATCGATTTAATCATAATCAATTTATCGATATAATCGATTTTTCTGATTAAAATCGATTTATCGTTTAAATTATAATCGATTATTAATCTAATTACTTAGGTTCAATTTATTTTTAAAGAATTATAAAATTATTTAAAAACCATTTCTTTTCAATCGAGTTATCGAATTATTAAGCATGGATCAATCTATTTATTTATAATTGATTTGTCGAATTGTTTAGAAACGATTTACTTACAAAAATTTTAGAAAATTAATTAAAATCGATTTATCGAATAATGAAAAATCGAATTATTAATCATCGACTTTTTAATTAATTTATTTTTAATCGATTTGTATAAATTCGATATTATTTTTAATCGATTTATCGATTTGTATAAATTCGATATTATTAAAAATCGATTTATCGATTTGTATAAATTCGATTTTATTTATAATCGATTTGTATAAATTCGATATTATTTATAATCGATTTATCGACGTGTATAAATTCGATATTATTAAAAATCGATTTATCGATTTGTATAAATTCGATATTATTTATAATCGATTTATCGAATTATTAAGAATCGATATATCTGTTGATTTATAGTCGAATTAAAGAATTTTTAACAATCGAATTATAAAAATCGATCTATCGATTAGTATAAATTTAATATTGATTATAATCGATTTATCGAATTTTTCAAAAATTAAATGTTAAAAATCTATTTCTCTGTTTTTTTTATAATCGATTTATAAATTTTCCAAAATCGAATTATAAAAATCGATTTGTCTATTTATTTAGCATCGATTTATCGTTACATTTATTGCAGTCGATATAAGGAGAAAAAAATTTAGTGTACATTGAAATATATAATTTAATTAAGGTCTAGAATTAAGTGCGAATTATTATCATAGTGTTAAATAAACAATGAAAAGTGTAAGTAAAAAAAAATTATTCAAATCCTAGTGGGAGTTTTTGATTAATACAATTTGTCATGTTATATATTTTTTTATACTCATTGAATTATTTATATTGTCAGTCTATTGAAAACAAGAATTTTTATATCTAATAATAATTTTTTTTTTAATTTAAAATTCGAAAAATGTTGAATATTAACAAGAAATTTTGATTCTTTGAATTTTTTTCTATGAAATTTTTTTCCTTTTAAGAAATTAGAATTTAAAATTAAGTTAACATTGATTTATTTCTTTTAACACACAAAAAAAGGATAATTTACCTTTTTTTCTAATAATAATAATATTATTTGATAAAATATAGCCATTTACAATGTATATACATATATATATGCTGTAAAAGATTATGTCTGTCTATAAATACAGTAACCACTCGATAAGTGTCAATATATTTGTGTTGTCTATTTTTAAAGTAAGGCTTAAGAATAGACAAAAGGAGGTCGACACTTGTCAAATAATATTAACTTATAGTCACAGAAATTGGAAACATTGTTTAGTTATTATTTATTATTCTATACACAAAATAAGTTGAAAAAAAAATGAAAAATAGAATTTAAAAATAAAATGAAAAAGTATTATTAAAAATATTGTTGTTTTCATATGATTGATTACTATTTGTTTTTTAATAATAATAATAATATGTCAAGAAAAAAGAAATTTTTTCAAAAATACAAATAAAAACACTTATTCACTCACGCATATTATATAAAAGAAGCCAAAAAAAAACACTGCCCACGCAGCTGCATCGTGTACAATTTTTTTTAGGTTTAGAAATAGTTTTTCATCAAATTATTATTATTACAATATTATGATACATAGAACTTTTTTTTATATTAAAATTATGGCATCAGTTTATAGTTTAATTTTTTTTTTTGCTTTCAAAAATTAAAGCACATTCGTACACTGTTAAAAATATTTAATATTTTCTAAAAAAAAAGATTGATTCATTAAATTTTTAACAGTGATTACAGTTGAAGCACAGGAATGGGCATTATTATTATAATAAAAAATATAGAATAAAAATTAATTTAATTTAATAAATAAAATTAATTTATTGTAATAAATAAATAAATTAATTAAATTTAATAAATAAATAAATAAATTACTTAATTTAATTTAATAAATGAATAAATTAATTAATTTAATTTATTATTATATAAAAAGGAAGTAATTAACAAAAAAAATTTTATTTTTAAATCATTTTATGTATTTGATACTAAAAACAAAATTTCAATAAATATTTCACTTTTTGTTGCCCATCCCTGAATGTGAAAATAAAATTTTTTAAATAGATAGAAAACAAAATTTATAATCACGTAATTTTTTTTTGTTTTTAATCCTAGTGTACTTAAATTTTGTAATGAAAATAAAAAAAAAGAGAGATGAAATTAATTTGCTTTAGAGCATTAACGACAGATTAGAATTTATTCTCAGGTACGTTACGATGACGAAGACGAAGATGAGGGTCCTCAACCGGATCCAATGTTTGAGCAAGGAGCGCCCCTTCCGGTCCGACTGCACAACGAATTTCCCCCCGAGCTGGCCTCCACACCTCTTGAAGATATTGATAGTTTTTACTTCAATCAAAGGGTAACAACAATGATTATTTATTTATATTTAATAAATTATAGTAAATAATCATAAATTAATCTCATTTCCTTTATATTAAAAAAGAAAATTAAAAATTTTTTTAATTATCGGTTTTTGAGAATATAATTTCTGTTCTAGTTTTGTTTCTGTTTCTGTTTCTGATTTAATACTGTTTTAAATTCATTGCTCGACAAATTATTTTCATAAATAAAGTTTTTCGCAAGAATTCAATTATTTAAAATAAAATGTAAAATTTTATAAAATTCTTATGAAGAATTCAATTATTTTTATAAATAACAAAATTCTTCGAAAGGAATTCAATTATTTTTATAAATAACAAAATTCTTTAAAAGGAATTCAATTATTTTTATAAATAACAAAATTCTTCGAAAGAAATTCAATTATTTTTAAAAATAATAAAATTCTTCAAAAGGAATTCAATTATTTTTATAAATAATAAAATTCTTCGCAGGAATTCAATTATTTTCATAAATAACAAAATTCTTCGAAAGAAATTCAATTATTTTTATAAATAATAAAAATTCTTCGCAGGAATTCAATTATTTTCATAAATAACAAAATTCTTTGAAAGGAATTCAATTATTTTCATAAATAACAAAATTCTTCGAAAGGAATTCAATTATTTTTATAAATAACAAAATTCTTTGCAGGTATTCAATTATTTTCATAACTAACAAAATTTTTCAAAAGGAATTCAATTATTTTTATAAATAAAATTCTTTGCAGGAATTCAATTATTTTCATAAATAACAAAATTTTTCAAAAGGAATTCAATTATTTTCATAAATAATAATAATTCTACGCAATAATTCAATTATTTTGGAAAATCTTAATAAAATTCTTTACAACTATTTAATTATTTCCATAAATAAAGTTTTTCGCAAGAATTCAATTATTTAAAATAAAATGTAATATTTTATAAAATTCTTATGAAGAATTCAATTATTTTCATAAATAACAAAATTCTTCGAAAGGAATTCAATTATTTTTATAAATAAAATTCTTCGCAGGAATTCAATTATTTTCATAAATAACAAAATTTTTCAAAAGGAACTCAATTATTTTTATAAATAATAAAATTCTTCGCAGGGATTCAATTATTTACATAAATAACAAAATTTTTCAAAAGGAATTCAATTATTTTCATAAATAATAAAAATTTTTCGCAGGAATTCAATTGTTTTTATAAATAATAAAATTCTAAGCAGGAATTCAATTATTTTCATAAATATATAATAAAATTCATTACGCTATTGGTTCCAGTTATTTTTAATACAATTTTACCGGAATTATTGACCAAAAATGTAATTATTTAAATTTTATGTACTCAAAAAAAGTTTATTTATTCAAAAAATTTTTTTTTTTATTCTTTTGAAAAATTTAGATAAATATAGATACAAGAGTGAGATTTCTGTGTGGAAAAATGACTTTTTTTTGTTGTTTTTCAGACGTTCGTGGTTATCAGTAAAGGAAAGGACATATTCAGGTTCTCCGCGACCGACGCGATGTGGATCCTCGATCCATTTAATCCAATACGACGGGTGGCCATCTACATATTGGTCCACCCACTCTTCTCTCTATTCATCATCACAACAATTTTGGTTAACTGCATACTCATGATCATGCCCACAACGCCCACCATCGAATCCACCGAGTGAGTTCTTATCCTTCATTTCAATTTTTAAATCTTATTTTTTAAATATTATTTTCAAATATTATTTTTAAATTTTGAAAATTTTAAAAAATTTTGAAATTTTAAAATTTTTTAAATTTTTTAAATATTTAAAAATTAAAAAATTTTTTTAACAATTTTATTTTATATAATTTATTTTTATATCTTCAAAAACAATAATAAAAATTAAATTTTTGTCTTATTTTATAGCTAAAAGAAATAAAAAGAAAAAAATTTAAGAAAGAGAAAAATAACTACTCCTGAAATCTTATTTGGCTAAAACACCAGTTAACATAAATATTATTTGACATAAAATTTATATTGTATAGAAAAACATTTAATTTGAAATTCATTTCTCATATATTTCATTAAACATAAAATTTATAAAACACTTAGCTCATTTGACATAAAGTTCATTTGATTATGTCAAATAAAAATTACGTTAAATGAACTTTATGTCAAATAAAAATTATGTTAATTGTCTTTTATGTTAAATGAACTTTATGTCAAATGAGATAAGTGTTTTTTAAATTTTATGTTTAATGAAATATATGTGAAATAAATTTCAAATTGAATGTTTTTTATACCAAATAAATTTTATGTCAAATAACATTTATGTTAAATGGTTTTATGCCAAATAAAATTTTGGGAGCAGTCATTTTTCTCTTTCTTAAATTTTTTTTATTTAGTTCATTTAACATAAAGTTCAATTGACATAAAAGTCATTCAACAAAATTCTCATTTAACATAAAATTCATTCAACAAAATTCTCATTTGACATAAAAGTCATTCAACAAAATTCTCATTTAACATAAAATTCATTCAACAAAATTCTCATTTAACATAAAATTCATTCAACAAAATTCTCATTCAACATAAAATTCATTCAACAAAATTCTCATTTAACATAAAATTCATTTTACACATAATTACATTTGACATAAAAATATCGGCACGAATTTTAAAGTAACCAATTAGATATTATAAATAACATTCTGTTTCGCCAATTTTGAAATTCGCGCCCAAATTTTCTTATAAAATTATCTTTATGTAAAATATAAACTATGTCAACTGAATTTTATGCCAAATGAGAATAATGTATTATCCGTTAAATGAAATATAGATGTCAAGTGAATTTTATGTCAAATGAGAATAACGTTAAATGGAATTTACACCAAATGAAATTTATGTAAAGTAAATTTTGCGTCAAATGAGAATTATGTTAAATGGAATTTAATGTCAAATGAAATTTATATCAAGTGAATTTTTACGTTAAATAAGAATTATGTTAAATGATATTTACGTCAAATGAAATATTTAAGTCACGTGAATTTTATGTAAAATCATATTTATGTCAAATGAGAATTACGTTAAATTTGACTTTTATGCCAAAAGAAATTGTTGGCAAATGAATTTTGATGCGAAATAAATTTTATAACAATTAACATTTACGTTAAATGAATTTTTAGTCGAAATAAAATTTATGTTAAATGATTTTAATAGCAAAAGAAATTTTTGTTACATGATTTTTTTTTGACAAATGGAAATTATATTATATGAATTTTATGTAACATAAACTTGATGTTAAATGAATTTTATGTAACATAAACTTGATGTTAAATGAATTTTATGTAACATAAACTTGATGTTAAATGAATTTCATGTTAAATGGTTTTTTGTGTGCAATTTAAATTTATGATAAATAATGTTTATTTTATGTGAATTTTAAATTAAATGATTTTATGCCAAGTAACTATTTTGTCAAAAAAAAATTTAAAAAGAAAAATTTGATTAGGTGGGTTGAACAAAAAAAAAAATTTTTTTCCAGAGTCATATTTACGGGCATCTACACATTTGAGTCCGCCGTTAAGGTGATGGCGAGGGGTTTCATTCTGCAGCCTTTTACCTATCTTAGAGATGCATGGAATTGGCTCGACTTCGTAGTTATAGCTTTAGCGTGAGTAGTTAATTCAATTTTATTTTTTATTAAAACAAGAAAGAAAGTAACAAAAAAAAAATAATTGTATTTTAGTAGAATAAGAAAATTAAGAAAAGAAGAATATTGTATTTTAGTAGAAAAAGAAAATAAGGAAAAGAAAAGAAAAAAAGAATCGTATTATTTAGTATAAAAAAGATAAGAAAAAGTTTTCTTTTCGAAAATTTTAATTTTTTCTCCTGGGTATTAAAAGTTGTTTTATTTGTCGTAATTCTCCACCCTTTTTACCCCTTTTGCAATATTTCTATCATCAACAATTATTGGTATCGGTATTTTCGTATTTTTTAAATACTTATATTCAGAAAGTTGAGTTGAAAGCGTTGCGCGCGCAGAGGACAAGGAGTGGGGATAGCGTACGACGACCAATCAGTGACGCGTCACTCTCATTGCGCGCGCATAAAATAAAAAGTGGGGGTAGCGCGTGACGATCAATCGCTGCGGCGCTCGCCCCCCACTCCTTGCCTTCTATTTTCAACTCACGAATAAGAAACGAAGCAAAAAAAAATACTCTAATTTGGATTTCAAAGAAAATTTCTCGTATAGCGGATTAGAGTCGTCTTGGTTTTTAAATATTTCTTAAAAAAATATAAAACTATCTTAGTTTTTACATTTAAAAAAAATATAAAAGGTTTTTAATATTTTAAAAAAATATAAAAGGTTTTTAATATTTTAAAAAAATATAAAATTATCTTAGTTTTTACATTTAAAAAAAATATAAAAGGTTTTTAATATTTAAAAAAAATATAAAATTATCTTAGTTTTTACATTTAAAGAAAATATAAAAGTTTTTTAATATTTAAAAAAATATATAAAACTATCTTAGTTTTTACATTTAAAAAAAATATAAAAGGTTTTTAATATTTAAAAAAAAATAAAATTATCTTAGTTTTTACATTTAAAAAAAATATAAAACTTTTTTAGTTGTTACATTTAAAAAAAATATAAAAGTTTGTTACTTTTCACATTTAGAAAAAAATGAAAACATTCTAATATTTAAAAAAATAAAAACTTTTTAATATTTCTTAACTTTTCTATTTTCTCTACTTCTTTCTTTTACTATTCAGTTATCATCATTTTTTTACAATTCGGTGAAAAATTAATTATGCAAAACTTAATTATCATTTGTACGGTACCAATATTCCATTTCGATTTTGGGTAGAGTCAATTTTTTTTATTATTATTATTATTATACCACTTTCATCAGGCACATTAACAGGCAAGCCTCTTTAATTTCTCTCTCTCTCTTTCTCTCTCTTTTTCTCCCCCCACTACGAAGTACTAATTAGCCAAGAGTTAGATTCCAGGTTTTCTTGTCATTGAAAAATCATCGATAGATGCGTTAAGTACCGAATATTACAATTACATATAGGATGTAACTACACATAATGCTATTAATGTTTTACATCGATCATTAACTTAGAGATTTAGAAGTTTTTTTTTTTTTTTTTTTTTTTGAGAAAATAGAATATTTACCAGTTTTTATTATTTTTCTTACTATATAGTGATTTTTTCTATAGAATAAAACCTCTTTTTATAATAAATATTAAAAATAAGAAAAAAAAATTAATTAAAAAGTATTTTTTTTAATTGGAAAAAAATAAAAAATTCTTTATTAGAAAGAAAATTATTTTTCATCATTGCACCTATATACGTCTTAATGTATTAATTAAAAAATTATTTTCCTTCCATAAAATGTAGAATTTAATAGAATAGAAAAAAAATTCATATATATATATATTATGTAGAAGAAAAAGGAGGAAGACCTTAGTCTCCCCTCTTTGGGAATTGGCAATTGGGTGACAATTGTTGTCAATTTAGTTAAAGTCACAATAATCTGTAGAAACGATTAAAGTAGAATCAATCTTTCTGCGACCTCCTATATTCAAGAAAAAATATATATATAATTCGTATTTAATGATACGAGAAACGTATTAATTTATCATTAATAATAAATAATTGTCCCTCATTTTTTTTTCTTTTAGACTAGTGTTGACAATACATGTGTGTTATATTTATTATTATACACATATGTATTGATATTCATAAAAATTATTCAATTAAATATACTTGATATTGTTGTAGATTAGAGTATATATATATTTAAATTTATAAATAACTGTTAATAGAAAATGTTATATTACAATTTTTTATTTTATTCTATTTTTTTTGATAAATTAAATTATAATTCTTTACAGAAAATTTCATTATTATTAACATCATCGTCATTACTATAATTATTATTAATTTATCATTATCGATGTTTAATTATTTCACTCCTTTTTTATTCTCATCATATCGGGAGGTAAAATAATTTTTTTTTTTGAAAATTTACTTGACACATATCCTATTAAAAACAAAAACTTAGCCTCATTATTATCACAAAAAAAAAAAAAATTTCAGTAAATTGTAACTAAATATCGAATTTACTATTTACCTTATTTGGTGCGGCAAAAAGGTCACAAAATAATTAAAATGTTTCTTATTGGTCATAAAAACAGCCTTCCGACTAAAACCAGTTGAAAAAAGAGTTAAAAAGGTCATAAAATAATTTAAAAATATTTTACTCTGTGGTCATAAAAAATTGAAAAATTAAAACACCACTTGTAAAAAAGAGTCAAAAGGGACATAAAATAATTCTGAAATTATTATTCTCTATGGTCATAAACAATTGCCTGCCGGTTGTAAATAGTCGGAAATAATTGTTTTATTAAACCATCAGCTAATGAAAAGAGTCATAAAATAATTTACCTAGGGTCTTAAAAATTGTTCAAACAGTCGGGAAAATGTTTTTTTTTGCATGCTTAAGAAAAAGAGTCAGAAAGGTCATAAAATAATTGTTGAATATTTTTCCTAGGGTCATAAAAATTGTTTAAACGGTCGAAAAAATTTTATTTTGTTATTATTTGGAAAAAGTCAAAACGGGCGTAAAATGCTTTATAAAAATAATTTTATGATCTTACAAAAATTGCCTGTCGCTTTTCAGACAGTCGGAAAAAATAGTTTTTTAATTATCAGATGGAAAAAGAGTCAAGAAAGGTCATAAAATAATTTTAAAACATTTTCCCTAGGGAATATGACTACACTGTAAAAAAAAGGAGTTAAATTTTAACTCCCCAGGGAGTCTATAAAAGTCGCACCCAATTCGGGAGTTAATGCCAGGGGAGTTAAATAAAAGGAGTTAAAATTTAACACCCAAATGCTAACTCCCCATGGAAAAAATAACTCCCGCGGGTGTTAAATGAAGGGAGTTAAAAATTAACTCTCTTATGGAGTTAATTTTTAACTCTAAAAATTTAACTCCCTACTCCCGAGTCCGTTAACTCCCTAAATTTTTTACAGTGTACTAAACAGAAGATCAAAATATTATATTATAATATTATGTGATTAATAATAATAATTGATTGAAATGAAAATTAAATTTGATGTTCTTGTGTTTGGCAAGAGCAACAGGTTATACATATATTGTGTACATATACACACACTGCTTTGTGATATAATGAGCGGCAAGTGGATAAAAAAAAATAAAGGATAGAGTGTCAAAAATACAGATTAAAATTAATGATCCGTTTTATTAATTGAAAATTTCGTTGCGGATTATTATCATTTTTATTTGTTATTATTAATATTATTTTCATTATTACTATTATTATTATTATTATTATTATTATTATTATGATTCTGCATGCAGTACTAGTTCAGAAATCCTTTTATCGATTTTTAAATAATGGGGGTAGCAGGTTAAATTTTAGGCAGTAGTCAGTAACAATTATTGTTATTGTTCTCGTTATTAATGAAATCTTTAATTTTTTATTATTTTTATTTTTACTATTATCATTGCTTTTTATTTTGTTTATTTATAAAACATTTTTTATTGTTATTAATATTAATATTATTATAGTCATTATTTAAGGAAATTTTTATATTTATTTTTATTATTTTTATGATTATTATTAAAAAAAATTATTTTGTTTATTTATAATACAACTTTTTATTATTATTAATATTATTATTATTTAAAACAATTTTTTATATAATTATTTTTATTATTTCTATCATTATTATTAATATTATTATTGTAATTATTTAAAACAATTTTTTATATAATTGTTTTTATTATTTCTATCATTATTATTAAAAAAAATTATTTTGTTTATTTATAAAACATTTTTTATTGTTATTAATATTAATATTATTATTGTCATTATTTAAAGAAATTTTTATATTTATTTTTATTATTTTTATCATTATTATTAAAAAAAATTATTTTGTTTATTTATAATACAATTTTTTATTGTTATTAATATTATTATTTTAATTATTTAAAACAATCTTTTATATAATTGTTTTTATTGTTTCTATCATTATTATTAAAAAAAATTATTTTGTTTTTTTATAATACATTTTTTATTGTTATTGATATTATTATTGTCATTATTTAAAGACATTTTTATATTTATTTTTATTATTATTATTAAAAAACAATATTTTGTTTATTTATAATACATTTTTATTATTATTATTATTATTATTATAATTATTTAAACAAAATTTTTATAATTATTTTTTTTATTTCTATTATTATTAAAAAAAGTTTTTTTTAATTATTTTCATTACTATTATTATTAGTATTTTTATTTTTATTTTTATTATTATTTTTACTGTGATTACTATTTTTATTACTATTTTCTTTAATATTATTATTGTTTTCATTATTTTTTAGCTATTATTATATTTCTTTACAATTTTTTTTGTTACTGTTTTAATTATTCTTATCATAATTATCACTATTTTTTTAATTTTAAAATTGTTTATTTGGAATTACGGTTTTTTTTTTTTTTTTTTTTTTTTTTTTTTTTGATTTAATAAATTTTGTTTGTTTGGTTTTTCTTTATAACTGTAATGTGTGTGTGATGTTCGGGTTATTGCAGTTATGTGACGATGGGAATAGATCTAGGCAACCTTGCTGCTCTCAGGACATTTCGAGTCCTCCGAGCCTTGAAGACTGTCGCTATTGTACCAGGTATGCTTTAGAAAATTAGTTTTTTTTGTTCGTTTTATTCTTATTTAACCAATTTTTTTTGCTTTTTAGTGAATATATAGTCTTGACTCCATTTTTTTTTTTTTTTTTAATATTGAGTAAAAATTAAATATTTTCAGCTGTTTATAAAATTTTTACATTAGCATATGTTACGATTTATAATATATTTATTATATAATATAATATATATAATATAATATATATTTAAAAAAAATAAAAACAAAAGTAAAAAAAAATTTAAAAAGATACAAAAAAATATATATTGATTGTAAATCGTATACATTAAAAATTAACGATTGTGTGATAGATAAATTTATTTTTATAGAATTTTTTATTCCTATAAATAATTTTTTTTACACATTAGTTATATTTTTAGGCTTTAAACACTAACACACTTTTAGAAACAAAAAAAAAATTAAGAAAACACTGTAGAACGAAAAAATAAAAACACAAATAAATTTACAAAATACAGAAGAAATGATAATTTTACAGTACTTAATATTAAGATGAATATATTTATTTTTAATTTCTTAATTTTGAAAATGATATTTCTGTATTAAATAGGAAAACGTACTCTCCCCCTCTCATTGTGAATTCACAGATGGCGTGATAAACTATTGCAACAAACTTGATGCAAGCTTGCCAGGCATTTTGTTGTCAAATCAAATTTCTCTTCACGGTACAAAATTGATTTTTTTTTTTTTTTTTTTTATAAGTTGCAAAACGTTTGCAAAATTGTTAAAAAAAAACTTGCATGGCAAACTTGCTGTCGAGTAAACATATAGGTAAAAATAATGAAAAACAAAAGAAATAATTTTTTTATTATTATTAATGACTTTTTTTTTGTTTTCCAAAGGTCTTAAAACCATTGTCGGCGCTGTGATAGAGTCCGTTAAAAATCTACGCGATGTGATAATCCTAACAATGTTCTCCCTCTCCGTCTTTGCACTTATGGGTCTTCAAATTTATATGGGGGTGCTTACGCAAAAATGTATAAAAAATTTTCCGGACGACAACTCGTGGGGTAATTTAACGCACGAAAATTGGGAACGTTTTACTAACAATGATTGTGAGTATAACATATATAATATATGCATTGCTTTTTATTTTATACTCTCTCTATTTAACTGAAGGAAATTTATTTTATACAAAACAAAAAATTTTGTTTCATTCTAAAAAAAAATTATTCTAAAAAAAATTTATTTAAAAAAAATATATATATTTTATGGAAAAAAATTGTATTCTAATGAAAATTTATTAAAAAAACAAAAAAAAAATTGATAATATTTGTCTAGAAAGTAAATTTTAATAGACAATTTTTGAATTTAATTAACAGCTAATTGGTACGTGGATGAAGCCGGGAACATGCCCTTGTGTGGAAATTCGTCGGGCGCGGGGTAAGAGAGACAATTTTTTTTTACTAAAAAGGTCGATGAAACTTTAGTTATGTCGATTTATTGAAAATAATGTCGATACATCGATATTAAAGTCGATATCTTTACAAAAAAAGTCGATCAGGATCATGACAAACTTTTAATTTTATTTTTCCCTCACTTTTACCTGATTTTCAGACAAAATTTTGACTTTTTTCGTAATCCTACAAAAAATTCTAATTTACTCTAAATATTATTTTTATTATTCGGAAATTTTTCAATTAAATATACTTTAGAAAATTAAAACTTGAAATAGTTTTAAAAAATTTTGATTAAAAGCATTTTCTAAAAATTAGTTTCATAAAATTTTGAATTAAAAATTCGAAAAAATCAGATTTTTAAAGATATTCGTTTGTTATACATAAATTTTGAAAATAATTGAAATTTTGCACTGAATTGTATTAAAATCTTTTAAAGTAATTGAAACTTTGCATTAAATTATATTTCAATTTTATAAACTATTTTAAATTTTGCAATGATTTTTATTACAATTTGAAAAAATAAATGTATTTTATTTACTTTTAGAAACAATTGAAAGTTTGCAATTAATTTTTTATGAAAATTTTGAAAAATTTATAAAATTTTATAACTTTTGAAAATAATTGATATATTGCAATGAATTTTATTCAAGTTTTAGGAACTAATTGAAATTTTGCAATAAATTTTAATTCAAACTTTTGAAAATAATTCGAATTTTGCAATGAGTCTCATTAAAATTTTGGAAAATATAATTGAATTTTATTACTTTTAAAAATAATTAAAATTTATTAATTTTGAAAATATAATTAAACTCTCGTAATGAATGAATAGTTATTTATGAAAATAAATTGAATGTATTACGATAGATTTAATTATTTAAATTGATTAAAAATAATTGAATTCCTACGAACAATTTAATGACAAATTTTTTAAACATTTCGATATATCGATAGATAAGTCGATATATTGTTAGTTATTTCGATATATCGATATACAAGTCGATATATTGATAAACAAGTCGATAAATCGATAGATAATTTGATATTTCAATAGCTAAGTCGATATATTGATAATAAAGTCAGTTAGTTCGATACTTAAGTCCATATATTGATGGTGGAGTCGATATTTTTCGATATATGGCTAATAAATTTCAAAAATACAGAATTTTTTTTTTTTTTTTTTTTTTTTTTTTTTTTTAAATGAAAGATTAATTGATTATTGAAATTTTTTATGGTTCAGGATGTGTCCACCCGGTTACACATGTTTACAAGGTTATGGGGATAATCCGAATTATGGTTATACAAGCTTCGATACATTTGGTTGGGCGCTTCTTTCTGCGTTTCGTCTTATGACACAGGATTATTGGGAGAATCTTTATCAGCTGGTGCTGAGATCGGCGGGGCCATGGCATATGTTATTTTTCATTGTTATCATTTTCCTGGGATCATTTTATCTTGTTAATTTGATCCTCGCCATTGTCGCGATGTCGTACGATGAATTACAAAAGAAAGCTGAGGAGGAGGAAGCCGCTGAAGAGGAAGCGATTAGGGTAAAATTATTATTGTTTTCTTCTTCTTCTCATATTTTTCAAATAAAAAAAAAATTTTTTTTAATGAAATTGTTTATTTCAACATAATTTTTTTTCTTCTTAAACAAAAAATTTGCACTTGTTTATAACAAATTACAATTTTTGTTTTAGATTTGTTTAAATAAATTACAATCTTTATTTTTAATTTAATTAAACAAATTTAAAATTTTCTTTTTAATTTGTTTAAACAAATTATAATTTTTGTTTTTAATTTGTTTAAACAAATTACAATTTTTGTTTTTATTTTGTTTAAACAAATTACATTCTTTAGATTTTAATTTAATTAAACAAATTACAATTTTTGTTTTTAATTTGTTTAAACAGAGTACATTCTTTATGTTTTAATTTAATTAAACAAATTAAAAGTTTTCTTTTTAATTTGTTTAAACAAATTATAATTTTTGTTTTTAATTTGTTTTTAATGTGTTTAATTAAATTACAGTCTTTATTTTTAATTTAATTAAACAAATTAAAATTTTTCTTTTTAATTTGTTTAAACAAATTATAATTTTCCTTCTTAATTTGTTTAAACAAATTATAATTTTCCTTTTTAATTTGTTTAAATAAACAATTGTATTTTAATTATTTATGATATAATTGTTTAAAGCAACCAATTATTTATAATAATTTGTTTACAGCCACCAATTATTTTTAATAATTGTTTACAGCCACCAATTATTTATAATAATTGTTTACAGCCACCAATTATTTATAACAATTGTTCAAAGTCACGTTTTATGCATAATAATTGTTGAAAATCGCACATATTATTTATAATAATTGTTTAAAAATAAATTGTTAATAATTTTTTAGACTTAATGTTTATTTTTTTTTTAAATTTTCAAATAAAAATGATGGAATATAATAATTATTTATTTTTTAAACAAATTGAATTTCAGGAAGCGGAAGAAGCGGCTTTGGCGAAAGAACACAAACAGGCGGCTCAAGCTGCAGCGCGGGAAGCAGCAGCTGCTGCAGCCGCCGAACGAATAGTAAAGTCGCCTTCAGACTTTTCCTGCCATAGTTATGAATTATTTGTTGGTCAAGAAAAGGGCACCGACGATAATAATAAGGAACAAATGAGCATTAGATCCGTTGAGTCCATCAGTGAACATAGAGTTAAAATTATAAATAATCACACAACCACCACCACCAGTAAAGTGCGAAAAGTCAGTGCCGTAAGTAATCAAAAAAAATTTTTTTTCCTTTCTTCATTGTTTATCATCAATTTTAAGAATACCAACAAAAAAAAGAATCGAAATTAATTTTTTATTTTATAATTTTCAAAAAGAAAGTTACCGAATTTATAAATATTTATTTATTTATTATTTATTTATATTCATAAATTTTTTAAATTATACAAATTATTTAAATTTTCCAGGAATTTATCATGAATTTTTTTTTATTATAAATAAATGTACTTTAGACTCAATAATTTTGTTTTGTCACTAATTTGTAAGAAATAGTTTTTAAAGAAGTATATTTAACATTAACGATTTTTCGTAAACAAAAACAAGTCTATGAATAATTGTTTCCAAACAAATAAATTTAATAAACAATTATCTTTAAGGATAATAGTTTAATAAAAAATTCATTTTAAATTATTTATTTTGACAACAACTGTTTATTGAGCTAATTTATATATAAACAATTTTTTATAAGCATAAAAGTTTAATAAACAATTGTTCATTTAACTATGATAGTAAATAATTAAATTTATTAAACTATTTTAAAAACAATTGTTTATTCAATTATTGTATTGAACAATTTTAATAAAAAATTGTATATTAGATTATTCTACTTAACAACAATTGTTTGCTAAGTTAATTTGTATGTAAACAATTTTTTCAAAGCTTAATACTTTGCTAAACATCATTTGTTTATTAAACTATTTTGTTTATAAGCAATTTAAAAAAAATTCTTTTTAGAAACTTTTGTTTATAAACAAATTCTTTATAGAAACATTTGTTTATAAACAAATTCTTTTTAGAAACATTTGTTTATAAACAAATTCTTTTTAGAAACATTTGTTTATAAACAAATTCTTTTTAGAAACATTTGTTTATAAAAAAATTCTTTTTAGGAACATTTGTTTATAAACAAATTCATTTTAGAAACATTTGTTTATAATCAAATTAATTTAAAAAATTCTTTTTATAAACAAATTAGTTTTATAAACAATTGTTTATTATTAACAATTTTTCAAATATTTTTTTATTATTAAAAACCAACAATTAATAAATATTATCAAACTTTTGTTTTAATTTCAACCAAAAAAAAAATTTTTTTAATTAAAAAAAAGTCATTATAAATATTGAAATGTAATAAATTTACAAAAATAATTTCCATATCTTTTCGTTGTGAAAAACATTTTTTAAAAATAAATTTTAATTTGCATGTTGAATATGAAAAAAAATTTAAAGGTATTTGTGCTGCCAATTGTTTTCAATTTGTAGTAAACTTTTTTTTTTGGTTTTTTTATAAAAAAAAATCAAGAGAGGAAAGTGGCACGAAAAAAATGCATGAGCTTTTGCATTGCAGCTTTAAATAAAATACTGTTGAACTATTTCCATAAATCACAATCTAGAAAAATGTTTAATAATAAAAAAAAGTTGAATTTTCCGATAATACGTAATTAGTTTATAACTAATAAATGTTAAATGTTAAAAATTAAATAAGTAATTAAACTATAATAATTAAGAATTGATTAATAACTAATAATTGTTTAATAATTTACAAATATTAATAATTGACAAATATTAATAATTAACAAGAATTAACAAATATTAATAATTAACAAGCAACAATAATTAACAATTAACAATTAATTATTATTAATTAATAAAATTAATGAATTAATTTTTAATAATTGATCATCATTTTTTGCAAGTAATAATATTAATTATTAAATAAATAATTAATAAAAATTTAAGAAGTGATAATGAATAATAATTTTACTAATTAATTGAATTATTTTGGTTTAGTTTAATTAATTTAAAAGACTATTTTTTAGTTTCTATTTTCAGAATCTTTAAATACTTATCGAAAAATTTTAATTCATTAAAAAATGGGAATATTTTTAAAAAAAATTTTCATTAATGCTGAAAATTTAATTATAAAAAGATTTTCCTTTAAAACACAAAACAAAAATTGTAATTTTTATTTATCAATTTTTGAATTAAAAGGCAGAAAAGAATTTTCATTTCCAAAAATAAAAACGCATATTTAATTCCCCAAAAAAAAATTATTTGACAAAAAAAATGTTCTTAGTCAATAATTTATTTGTAATACTAGCAATTAAGTATATTGTAGATTTGATTTAAGTAAAAAAAAAGTATTATAAGTAATTATAATAATATAATTTTTATGATATGAAGTAATATTTTCTCATTAGAAAATGTAGAATTATTGTAGTTTTCCTCGTAGGGCATTCTTCATTTTTTGAAAGTATTTAAAAAAAACGAAGAGAAAAAAAATTTAATTTTTTCGTCATCGTCGTCATTTGCAGATTATATTGTGGATGCAGTAGTTGGATTTTTGGAATTATTGTCATTGATCTTCCATTCTTCATCAATAGTAATAATAATAATAATAATAACAATATTATAAAATTTATCTCTCAGAATTCTGAATGTCCATATATTGTTTCGTAATGATTATCTTCATTTCTTCACTGAAAATATTTTGTTTGTAAAAGAAAAATATTCTATTTTACTCTCTTGTTTTTATTTCTTCCACTCTTCTTTTTTTATATCTTCTATTTCCTCCATTTTTTCTATTTTATCTCTCTCTCTCTTATACTTTTTCTTTCAATTCACTCTGATTTCTCCTTTTTCCAGTTTTAATTTAAAAAAAATTTTCTTTTTTCACTACAAAAAAAAACAAAGTAAATCTTCTCGTTTTTCAGTGAAGAAATAATGGCTTGTTGAAATTTTTTGATAAAAGTACAGTACGTCAGAGATCATCCTTAAATTCTTTGCATGCAAAGTATTTTTTTGAACAAAAAGTATCTTGTTAATGCGAATGAAAATTGGCTATATTTGAAAGAAAAAAAATTTATCATCTAAAAGTAAATAATAGGTAGAAAATAAAAAAAAGCAAGCAACACTTTCTTCAATATGTGTGCTTTCGCAAAAAGTGCCTCTTTTGGTGTTACAAAAAAAAAGAAAAAAAAAATTTTTATTTTAAAAACAAAAATTACTTGTAGTCCAATTTTGTGGCAAATTTGTTTCATAGTAGAAGATATTTCTTTCATCTTCTCTTTTTCTCAAGGTCTCTCGCGTCCCTAGTGGCCAGTTTACTAATGCCTACCAGGAAAATAAGAGGAAGGTACGTCATTGGATTCTAATCCATTCTCTCTCATTCACTCATTCTCTATTTCTCTCTCTCTTTGTCTTTTTCTCTCTAATTCTCCTTCTCAAACTGTACGTACTGTTACTTCATATTTTAGGAAAAGTGAAGGAAAATTTTTTTCTAACTCGTTTTATAATTATTTTTACAAAGTTTATGTTTAAATTACAAAGTTTAAAAAGTATTTTTTTGTTTTTAATTACAAAAGAAGAAAAAATGTATTTTTTCTTCTATATTTTACTCATACTGGTGATGTAAGAGACGAATTACACTTCTGCGCATGTGTAAGACCAGAATTACACATCTGCGCATGTGTAACACCATAATTACACTTCTGCGCATGTGTAAGACCTGAATTACACGTCTGCGCATGTGTAAGAGACGAATTACACTTCTGCGCATGTGTAAGACCAGAATTACACTTCTGCGCATGTGTAAGGCCTGAATTACACTTCTGCGCATGTGTAAGAGACGAATTACACTTCTGCGCATGTGTAAGAGCTGATTTACACTTCTGCGCATGTGTAAAAGACGAATAACACTACTGCGCATGCGTGATAACCGTATTTCCCCATTACGAAAGAAAATTTACTCAAAGCTAACCTCCCAAAAAAAATTATTAATGGAAATTCGCAATTAAATTAAACCAGTTTACTCAACCCTTCCTCTTGAGGAAGAAATAAAAAATTTAAAAAAAAATTTTTGCTTTCACATTTACAGGCGAGTCTAAGTCTGCCGGGTTCACCATTCAATATTAGACGCGGTAGTCGTGGGAGTCATCAATTCACCATACGCAATGGTCGTCGTTTCGTTGGACCATCGGGTGGTGATCGTAAGCCCCTTGTTCTATCCACGTATCTAGACGCACAGGAACATTTGCCCTATGCCGATGATTCCAATGCAGTTACGCCAATGTCAGAGGAAAATGGCGCAATTGTTGTGCCAATGTATTACGCAAATTTGGGTTCACGTCACTCGTCATACACTTCACACGCGTCAAAATTGTCCTACACGTCGCATTGCGATCTCCTTGGTGGTATTGGCAATATTGGTAAACCAATGACAAAGGAGAGTAAATTGAGAAGTAGATCAGCGAGACAGGCGTCGATTAATGGAAATACGGCGGAGGCAATTCACAAACATCATCATTATCACAGTACGGTAAGGTTTCAAAAAAAAAAATTCTCTCAATTGTTTTTTTTCGCGGTTTTACGTCTTACGGTCTGCTTCATACCCTACTTTATGCGTTAAGTTTGTAGATTCACCATTACTTTTGGCCAATTCTACAATTTTGACTGCGTAACGCGGTAGTATTGAAATTTCCATCGCTACGTAACGTCAATTTTATTGTAGAATGGGTTACGGATTACGTCCTACTCGTTACGGTCAACGTTTACGATTGACGTCTTTCGTTTGCCATATGTTTTACGTCGTGGTGTGTAGTTAACGGTTTACGTTATACGTATACAATTTACATTCTACGTCTGCGGATTACGTGATACGTTAAGTCTACAATAGCACCTTTAACGAAACGTAACCGTAAGGAAACAATTTGAAGTATCTTGTTTCGTTAGGTTACGTTTTGTTAAAGAGTGCATATTGTGAACTTAACCTAAAGATTACAAACTATAATGTTATACGGATTAGGTATTACGTTTTGAGTGACGATTTACGTTACAGTGTAGCTTCAATGATAGGATATCCATTTTATATTATAGTTCACTGTTAACGTTTTACGTTATACGGAACACTATCACAGTAAACATGCTGGTATGATTAACGAGTTTCTCTACGTCTTACTTTCCGTATAATGGATGCAACTAAAAAGAAGTTATTACTAGTTGGTTACGTCATACGGAAGTACATTACGGCAAACGCGTTAATCAGACGGAATACTATTACGTTTAATATATTACGTTGTACGGAATACTATTACGATTTAATATATTACGTTGTACGGAATACTATTACGTTTAATATATTACGTTGTACGGAATACTATTACGCTTAATATATTACATTGTACGGAATATTATTACGATTAATATGTTACGTTGTACGGAATACTATTAGTGTTATCGTAATGTTGCTTTTAGCGCAATACTACTACTTCTACGGCTTACAAACTACGTCACACGGAATACTCTGACTTTTATCACTTACGTAATACGGAATACTATTTCGGATTCCCTTTTATTAATGTAGTCGAGACTCGAGGATTAGACTATACGTCTACGGTCAACGGGTAACGGTTTACGTACTACGTTCAACGTTACGGATGACGGTTTACGGATTACGCTTTACGGATGACGGTTTACGGATTACGGGATATGATTTACAGATTACGTTTTATATTACGGATTACGATTTACAGATTACGTTTAAAAGTAACGAATTACGGAATACGGTTTACGGATTACGTTTAACGTTACGGATTGCAAATTTATGAAAAAATTTAAATTTTTTCCCTCAGGATGGAGAAACAGAAGATTCGCTTATTAAATTGAAACAAGACAATCCTTTTATCGATTCCTCACATCAACAAGCGGTGGTTGATATGAAAGGTGAGTTAGTAATTCTTTTATTATATATTTTATTAAGTTTTAATTATTTTTTTTTTAAAAAAGATTGTTTTGTATAAAGTATTTGTATTTTCGGTTTTGAAAAAAATTTTTTAAATTGAAAATTTTCTAGATGCAATGGCGCTAAACGATATAACCGAACAAGCTGCTGGTCGGCATAGTCGGTCATCGGAGCAAGCAGGTAATGTGTCACGAATTTTTCGTTTAGATAAAAAAATTAATTTTTTCAAATTTTTCGAGAAAAAATTTTTTTTTTTCATTTTTGTAAATTTTTGCAACGGGTAATATGTATTTTTTTATGTTTTCTTTCTTTTAATAAAAAATATTGATGTAAATTTTTTGTACTATTTGTACATAGTTTTTCTTATATATATATAGAAGTTTAATAATATTTTGTTTTTATCACTTTTCTCATAAGTGCTATATTATACATTGTTACATTACAATTTCGTCAGTGATTCATCTTAATATTCTTTTTTTTTGAGTATCAACATTTTTTTTTATTATAATTACTTTTTTCAAAACGTTTTTGTAATTTTTATTTTTTTCATCTCATCAGTCTTTTGCATCAGGCTGCTTTTTTCACTTATACGAATGTACAGAACTATTTTTCTTCTTTTCACCTAAACAAATAATTAAATTTAAAAAAAAATTTAATTAAAAACAATATTGTTATAAAAAAAAATAATATTAAATTATTTTTAAAGATACTTTTTTTTGATATTTTATAATAGTTTGGTTACAGTTTCATAAAAATTTACATTTTTGAGTGACAGTCAATGAAAATTTACATTTATTTACAATACAATGACACAAAAAATTTTAGAAATTATTTACAGACAATTTAGAATTAACAAAAGTTACATTCAAGTATTTTTTAGTTATATTACAGTTTTACAATAACAGTAAAATTTAATTTATTGAAGTTTCGATTCACTGAAATCATATTTCTTACAGCATTTCCAGCCTTTTTTTTGAAAAAAAATTGTTTTTTGTCAATTTTGAAAAAAGTGAAATATTTTCAAAAAAAATAATTTTTAAAGATAATAATAGAAATAAAAAAATTACGATTATAACAATTTTGCTGAAAAATAAATTTCAGAAATTTTCTGCTTTTCGAGATAGCAGTAATTAAAAAAAAAATTTTTTCTAACCTTTTTTTTATTTTTGAGAAAATTTAATTGCTCTGCTTTCAAGCGAATCGAGAAAAGTGCTATCATTGTTCCTCAGAAAAATGTGAGTGTCTGCTTAAGTTTTTGGGGAAATAGAGTTTTTTTCATGCAAAATAATGCAAGCAAAAAAAAAATAATAATAGCAAAGAAAAAATATAAATAAATTTTAAAAATTTGGTTCTTTATCTCTTCCACGATGTTTTGATCAATTTTTTACACTCCAGTCTAAATAAAAATTAGTCTTTGCACTTTCTTAGTTCGCACAATGCACCACCAAGACGAAGCTTCACTTATTTGATTAATTAATGTAAAATAATTTTTCTAATTGTTTAAACAAAGGAAAAAAAGCTTTTTTAAAAAAATATTCTAATTTAAGAAGATAAATGTAAAGAAATAAATATTAATTTAATTTTATATCAACTAAATATTAATTTAATAATTAAATATTATAAATATTAATTTATAATACAAATAATATTTCTGTAAAAATATTTTAATAAATGTTTTACTAATTAACTATATAAATTTTGTATTCCTATTTTTTTTCTTTTATTCTCATAAATTTGTTTTCAATTTTTCAATCACAAATTTTTAATTATATTTGGAATTTTTTTTTTTCTGTATTTATTTATAATTAAAAATCATTAAATGCTTTTTTATTTGCGTCTCAGTCATTTTCACGATTCACCTGCATGTATAAATATTACTTTTTTCTTTCTAGGCAAATTTTTGTTGTTGCATTTTAATTTATTTCGTTGTTTTGCCTCACAATTTTTATTGTAGCTTTTAGAAAAATAGTGGTTATGTAGAAAAAAATTTTTTTTTCTTTAGCCAATAAGAATTAGTAATATAATATAAATAGGAAAGAGTTATTTAGAAAAATAGCAACAAAAAAAAGAATAGAGAAAAAAAGTGTAAAATTTTTTTTTTTGAGCACGGCCTCTGTAGAGTAATTATTATTAATTTTTGTGTTTATTATAGAAGCAAAAAAAAAAATTATTAATAAAGCTTTGTAATATTATTTTTTTTAACAGTACGATATAGAAAAAGCAGATCGGACTAGCGTTGAAAAAAATCTAGAAAGTTTAATAAATTTTAAAAGTGGTTAAAAAATATTTATAATCAACTTTGAAGTTTAAATTAAAAGTAAAATTTTTAAGTATATTTTGGTTTAAATATAAAATGTATGAAATAGACAAAAAAAAATTTTTTTCTTTAATTTCATGTTAAAAATTTTATCTTTAATTTAAACTTAAAAGTTAATTAAAAATAATTTAAAATCCACCATACCATAACATAGATTTAATTTAAATATGTTATTTTTTTGTTACGTTGTAAATTATTGTTTGTTGTTACAATTTGTTGTTATTTGTTAATTACGACTTGTTACTATTTATTATTACAATTTTGTTTACTTGTCAATTATAATTTATTATTATTAATAGCAATTTTGTTATTTGTTAATATTCAATACAATTTATTACTATTTATTATTACAATTTTGTTATTTGTTAAATATAATTTGTTATTTGTTGTTATTTCTTAATTAAAATTTGTTATTATTTGCTGTTATTTATTAATTATAATTTATTATTATTTATTACAGTTTCTTTGTTATTATATTTTATTGTTTTTTTTAAATACAATTTTGATGTTAATTGTTAATGAATTATTTGTTATTACAATTTTGATGTTAATTGTTAATGAATTATTTGTTAATACAATTTTGATGTTAAATGTTAATTAATTATTTGTTATTACAATTTTGTCAATTAAAATTAAAAGTTACAATTTTTGATTAGTTATATAAAATATAATTTAATTGTTAGTTTAAACAATTATAATGAATAATATGTAAAAATTAATCTTTATTCGTTATTATTTTTATTATTTTATTTTTTTTAAGTTCTGAAAATTTATTTTTGTTGAAAATACGTAACAAAGAGATTGTATTTATTTTTATAAATATAATAGCAATTATAATAATTATAATAATATAAATTAATAATTAAATTTAATGATGCATTTTGAAAAGCGCTAGTCCAGATCTAAATTATTAATAGTCAGCTTCTAGTATAGTAATGAAATGAAAAAAATTTATTTGAGCCACGAATATAATTGATGAGTGCTTTTTGAACACCATTTGAGCTTTATTTATCGATTCAAAACTGAAAATTTAATCGAAAAATTTCTAATTTACTGCCTTTTTTGATAAAATTTCTTATTTTCAACTATTTTTGACATAGAAGGCCAAAAAAAGCACAATATTTGACCCTTTTTGCTCCTTTTGCACTCGTGATGAGCCAAATTGAATAATAGAAAATAGAATAATTTTTGTTTTGGCTCATTTTGTTGCACTTGCCTTTTTTCTTGACTAGATAAATGTAAAAAGTAATCATTACCTCCCTTTCAAAGTTAAAAAACAAAAAAAAGAAATAATAAAAATATTTTTTCTACAATATTTAAATTAAAGCAAAAAAATGTGTACCTTCCTAATTTTTTTCATAATTAAAAATAAAATTTAATGATATAAAGAATATTTTTTCGTAAAAAAAACAAAAAAATTCTTCACTTTAAAAATAAAAATTGATTGAATTAAAAAAAAACACAAAAAAAGAGACAAAATAAACGAAATATTGTAGATTAAAAAAAATATTTTTTGAAAATAGATTCCTGACAAAAAGAATTATTCAATAAAAAAATAAAAGAAAATTAAATAAAAATTAAAGAACAAAAAGAAATAATAATGATTTTTTTGGAAAAAAGAAAATTCTCTAGAAAGAAATTTAAAAACTCTTTCCCCAAAAAAGAGTGGTGGATATGGAATAATTTACTAACATTTGGTATAGTGTCGATATATTACTTTCCTACAGACGAAGACGAAGAGGGAATTACATTTAAGGAAAAGGCATTAGAATACTTTTTGAGGAGTATCGATGTCTTTTGCGTTTGGAACTGTTGTCCTATGTGGGTCAAGATACAAAACTTCATTGCCCTATTGGTATTCGATCCGTTCGTCGAGCTTTTCATCACACTTTGCATTGTCGTCAATACATTATTTATGGCATTGGATCATCACGATATGGATAATAAAATGGAAAAAATCCTCAAATCCGGAAATTACGTGAGTTTTTTCTTCATTTGCATGTTTTTCCTTCTAATTAACAATTAATTAGTTAATTAATTAATATTAACAATTAATTAATTAATTAATTAATATTAACAATTAATTAATTATTAATTATTAGCAATGAATAAATTAATATTAACAATTAATTAATTAATTAATTAATATTAACAAAAAATTAGTTAATAATTATTAGCAATTAATAAATTAATATTAACAATTAATTAATCAATATTAACAATTAATTAATTAATAAATTAATCAATAAATTAATCAATATTAACAATTAATTAATAAATTAATTAATATTAATTAACAATTAATTAATTAGATAATTAATTAATTAATATAGTTAACTATTAATTAATTAACATTACTCGAACGAATTAATCAGCATTAATATAATTAACAATTAATGAATTAATTAATAAACAATAATATAGTAAGCAAATAATTAAAGTTACTGTTATAATTATTTAATCAATATTAATATAATTAATTCAGTAATTAGATAATATTAATATAATTAATAATTAATTAATTAATTAATTAACATTAATATAATTCATATTGAATTCAATTTTTATTCAGTCATCTTTCTTTATTTTTTTCCATTTCATCAAAATCCCGTTTTTTTTTAATGTTACAGTTCTTCACTGCAACGTTCGGCATTGAAGCAACAATGAAATTAATAGCGATGAGTCCAAAATTTTACTTTCAAGAGGGTTGGAATATTTTCGATTTTATTATAGTGGCCTTGTCTTTATTGGAATTGGGTCTCGAAGGTGTTCAAGGATTATCGGTCCTGCGATCGTTCAGATTGGTAAGCAAATTTTTTCCTCACATTATTTTGTTGAAGAAACAATTTTTATGGAGAAAAATGATAAATATTTCATAAATAAATTATAAAACGGCAATTTTACCGACTGCCGATAATACAGACAACTGCATTACCGACTGTTGGCAATGTAAAAAAAACTTGTTTACCAACCGTCGGTAAGAAAGAAATACAATTTTTCTCGGAATTGAGTGTAGAAAAGGTATTTACTTTTCTTTTTTTTAATAACATTCTTTCTAATTTATTGTCACTTTTTTTTGCCCTTTTTCCAAATAGTTGAGAGTATTCAAATTGGCAAAATCGTGGCCAACATTGAATCTATTGATATCAATTATGGGCCGCACTGTGGGCGCATTGGGTAACTTGACGTTTGTCCTGTGCATCATTATATTCATTTTTGCCGTGATGGGCATGCAATTATTTGGTAAAAATTACACGGACCAAGTACATCTATTTCCGGATGGTGAATTACCACGTTGGAATTTCACCGATTTTATGCATTCATTTATGATTGTTTTTCGTGTACTATGCGGCGAATGGATTGAATCAATGTGGGATTGTATGCTGGTGGGCGATGTCTCCTGTATACCATTCTTTTTGGCTACAGTCGTCATTGGAAATTTAGTAGTGAGTATTTAAATTTTTTATTAAAACTAAAGTGCATTTTTTATTGAATTTATTTTTGGAGAGAAGTTCATAAAACTAAATTACTGTTTTGATTTAGGTGTTTTGTACTTGAGAGGCAATTTACCGACTGTTGGTAAGGTAGAGGACTTAAGTACCAGCAGTCGGTAAAGAAGGAATTTACTCTTTCCCTTCTATTCACTTGAATTTGTTTATAGAATAATTTAGGTGTGTTTCGTTATGAATAATTTACCGACTGTTGGTAAGGTGGATGACTTCGTTACCAACAGTCGGTAAAGAGGGAATTTAATTTCTACCTGAATTTCTGGAATTTGTTAATAAATCAATGTGGGTGTTTCTGATTTATGAATATTTTACCGACTGTTGGTAAGGTGGAGAACGTAATTACCAGCAGTCGGTAAAGAGGGAATTTAATTTTTTTGTTAAATATAAAATAGTGAATGGGTAAAAAAAAATTTTTTTTGAACAGGTTTTGAATCTCTTCTTGGCGTTGCTTTTGAGTAATTTTGGTTCATCGAATCTATCAGCGCCAACAGCGGACAATGATACGAATAAAATTGCCGAGGCCATTGAGAGAATTGCACGTTTCATTGGTTGGATCAAGCAAAGTATTCTTAATCTTCTTAAGATGATGCGAGCCAAACTCACCAATCAAATATCCGATCAGGCGCCAGGTGAGGGACCGTCCAACAGTTGGAAAGAAGGTTTATATCCAATCAGATCGCTTGCTGTGTGCGCTGTGTAGTTCGTGACACTGTCTTACTTTTTTCAGTTCGTCCTCGTCTCGTACCAGTCAATCGTATTACTTTTTCTATATTTTTTTTTTTTTTTTTTTTTTTTAATGAATAGCTCACGGTATGAAACGTTTAAAGGGCACTATATAGTATTGCAATTAGGGTAAAAATACATTTTATCGCAGGACGAATAATAATTTTCATTTCTTTCCTTTTTTTCTATTTCCCCCACTTCTTTTTTTTGGCGAAAATTGTCAGCGATCATTTTTTCCCTAGGGTAAAAAAGTAGAAACGAAATTTGCAAGTTTTTTCAAGTGGAATTTGTTCTATTGGGTAATAATTTTCGAAAATAAAATAATATTATAGACATTATATTATTTTATCTTTAAATGTTACAAATGCATTTGCAAAATTGTTCTTTAAATTATAAAAAACGGAAATTTTTTGCAATTATAAAAAAGTAATTCTTTTTTTTTTAATTTTTGATTTTTATCTTAATTCTCTCGCGCAGGGTTATTGTTCTCGTTTTGACTGGTACGATTTCCGTTTATATTATACGCAAAAGTTTTTCTTAAACGCTAAGTTTTTTGCTTTAATTAACACGATAAAATAATTTTTTTCATATTTTAAACAGTTGACACCGACTAGCTGCTTTCACAAGTTGAATTTGAAATGGATATAGCCGAATTTTAATAGAAATTAATCAAAAAAAAAAAAAAAAAAAAAAATTTATTTGTAGTTTTTGCAGTTACTCGTTGTTTATTCCAGGTAAGTGGAGGCAATGTGGCAAAAGGAAAAACAAAAAAGAAAGGAACTTAACTATCTTTAGTTCGTTTTTGCCACTTTTTTGACGTACACACATTTTGATTATTAATTTTAATTTTTTTTTACAACATGTTTTTTTAGTAAACAAACAAAACAGAAAATTAATTTCGTAATTACTTTTTCTTTTATGGCAAATTTTTTCTGTTTTCTTTTTTTTTCGTTAAAAAATTGTTTAAACAAATTGACACAACACTTTATGGCTGAAAAATTATGTTTTTCCTCGCCCTCTCCTTTCTTTCCAAAACCAATTTTAAAAATTATAATCAGAAACAAAACCTAAAGGTGCAATTATTTTTTTATTTTTTTCCTCTTGAACGATTGCTTTTTTTTTAATAATCGTGGCGCTCGTGCGGCTTACAAGGGCTGAAAATCGCATTTAGCATGAGACTCGCAATATATTTATCTGTCCATTGTGAGTCATTGAGACAAAAAGTTGTCTTTTTTTCATATTTTTTTCAACCAACTTCTCGATAGATATTAAAAACGAATTTCAAAGAATTCAAATTAGTTCAAATCATTCAATAATAATAATAATTATATTCGTCAAGATTATAAATTTTAACGTAAAAATAATTTTAATTTTAAATTAAACTTTTTTTAATAATAATAATAATAATAATAGTAATAATAAATTGAATTAAAGAAAAATTAAAAATTAAAGGAAATAAAAAATTTTTTCTTTCAAATAAGATTTATTTTATCTATTCAAAGTTATTTGTTAATTTTTTTATTTATTCGTTAAAAACTAATTATTAAAATTAAGAAATAATTTGATTAAATAATAATTAATAATAATAATAATAATAATAGTCATAATAATAATAATAATAATAATAATAATAATAATAATAATAATAGTAATAATACAATAATTACTAATTAATTATCTTAAAATTAAAAAAACAATTAATTACCTTCATAAATTTTTACTGTATACTTTTTTTTTGTCGGAAGTGGAAAAACTTTTTGATTCATGAGACAACTTTTTGCCAAAAATATTTATATTACTAATTATTAGCGTGTCTTTCTTCGTAGGAGGGCAGTTTTAGTGACTTGTGCGATATAGGCTACATTGCCTGTACTTACCTTAAATTTTTTTTTCTTTAACTTTTTTATATTAATTATTTACCATAGTCATAGAGATTTAATAAAATATACTTTGGTTTTTTTTAAATTATTCTTTTATTAGAACTTATTCCCCTAAAAAATTTTTTTTCTACTAGTAATTTTTTTTCTTTTGAACAATTATATTAAAATTTTGAAAAATAATTCTTATGTTATTCTACTTCGGACTTGGATTAGCGTCATTAAAAAGAAAAATTTTATATCAATGAACAAAATTAAAGAAAAATTAATTTTTAAAAAATAAAATATTTAGTTTCCATCCCAAAGAGAAAAAATAATTTTTTTAGACCGATTGAAATCAGATTCAAACTTTAAACTGATTTTTTTCAAAGTAAATTTCCTAAATTCAGAAATAAGAAAACAATTTTCTTCATTTTCCAAATTCTAAAATAAAAAAATTAAAAAATTTATAGTTTTCTAAATTCTAACCTAGAAAAATATTTTAAAATTTTCTAAATCCTTCTCTAAATTTAAAAAATCAATTTCTTTTCTAAATTCAAAAATAAAAAAAACATTTTTTTAGTTTCCTAAATTCTTCTCTAAGATAAAAAAATAATTTTTTCGTTTTCTAAATTGTAAAACAAAATAAATTTTTTTTTATTTTCTAAATAAATAAAGAAAGTAACAATTTCTTCATTTTCTAAATTTTACAACAAACAATTTTTTTTTCTATTTCTAAATTCTCAAATAAAAAACAATGTTTTCATTATATGGTTTAGTTAAAAAAAATGAAGTAAATATTTAAAATAAAAAAAAATTATTTTAGAATTTAGAAAATCGACTTGAAAAAAAATGAGAAAAGTATTAATAAGTAAAAATACAAAGCAAAAGTAAATAAAAATAGAATAGTTCGAAAAAAGAACAAAAAATTAATATTTAAATTGATGAAAAATTAAAGTAATTAAATTGATTCAAAAAATTAAAATTTAAATAAATAAATAGAAAATTAATGGCGCTAATTACGAATCGAATCTGTCTTAATAAATAATTACTCTATTTTCCCCGCTTAAGTTCTGCATGGCTCCAGACTTAAATTTATTGAATTTCGAAATTCGAATGGAATTTTTTTTTTTGATGCACGATTTTTGAAAGAGAAATAGTTTTTAATTATATTTTTTCAATTACAAGTAATTCTTCTCCTTGATTATTATTATTATTAAGTCGAGTCGAGTAGAAAATAGAATTTTGTTATTTCTATTAAAGAGAAATGATAATTTTTTTTTGCATTTATTTGCAAAGAAATTGCAACGAATTCGTAGCTTTTTATGCATAAATTGTTCTAGAAGGTCTCGATCACGATGCCAATTTAGATCTAACTGATGGTGATTTGGACGTGTTTCGCGACAAGAAAAGCGTCAAGGAGCTTAACAATCAATTTGAAGTTGCAATTGGCGATGGAATGGAGTTTACAATACACGGTAATTTTATATTTTAGTTGGAAATTAATTTTTTTTTTCATTTACTTTCACTCAAGTAATATTTTTCATTTTTCTCAAATTTTAAACATTTTTTTCAATTTTTAAACATTTTTTAAACTGAAAAAAATTTTTTTAAATTGTTTTACATTTTTAAAATTTAAGAAGTTTTAAAAATTATTTCATATTTTAAAAATTTTAAAAAGTTTTAAAATAGTTTTCTATTTTTAATATTTTTTTTAATATTTAAAAAATTGTTATATATTTCTAAAATTTGTTAAAAATTTTTAAACAGTATTATATTTTTTAAACATAAGAAGTTTTAAAAATTGTTTAATCTTTTTAAAATTTAAGATGTTTTAAAAATTGTTATATATTTTGAAAATTTAAGAAGTTTTAAAATAGTTAATTTTATTAATTTTATATTTTAAAATTTAAGAAGATTTTAAAATAGTCACTTCTATTACTTTTGTAGTTTAAAATTTTAAAAGTTTTAAAAATTGTTTAATATTTTTAAAATTTAAGAAGTTTTAAAAATTGTTCAATATGTTTAAAATTTAAGAAGATTTAAAAATTCTTTAATATTTTAAAAAATAAAAAAATTTTAAATTGTCTTCTGTTTTTAATATTTTTTTTTATATTTAAAAAATTGTTATATATTTTGAAAATTTAAGAAGTTTTAATAATTGTTCAATATTTTTAAAATTTAAGAAGTTTTAATAATTGTTTAATATTTTAAAAATTTCAAATTTTAAGAAATTTAAAAAATTGTTACGTATTTTTAAAATTTAAGAAATTTTGAAAATTGTTTTATATTTAAAAAATTTTAAGACATTTAAAGATTTTTTTTTGTTTTTAAGTTTTTAAGAATTTAAAAATTGAAAAACTTTTTTTATTTTAAGAATTTAAAAATTGAAATTTTTTTTTTAATTTAAGAATATAAAAATTGTAAAACATTTTTTTATTTTAAGTATTTAAAAATTGTTTTAATTTTTTTTATTTTAAAAACTTAAAAATTGTTAAAATTTGTTTATTTAAAAAATTTTAAAATTGTTTGACATTTTTCAAATGTTGTTTAAATTTTAAAATATATTTAAATTATAAAAATGAAAAAATTTATTTTTATAATTAATTAATTTTTTTTTATTTTGCTCGTTAGGAGATCTGAAGAATAAAATGAAGAAAGGAAGTCTCTGTTTAAACAACACGAAGGGTTTGGTAAATTCCTTGAATCATCGGGATTTTCGATTAGATCATGACTACATCAATCATAATGAGGATGATACCATCAGGTATTTGTTATTCCTTTTTTTAACCTTAGAAAACTAAAATTTCGTTTTATTAATTTTTTTTAATTATATTTATAACATTTATTTTATTTATTATATTCTTTATTATTGTAACGTTATTATTTTTATTTTTAACGTTAAAGAAGCTGAAATTGCTTATGTTTTTGATTTAAACCGAATAGTTTAAGAGAGATTTCTACATTATCGACATAGGGGGAAAAAATATTTTTTCAGTCACTTTTTGTGAAAAGTATGAAAGATATTTTTTAAATTTCGACTCTATTTGTCTACTGTAACTGTAAAGAAAGAGCCACTGCTATTTTAATTTGTATCTTTGAAAATTTACGAAAATAAGTCAGGTTTCTACCTTATCGACATTGTGGTTTTTCCACCTTGTCTTTGGAAAAATACTGTTTTGTAGTTTCTTTTTCTTTATGGTAATCGAATATTTAACTTAAAAATCAAGTGCCTTTACAATTTTTGTAGAATTTAGGAAGATAAGTCAGATTTCTGCCTTATCGAGTGATGGTAATTTTTGCCATTTTTTCTCTCGAAAAAAATACGTTGTAATTCTGACATTTTCGTGAAATTTGATCATTTAATTCCTAAAATTAAGTCCTAGTAGTATTATATTACACTTTCATCGAACTAAAAACGAAATAATTTGTTTATTAAAATTTTAACAGCAACAAATCGTACGGAAGTCATCAGAATAGATCCTTTAAAAACGAGAGTCATAAAGGGAGTTTGGATTCGTTGGACGGTGAGGAGAAAAAGGATGTCAGTAAAGAAGATCTTGAGGAAGAAGGTGAGTTAGTTATTTTTTTTTTTTACAAAATAATAATATTTATTTTTAAAAAAAAATTTTTTTCCCTCCAGACTTGGACGACGAAGGCGAAGAGGGTGAGGAGGAAGAGGAGGAAGAAGTGCCGAGAATAATACAAGCGAACGAGGAAATAATTGACGATTATCCAGCTGATTGTCTACCCGAGAAATGGTACAAGAAATTTCCATTTTTGGCCGGCGATGAAGAGGCGCCATTTTGGCAAGGTTGGGGCAATTTGAGACTTAAAACCTTCAAGCTCATCGAAAACAAATATTTTGAAACTGCCGTCATTACAATGATCCTGTTAAGTAGTATGGCACTGGTGAGTTGTTTTTTGTGTTTCAATTTTGTTATTAAAAAAAAAAAAAAATTAAAGTTTAAAGGTCAGTCCACACTTTGAAAAAAGTTCAATCCTTAAGCTCAGTTCACTGTTTGAAAAATATTCTAAAATTCAGTCTGGAAATCAAGTTAAAAAAATAGATTCATTTTTGATTCCAGGTTTGAAACAGTTATTAATTAATAATAAGTGTTATTTAAGGTGCGTTCATAGGACGATTTTTCCTTATTTAGTCTGATTTGTTTTTTTTTTTTTTTTGCTTTCAAAGGCTCTGGAGGACGTACACCTTCAGTCGAGGCCAATTCTTCAAGATATTCTTTATTACATGGACAGGATTTTCACAGTGATATTCTTCTTGGAGATGTTGATTAAATGGTTGGCCCTTGGTTTTCAGAAATATTTCACAAACGCCTGGTGTTGGTTGGACTTTATAATCGTCATGGTAAGTCATTAATTTGAAAAAAAAAATTAAAAAAAAAAAGTTTAGTTAACTTTCGTATTTAATTACCAAGTAGAATGATTTAATTCAGAGGATCAAGAAAGAAAGAAAGAAAGGTAGTAAATGTGTAAAATTTAATTGTATTTTTTTCTTTTTGGGATGATGTAACGTTACTTTTTCGATCATTTCCAAATTTCCAAAATGTTTTTTCAAATTCGTAATAATTGTTTCGAAAAAAGAATCCTAACGTAAATGAGTGATGATAATCCTAAAAGGAAAATAATTGTCTTACAAATAATTTATTTGATCGTACAATAGTTTTTTAAAATAATAAATATTTCACTAAGAAGCAGTACTACTGGTGGTTTAGGAGTCTGCAGCCGATTTTCTTTTACTAAGTGACTGTTTGAAATTTTTTTTTTTAAATTCATGATGAAGAATTGAGATTTTAATGATTGTTTTTATGATAATGATGATGATGATAGCTTTCGCTGATCAATCTGGGTGCAATATGGGCCGGTGCTGCCGACATTCCAGCCTTTCGTTCAATGAGAACATTGAGGGCCTTGAGGCCCCTAAGAGCCGTTTCTCGCTGGGAAGGGATGAGAGTAAGTCAACGGTCCAGAGGATTCAAAAAAAAAAAAAAAAATCTAAAGTCTTGTCTCAATTGGCAGAGAGAAAACAATTTTCAGCCTTTTTTTCGTCACTAATTTCCCTCACAACTATTTTAAAAATTGTGAATTAAATTAGTGACGAAACAAACATTAACTGTAAGCTTCAGCTTTCTCTTGGTAACATCTAAGTGGATAATAAGGAAAAAAATTTAAAAAAAGAACGCTGATGCTTCCTTGTGCCGTTGTCTACAGTTTTCTATTATTTTTTTTCTCTTCCTTTCTTGCTTTATTCTTATATAATAATGTGCAGAGGTTCACTTTGGCGTCCAAAAACTACTTGATGTCTGCACTGATACTGGAGTTATTGTTGTATTTTTGCTATTATATATTGTCTGTTTGAACCAAAAAGAAAATTACAACTATTTTTTCTTTTATGGTAATATTATTATATTTGTGTATTTGTTGTGTTTCTTTTATATAAGAGTAAGGTATGCTTTTGTTTGTTGGAAAAATAATCCTCAAAGTGTTACTGTTTTATTTCGCGACGTTTTCGTATTTTAATGAATAGATTTTAATATATTGTGTATTCTCTTTTCTTTTTTTTTAAATATATTTTAGCTACTTGTTCACAATAATTGACTGAAATTTTTTATGAAAAATGGAAATTTTTCATGTTTCTTCAGGACCTAATAAATTTTCTTCACCTAATAATAATGTCGGTGCAAGAAAGGTAGTTTAGTAAAACCCCCCTCAAGTAGTTAGCATCCGTCTTGATGAAAAATGTTCGACCTAACTGATCCACTGCTTTCGTAAAATTCGAGAATCAACGGAAAGGTTTTTGGGTCCCCTAACGTCTAACTTAAGATAGAGCTTCAGCTACCTAGACTATGGTGCAAAATGAAGGTCGATTCAGTTCCACAAGGAACGATCAGGTTCCAGTGTGGTTCCCATGATGCATCATAACTAAGATAGTCCAGAGTTTCTTGGAAGTTAGTCGATAGGGGACTGCAAAAACTTTTCCAGGTGATATTCCTAAAAGGTCTAAAATCTCTGTGTGTTAGGTAATGGATATTCATAACTGACTTTCCTTGAGTATGGAGAGAAAAAAATTGAAGCCTCCTGGGTAAATAGGCGCTAGTTTGTTTATCTAAGCAATTGAATTATGTTACGGGTTTATTTTTAATTGAGCCGAGGAATCGACCGAAGATTAAACTAAATATTCATTTCGTGCAGATCACCTTTTAGCGAAAAATCCCCACAAGGGCCTCAATAATATTTTGTATTCTTTCTCCAAATTAGGAAGCACTTTCCAGCATTATTTTTACATCAAAATATTTCCTTCCCTTGCATACACTATAGTTTCCAAAAAAAAAATAGAAAATAAAGTAAAAAAAAATTTTTCATTCACAATTTCAGTCAATTTTTGGAGCAAAGTAAGAAAGAATAATTTACTCTGTTTCAGGAGGATGCTGATTATGTAGTGTGTGCGTGTGTGTGTGTGTATTGATAAATTTAATTTTTAAAAAAAATTTCTAGTAATGCCATTCTCCATTTTTTGTTTTTTGAAAACTAAATAACTCTTAAAGAAAAGTAATTAATTTCGCGTGTTTTTGACTGTTTTTTTTTTCAAGCTGATTGTTGTATCTACTGTACTTATTTTCTATATAAATATTATATATTTCTACTGTACTATAAACTCTCTGTTTACTATGTATTAATTGTCTGTTGTCTACTATTTATATAGTATAATTAATATTGATATTTTACTAAACGATTGTTTTTTTTTGTAAGAGAAAAAAAAGAACAATTTCTTTTCCAAAACAGGACACGAGACGTAAAAAAAAATAAACGACTGAAAAAAAGTGTTCTAATCGACTGTAAGCTCTGAGAAGACTGAAAGTTTAGAGTAGGATGAGAAAAATAAATTTTTGTAATGCAGTTTTTTCACTATAGTAGCTGGTAGATTGTTTTTCCAAGTTCTATTTTAATGAAATTGAAAACCATAGCAACGGTTGGTAGGGTAACGATTGTCTTAACATGGGTAACTAAGGGAAAGGTTGCCTTAACTATGGTTGCTAGGGTAACGGTTTCTAGGAAAATCACCATAGCAACGGTTGTCATGGTAACAATTACCTTAGCAATGGTTGCTATGATGACGGTTACCATAGCAACCGTTGCTAGGGGAACCTAAACCATAGCAACCGTTGCTAGGGGAACCGAAACCATAGCAACCGTTGCCAGGGGAACTGAAACCATAGCAACCGTTGCTAGGAGAACCAAAACCATAGCAACCGTTGCTAGGGGAACAAAAACCATAGCAACGGTTCCTAGACTTACTTTTACAAAAAAAAATTCTACCATAATCCTTGTTCTTTCAGTTGGACTCGGAGCTTAAGTTGATTTCTCTATGTGAAGGCGCCAGCAGCTCACAATTTCAACTCTCTTTCTCTCTCTCTCCCCCCCTATCTACTTACTAATAGAGAGGGAATGTCTTGTTACAAAAAAAAAAAAATCCGTAGCTTTATTATCTTTTTTGCTATGACTCGCTCTCGTTTCTCGCTCGCAGGTGTCTCTCATTAACTTCGTAGCATCGCTTGTTGGCGCGGGCGGAATCCAAGCCTTCAAAACAATGCGGACCCTAAGGGCCCTAAGGCCTCTAAGGGCGATGTCTAGAATGCAAGGGATGCGGGTATGTAGCCCACCGTCTCAGCCGACCACATTTCTACATTTTTATCGATCAAATTCCAAAAAAAAAATATTTATCGTCTCCTTTTTTTAACATATTCGACTCGAATAACACTTTTCATACATTTATTACTACATATATTTTTATATATAGTATTCCAATATTGCCATATATATATTTTTTTTTATTCACTCTCGACGCCATTATCGTTTTTGTAGTGATTGCTATTTTTAGATTTTGTAGTTGGAAATAAAAAAAAAAAAAAAACACGGCTACATATTTACATATTTTATAAACGTATTTTCAAACAAATTCCTTTTTAGACACTTAATTTAGTTCACGATGTTTAGATAATGGCTTTCTTTGGATTACAAGTAGTAAAGCTACTTTTTGTTCATGAAATAATTTTTTTTTAATATTTGAAACATATTTTTTTGAATTATTGAATTAGAATATTTTTTTGAATTATTGAATTAGAATATTTTTTTGAATTATTGAATTAGAATATTTGTTTAATTATTGAGTTAGAATATTTGTTTAATTATTAAATTAAAATATTTGTTTAGTTATTGAATTGGAATATTTTTTTAATTATTGAATTAGAATATTTTTTTACTTATTGAAAGTTTTAATTCTTTTGTTAATTAATTAAGAGAATTAATTCCACGGCTTGAACTAGAGAAAAACAAACTAAAAATGACTAAGTTTTAAAATCATTTTTATCTTAGAAAAATACTATTACTGCAATCTCTTTTTAAATTATTTTCGTCATTTCAATTTGACTATTATTTTCTAGAATTTTACACTAAAAATTCTTCTCTAAATAAATTATTTTTAATAGATTTAGAAAAATTTCTTAATGAGAATTATCCAATTAATTTGATGACAATTTAATTTAACGAAAATTTGAATATTTGCAAATTGTTCAATAAAATATTTATTTAGAAATAACCATTTTTTAAAATAACTTTTTACCAAATGGTTGAATTAAACTTTTAAAAAAATAATTCTACAGTACCAGTTAAAAAGTTGGAAAAATTCATATTTTTAAAGATTTTAATTTGAAACCTCTTCAAAATTCAATTATTCCTAAAAATTTACTTCATAATGCTTTTAACATTCAATTATTTAATATTTTAACTAAAATTCATATCTAAATCAATTTTTAATAGAAAATTTTACGAGAATTCAATTATCTAAATATGAAAATAAGTAATTTATGTTATAATTGATTATTTTTTAAAACTTAATTTTTATTGCTTAAGAAAATAGTTTATTGTTTACATAGAATTTTATTAAATTTTTTTTTTTTGAATAATTGAATTCTTTAGGAAAAATTGATTAAAATAGAAGATATTCAATTGAGGGAAGTTTTTCGAAAATAATTGAAATTTTGCCAAGAATTTTAGTAACATTTTTAAAAGTAATTGAAATTCAGAGAAAAATTTTATTATTTACAAAGATAATAATAAAAAATTTGCATAAGAATTTTGAAAAGAAAAAAGTTTTTGATCATAATAGTTTGAGCCCTGTACTTTTTTCTTAATATAATTAAAATTGTATTGATTCTTCTTTTAATTGAGCATCCGGATCTTAAAAAAGTACCTATACGATTTTTAAATCAATGCTGCATTGTGTTCTTTTAAGATCTGGAGTCTCAATTATTAAAAAAAAATTTAATTAACTTTTTTTTAAATAGTATTTCTGTTTAGAGAAAATCGAGGGAAAAAAACACTGCACGTGTTATGCATAGGCTGCCAATTGAATGCACAGCTTACGATCCATTATTCGGAGGGGTTTCCTTTTTTATTTAATTTCAATGGTGACGCGAAAGAAAAGAAATTTTTTTTAAGAAACTAATAATAAATAAATCTATGTGAAGATGTGACCGCATCGAATGGTGGGGGAAGGTGCGCCGTGATTGGAGCGCGCTCTTCACGTAGATGTTGCGCGCGCGCACTTACCGAGAATTATGCTTCTCGGTAGTTGGGCCAGTGTGACAAGTGGAGGGGAACGCTGTATCCTGATTGGAGCGCGATCTTCTAGTAATTTATATTCCCAAATTTTGAGGGAAAAAATTTTTTTTAATTTCCCACAATAAACTACAACTTATCCACAATAAAAGAGTAAATTTTTTTCTTTTCAATTCGAAAAACTTGTTTCTTTTTTTAATACTTTTTTTTTTTTTTGAAGGTCGCTGAGACATTGGGTGGTAGAAATTCTAATCATGCCCATACCCTGACACTATAACCTATTTACTATACTTTTTAGATAAAAGAAAAATTATTTTCATGATACTATTGCATGATTCAGTGACTCAACATGACATTTTGTAAGTTTTCGAAATAGTAGACACTTTTTTCCCCCCCTTTTTTTTGACGCCACTTGTGCATGATGTAAAATGTTCTGCTTTTCATTGTTCGTATGGTGAATGTCGTAAAAACGTCTGTCTGTAGCAAAAAAAAATCATTTTTTTTTGTAAATACCAAAGTTTTATAAATAGCTTTTATATGAAACTGCTTTTTTTTTGGTTGGAGCAAAAACAACAGTTACACGAAACAAGAAAAATTTAGTAATTATGCAAATATAGTCAGTTGCTTTTCGAGTGAATATCAATTCTTCTTCTATAATTTTCTTTAACGAAAGAAAATATTTTTAATATTTGAGAAATTTGTTTGTAAAGTTAAATCTAAAATAGAAAAGGAATATTTTTTAATAAGAATTTTGAATAAAGAACATTTTGTGAATTTATTCTTTTTCCTTTAATGCAATAAACGAATGTTAGAGAAGAATTAACGATATTCATGCGCTAGAGAAAAATTAGTAAAAAAAGGGTTAAATTTAGTGGTAAATGCTAATAATTTTTTTTTTCCTATTGAAACAGGTCGTCGTGAACGCTTTGGTCCAAGCTATTCCATCTATCTTTAATGTACTGCTCGTCTGCCTTATTTTTTGGCTAATCTTTGCCATAATGGGAGTCCAACTGTTTGCCGGAAAATATTTCAAGGTAAATACCACAAGTTAATTAATTAATTTTTTTTAATAATTGAAATCTTGTAAAGAATTTTACTATTCATCAAAATATTGAATTCTTACAACGAATTTTATTACATTTTTAAAAATAATTATTTCAATGATGAGCTTCGTCTGTTTTTTAGCATTAGTCCTAAAATTGAGATTATTTCTACTAACAGTTTAATTTACTGTTAGTGTAAATTTTA
The DNA here is from genome assembly GCA_032872475.1 of Leptopilina myrica (nomen nudum). NCBI lineage: Eukaryota > Metazoa > Arthropoda > Insecta > Hymenoptera > Figitidae > Leptopilina > Leptopilina myrica (nomen nudum). The sequence continues at coordinate 2,068,998 of CM065466.1, read as the reverse complement.
GTATTAAAAAAAAAAAAAAAAAAAAAAAAAAAAAAAAAATTGTTATAGCAGAGAATTACATGGGAAGAAATTTATTTTTTGTAGTGTGTTGATGCAAACAAGACAACGCTAAGTCACGAGATCATTCCCGATAAAAATGCCTGCATTGCCGAAAATTACACCTGGGACAATTCGCCCATGAATTTCGATCACGTTGGCAAAGCATACCTGTGCCTCTTTCAAGTAGCGACCTTTAAAGGATGGATACAAATCATGAACGACGCAATTGACTCAAGGGAGGTATGTATCTTTTATATTTTTTTTAAATCCACTAAAAAAGAAAAAAAAGCCGAATCATCACAGACAGAAAAAAAGTATTTAAAAAAAAAAAAAATTAATAAAAACGAAAAAACCAAAGTAGCAGTTGGCAAAAAAAAAGAAAAGTCCTCAAATACATGAAAACGAAATATTTCGATGAGAAGTAAATTCAATTAACGGCAGGTAAACAACAATTTAATAAAAAAGTTACTTTTACAAAAATTATACATTTTTTAAAAGAATTCCATTGTTTTTAAAAATATGTTTAAAAAAATTGCAGATTGTCAATTATTTTTAATACAATTTTCCCGAAAAGTGTAATTACTTTTCAAAATGTTATTAAAATTTGTAAAAAAAAGAAATTATTGGAAAATTTGTTAATAAAATTCTATATTATGAGAATTAAATTTTTATGAAACTTGCAACTATTCAATAAATTATTTATTTTTGTATTTAAATTATTGAATTCTCGTAGAATTTTCTAAGTAAAATTGATTTTAAAAATTAATTTCACTCAAAATTTCAATTATCTTTATAAAATATAAATAATTAAATAATTCTTCTTTGAAATATAATTATTTTCAAAAGATTTTAATAAAAATTTTGGTAAAATTTCAAATCTTTTAAAAATATAAATTCAATGATTTTCAATATTAAAAAACGTAATCATTCTTAAACATTTTTTTAAAAATCTTCCAAAGAATTCAATTGTTTAAAAATTTGTTGATAAAATTCTATATGAGAATTAAATTTTTATTATCTTTGAATTTTATTTTTATTTGTTTTGCAATTATTCAAAAAATTAATAATTATTTTGTAAATATTTTAATAAAATTTTTGTCAACAATTCAATTATATTCATAAGTAATAAAATTCTTCTCTGGAGTTCAATTCGATTCAATTATTCAATTATTTTTCGAAATTCAATTTCAATTTCTCGAAAACATCATCAATTATTTTAAAAAATGTATTTTTTAAAAATTTTTTTGATAAATTTAGTTACTTACAATCGTATTAAATTTTTTTTTACTGGATTCCAATTAATATTTAAATATATTTATAAAATAGTTCGACAGTTATTGATTATTTTAAATGGAATTTTAATCAATTTTTTTTGAAATACATAATTCAATTATTTTTTTAGTTTTTAACAAAATTCTCCCCAATAATTAAAATATTAACAAATTTTATCTACATAATAACAATTTTTAACAAGAATTTAATTATTTTTAAAAAGGAATGAATTTTTTCTTTTAAATTCAATTATTAAAAAAAATTGCAATAAAATCGTTGGCAAGGATTCAAGTATTTTTTTCAATAAAATGCTTTTTAGGAATTCCATTATTTAAAAAAAAAAATATATTTAATAAACTTCCACTCTATAAAATTCAATTATTTTCAAAAATTTTAATAGAAATCTTTGTTAAATTGAATTATTTTTAAAAACTTTTCGCAATTCAATGATTTTCAATATCTACTGTTTTCACAAAATTTTTTAACAGAATGCAATTATTAAAAAAAGTTTCTTGTAAAAATCTTTATGGGAATTCAATTCTTTTCATGAATATATAATAAAAAATTACTCAGAAATAAAATTATTGAAATTGGAATTTGCGCATAAAATTTGTCGAATGAAATGATTTATTTAAATAGTTTTATAAAATTCTTCGCACGAAATAAATTCTTTTTATAAATATTTCAATTCTTTGTGAAAATAATAAAATTCGTTGCAGAATTAAAAAATTCAAAAATTCAATTATTTCGATGAATAAGAAAATAATTTTCGAAAATTCAATTATTTTGAGGCATTTCAATAAAATTCTTTGCAAAATTCAATTATTTCGATAAATAAGAAAATAATTTTCGAAAATTCAATTATTTTGAGGCATTTCAATAAAATTCTTTGCAAAATTCAATTATTTCGATAAATAAGAAAATAATTTCCGAAAATTCAATTCTTTTGAGGCATTTCAATAAAATTCTTTGCAAAATTCAATTATTTCGATAAATAAGAAAATAATTTCCGAAAATTCAATTATTTTGAGGCATTTCACTAAAATTCTTTGCAAAATTCAATTATTTCGATAAATAAGAAAATAATTTCCGAAAATTCAATTATTTTGAGGCATTTCAATAAAATTCTTTGCAAAATTCAATTATTTTCATAAATAACAATAAATAAAATTAAATAAATAAATAATAAATTATAATAATTATAATTATAATTTATTAGTAGTCGAATAAGAAAGAAGTAAATATTTTTGATGAAAATTAGAAAAAAGTCAGGAGAATAAAAAATATGGAATGAAATTTTTTGGCTGTTTTGTTAAGTGTCTAAAGTGAATTGTTTTGTTCTTCAAGTTTAATTTTTCGATAGCTACTTTTTTATTACTTTTTTACATTTTTTTTACTTTCTTTATATTTTTCGCTACTTTTTTTAAAATTAATTATTGAGTCCAAAGTTTGTAAATTACTTCTTATCGAATTTTACTTCTCATCAAAATTATTCAAATCCAGCTGTAAATTTTTATTTATCCTTAAGAAGAAAAAAAATGGCAGAAAAGAATGAAAAAAAAAATGATTCTAATCATACAGGTTGGCAAACAACCAATTCGCGAGACAAACATCTACATGTACCTCTACTTTGTATTTTTCATCATCTTTGGATCGTTTTTTACACTTAATCTCTTTATCGGAGTTATCATCGACAATTTTAACGAGCAAAAGAAAAAGGCCGGCGGTTCACTCGAAATGTTCATGACTGAGGATCAGAAAAAGTACTACAACGCGATGAAAAAAATGGGTAGCAAAAAACCCCTAAAGGCCATACCACGTCCTAGGGTAAGTTTCTTTAAAAAAAAAAAAAAAATGTACCGACTAAACATTTTATTTCAAAATTTTATTTTCAAAACCAACTGAAAATTCTATTTGAAATTTTATTTTTAAAAACAACTAAAAATGCTATTTAAAATATAATTTTTGAAAACAACTAAAAATTCTATTTTTTGAAAATTTTATTAAAAATTTAATTTAAAATTACATTTTTCAAAATTCTAATTAAAAAATTTGATTTTCTCTTATTTCCAGTGGAGGCCCCAGGCAATAGTGTTTGAAATTGTGACAGATAAGAAGTTCGATATGATAATTATGTTGTTCATCGGATTTAATATGTTGACCATGACAATGGACCATTATAAACAAACGGAAACGTTCAGCAGTGTGTTGGACTATCTTAATATGATATTCATTGTGATATTCACCAGCGAGTGTCTCATGAAGATATTTGCATTGCGCTATCATTACTTCAAGGAGCCGTGGAACCTCTTTGATTTTGTTGTTGTTATATTATCAATATTAGGTAATGTAGCGTAATGAACACACCAGCTGTATAATTCGAATGAAAGAAAAAAGAGAAAAAAGAAAATTTTCACAAAAAAAGTACCTGTTTAGCTTCATCATTATTATTATTAGATCTTTTCATTTCGCATTCACTTATAGCAAAAACTTTATTTCTTTGCGTATTTTAATCTTTATATACACACAATTCTAAATAGTTGAGAAAAATTTCTTTCCATCTGCACGTTTAGTATCGTATTTATAGCTACAAAAAATAATTTTCGAAAAAAAAGCAAACAGGTACGAAATTTCATACGAGTTGCAACAGCTGGTCTCTAAACATTACGTTATGTAGCCTTACATTGATGTGATTTTTAACTGTCATAAATATTTCCCATTAATTCCTTTCCTTCCCCCCCAAAGAAACTATCATTTTGTCAACATTTCACGATTTTGTAACTATTTTTAAAAAAAGAAGTAACAAAATTGAGATTTTTTGACAAAATAAAAAAAAATGGTTCGATCGGTAAGATTTTGCAAAAAGAGGTTTGTTTTCAAATTTAACGAAGCACTTTAATTAACAAAAATCTTAGATCAGAATATAAATTTTTTTCTTATTTTTATATTCTATTTTATAAATCATCTTTGATTATGCAATTTATTTTGTATTATATTTTTAGAAGGAGAAAACAATTTTTTTTTTTGCCTTTTTTTTATTTATAGAGAGCAGAAAGAGATACACTTGTTTGGCTAATAGAGATATCTCAGAATGTTTAGAGGCATTAGTGACAACATTATCTGAGACATTTGAATTAGTCGAATAGTATTAGAATTATTACTTTTCTTTTTTCAATTTTAACAAAATAAAAATTATTTTGCGACACTTTTGCTTCTCATATATTTTTTATACGGAATGGTAATCAAAAATTTTCTCTTATAAAGTAGAAGCAGAAAATGTAAACGTGATTTTCGGTGACAAATGGAGCTAAAAAGGGAGCAAAACAGTGTTAAAGTAACGCTAAATCGCAAGAAATGTTGAATAAAAACTGAAAAATGTAAAAGAGACATTAAATTAGTGTGGTAGTAACGTCAAGCTGACGTTAAAGTAACGTCAAAGTAGTGTTAAATAACGTTAAAGTAACTTTAAAGTAACATTAAAGTAACAATAAAGTAACATTAAAGTAACTTTAAAGTAACATTAAAGTAACATTAAAGTAACATTAAAGTAACATTAAAGTAACTCTGAAGTAACTTTAAAGTAACTTTGAAGTAGTATCAAATAACTTAAACGTTAAAATAATGTTAAATAAGGTTAAAGTAATTTTTATACAACTGTAATGCAACTTTAAAGTAACTTTAACGTAACTAGAAAGTCATAACAAAATAGTGTCAAAGAACTTTAAGTAACGTTGAAACAATGTTAAATAACATAAAAATGATTTTAAAAACATTAAAGACATTAAACATTAAAACATTGAACATTAAAATAAAAAATTAACATTCAAAATTAAATAAAATTAAAGTGACATAAAGTTAACGCCAAATAGTATTGAATAACGTTAAAATATCGTCAAAATAGTGTTAAATAATGTTAAATTAACATCAAAATAGTGTCAAATAACTTTAAGTAGCGTTAAAATAATGTTAAATAACATAAAAGTGACGTTAAAAACATTAAAATTAAAAATTAACCTTAATTAAAAATTAATTTAAAATCAAATAACATTAAAGTGATGTTAAAGTAACGCCAAATAGTAGTAAGTAACGTTAAAGTAACGTCAAAAAAATGTTGCACAACATTAAAATAAAGTTCAAATAGTGTCAAAATAATAATAATAACGTAAAATAATAATTCAACGTTAAAGTTATTAAAACATTGTTTAATGTAAAGTTCTATTTATGTAAAAGTAGCGTTAAAGTTAAAGTAACATTACAGCTAACCTTAAAAAAGGTTAAATTAACACTGAATAAGTTAAGGTAACGTTAACGGTATAATTTAAAGTTACTTTACTTTTACAACGTTTAATTACGTTAAACGTAATGAGTATCAAATAAAATATGTGAAAAAGGAAAACAACGTTAAAGTTACGTTAAAATATCGTTAAAGTAACATAAAAGGAATTTAAAATCGGTATTAAATAGACGCTAAAGAAACTTAAAGGAACGTCTTTTTGAGCTTAAAGTAACGTTATTCGATGTTTAAGGAACGTTATATTATTATTAAAGTAACGTTAGAACTACGTTAACATAACGCTAAAGTAATGTTAAAGTAACGTTGAAGCAATGTTAAAGTAACGATAAAGTAATGTTAAAGTAAGGTTAGAGTAACGTTAAATAATGTTGAAGTAACGTTAAATAATGTTAAAGTAACGTTAAATAATGTTAAAGTAACGTTAAATAATGTTAAAGTAATTTAAAGCCTAGTTAAATCCCCATTTGTCACTGAAACATCACTAGTTCAAGGTATCCATTTTAATAAAAAAAATTTCTCATCTCACACGGAAAACAAACCCTGAACACCACTTTAAAAATAATAAAAAAATACAATCCTACAAAACTTGAAAAAAATCCTAGAGCACGTAAACATTGTAAAAAAAAGAAAATTTGCATGTCCTTAATAATAGCATGCCTTAAAATATCCTTTTCTCTCTTTTTTTCTTATTTAAGAAAGAACCAGTATATAAATTCCTTTTACGTATATAATACTGCATGTGACTTAAACTAAATAATCTATTTATCACGCATACTAATAAATGTTTTCATCAATTTTTCTCTTAGGGTTGGTCCTGAGCGATATTATTGAAAAATATTTTGTATCTCCCACATTACTTCGTGTGGTGAGGGTAGCTAAAGTGGGTCGTGTTTTACGTCTCGTTAAAGGAGCCAAGGGAATTCGTACTCTACTTTTTGCATTGGCCATGTCATTGCCAGCGCTATTCAACATTTGCCTCTTACTATTTTTGGTGATGTTCATCTTTGCGATATTTGGAATGTCATTTTTCATGCACGTCAAGGACAAGAGTGGTCTCGATGACGTCTACAATTTCAAGACATTCGGACAGTCGATGATATTGCTGTTTCAAGTGAGTTATTTTTTAAAGAAAAATATTATTTTAACTTGATTTTAATAGTACTTTGACTTTAATTTGAATTTTTTTTTATTGGCATTTCTATATTTACATTTCAAACATTTATTTTTGGGTGAAATTGACACTAAATGGGACTTGTTGATGTGGAGAATGCTAGTGCGCATGTATTTGAGTGGTAGAGATCTATTGCGCAGGTATGTGCGTAGTAGATCACTGGAAGTCGTAAGTATGCGCAGTAGATCTCTTGGTGTAGTGCAGGCGCCAAGATCACTTTGGGTCATAAGTATGCGCGCAGAAGATCTCTTTCAACGCGATAAAAATTTATTATTAATTACTTTTACCTTTACTTATTTTTAATTTGACTGCAATATTAATTTTTACATTGAAATAATGTAATTCTGACTATAATTAACAATAAAAGGGACTCGTTGCAACACAGAAAGCTACTGCGAATGTATTTTGACCCGTAATGATCTTCTGCGCATGTAGTTTAACCCATAATGATCTACTGCGCATGCATTTGACCCATAATGATCTACTGCGCATGTACAAAATTAAAAATATGTGCAATATATTATAGTGAGTAAAATATATGCGCAATCGATCTCTTTTTGTCTAGTTCAATATATAATATTTATCAGGATCTACAGCGTCTAACATTAATGCGCAAAAGATCTCTTATATTGTAATTCGTAAACAAATAATTACTGCCACCTTCAGTCTCATTTATTCAGATGTAGACTTTTATTTTAAATAAATACAATTCAGATTATAATTAATACTAAAATGTTCTTATCAAAAAAGGAAAAATAACTGACCTATTATGATCTTCTGCGCATGAATATAACTACATATGCGCAGTAGAACATTGTCAGTCAGATATAAGGCGCAATATGTGTCATTGTATTTATTATCAAGTTAAGAACTTTAATTGTCCTTAATGACAATAAAAAATAATTATTTTCAAATAAGGAGCTACTGAGATATATGCAATAGATATGGATCTATTGCGCATGTGTAGAAAAACGAAATATATTTTACATAGAGAGATATTGTGAATATATTTAATGGATATGGATCTATTGCGCATGTGTAGAACTTAAAATATGCGCAATAGATCTCTTTGGATTTAACATGTGCGCAGTAGATCTTGGTGCGACTAAGACATGCGCAGTAGGTCATTTTTGTCTCAAACGAAGCAAAAGATCCACCAAGCATACACTTTGTGGATCTTTTGTTTCTAATATGTGCGCAGTAGATCTCCGAGAGTCAAATACACGCGCAATAGATCTCCGTACATTCAAAAAATGCGCAGAATATCATTTTTTTTATAGTAAGTATGCCAAAAATATGCGCACTAGGTCTATACGAATCTAAAACATGCTCAAGTGATTTCTATATGAGTATTGTAGATGCGCGGAAGATCTCTTTAATCCTAAAATGGGAAAAGTTAATCTCTATGAGTTTAATACATGCGCAGTAGATCTCTGTGAGTCAGATACATGCGCAGTAGATCTCTGTGAGTAAAATACATGCGCAGTAGATCTCTGTGAGTAAAATACATGCGCAGTAGATCTCTGTGAGTCAGATACATGCGCAGTAGATCTTTATGAGTCAAATACATGCGCAGTAGATCTCTACGGGTTGAAAACGTGCGCAGTTGTCCTCTACGGTTCTAATACATGCACATTTAATATTTTTAAGTGCAATTTCATCACTTTTTTTAACTTTATTCAATTTGCTTCTCACTTTCACTTATTTAAACATAATTTTGGCTCGACAGATGTCAACATCAGCTGGCTGGAACGACGTATTGGACGGCATCATCAACGAAGAGGACTGTCAGGAGCCAAACAATGAAATTGGCTATCCGGGAAATTGTGGTTCATCAACAATTGGAATTGCCTATTTACTCTCCTATTTGGTGATTAGTTTTCTAATTGTCATCAATATGTATATTGCGGTTATTTTAGAGAATTATTCTCAAGCAACCGAGGACGTTCAAGAAGGTCTCACCGACGACGATTACGATATGTATTATGAGATATGGCAGCAATTTGATCCCGATGGTACGCAATATATTCGTTACGATCAATTATCAGAATTCTTGGACGTCCTTGAACCGCCATTACAAATACACAAGCCCAATAAATATAAGATTGTATCGATGGATATCCCAATATGTAAGGGTGACCTTATGTTTTGCGTTGATATCCTCGATGCTCTCACAAAAGACTTTTTCGCAAGAAAGGGCAATCCAATTGAGGAGACTGCCGAATTGGGCGAAGTGCAAACAAGACCCGATGAAGTTGGCTATGAACCAGTATCATCAACATTATGGCGACAACGTGAAGAATATTGCGCGCGTCTTATACAAAATGCATGGAGGAAGCATAAACAACAACGCCTCGGCGGTCCCAGTGAGGAAAGCGATGATCCCGATATGGATCCGCGCGTCAGACAAACGGCAGTGCTTGTCGAAAGTGATGGTTTCGTCACGAAAAATGGTCATCGTGTCGTTATTCATAGTCGTTCACCGAGCGTCACATCACGCACCGCCGATGTCTGATCCTCGTTACGCTTTCCTCATTATAAATTAAATTAAATAAATTATTACCAAAAAAAAAAGAAAATAATAATAAATCCGAGGTGATGAATCTAAATAAAAAAATAATTTAAAAAAAAAAACAAAAAAAAAATTGAAATCAATCGCACGTGCGTTATGAACTACTTAACAGCCTTATAGTTGTATAATACAAAAAAAAAATAATAAAATTCCTCCAACGAGTTGCCTTTTTTATCGACTGCACGAGTGTGTCGATCGGAGTCGACCGTGTCCGAGGATGCACAACAAAACATACACACAACTTTGAAAAAAAAAATAAAAACTCAGGCGATTCGTCGGAAATAAACGCGTGTACGGTTTTTTACTAACATCCGACCGAATTATACAAAAAATAAAAAAATAAACTAAATCTTAATCAAAATATCCAGCAGCCTCCTCTTCCCCCCCAAAAAAAACAACCCTCGAAAAAAATAATTACATATCTGTCGAATTGAGGTTTGAAAAAATTTTATTTTATTTTTTTTTCATTTTATGTCCGTTGTGAATACCTAACCTAAGGATTTCATGTGCTTCCCCCTCCAGAAAAAAATTTTATGAAATCTGCCAAGCTTAGGTATATTTAACAAAAAAAAATTTCAATTATAAGTTGATTGGAGAAACGAAAAACTGTTCGAAACTTCCCCTCTTGCAGTTTGTTTTCGTTTTTTTTAAACAAAAAATGAATGCGCATGTGTTATAGATCAATATTGGTAATGCGCATGCGTCATAGATCATCGTTGGCTATGCGCATGCGTCATAGATCAATATTGGTAATGCGCATGCGTTATAGATCATCGTTGGTTATACGCATGCGTCATAGATCAACACGCACTGTGAATTAATATTAGCAGTCCGTATGCGCAGTAGATCAGTATTAATAATTCTTATGCGCAGTAAATCAGTATTGATAATTCCTATGCGCAGTAGATCTCCAATCGTTAATAGTCGTGCGCATGCTCGTTATATTATTTTTCTTCAAGAGTGTAAAAAGAACTTCCCCTAAAAAAAAATTGTGAATCCTTAATTATCGTCACAATTTTACTTTTTACACTCTAAATTTATACTATTTTGTGATAAGAACAAAAAATATATTTTTTTTATCAACCATTACAAGCACGACACTACAAAAAAAAACTCGAGAAATTCTTTTTCAATGAATTCGGTAATTGAAATTTTAACATTAGAAATTGACAGTTGTCGCAAAAAAAAATTTTTGACGTATACCAATCTTCCCCTATAAACAAATGCAAAATACGTCATTAGTATTTTTTTCGATTTTTCTTTTTTTTTTGCAATAATTGTCATTTCGAGAAGTGAAAATTTGTTGTCTTTTATTTTTAACGAATAATCATTTGATTGAATGAACAATTTAATGACATTCTTGTAAATTTTTTCAAATCCTCTTATTAGACTTTTATTTATTTTTCCATTATTTACGAAGTAAGAATAATTTCTATTTTTTTTTCTTGAAAATGAAAGAATGAAAAAATGAGAAAAAACTTTGTGTGACCTGATAAACGGAAAAAAAAAATTTGTCGGTACAATCGAATTACATATACCTCAATTTTGGTGCAGCATTTTTTAAATAGAATCGTGCAAAAATAATTTTGTTTAAAGATTAAAAAAAAAGTGAAGAGAAAAGAAGAAGAAGATGATGATGATGGTGAATAATAAAGCATAAATTAAAAAATATTCGATTTGCATAAATTAGCTTTCTATAAATCGCACTCTTCTTATTCTTGTGATTTTATTAGCGTCGAAATACATAAATAATTAAATGAAGAAAAAAAAATTCAACGTGTGTGCCTGTTTTATCCGAAAGAGTAAACGTTGTATCTTGTCACGAGGCAAATAAAAGAAAGAAAAAAAATATCTAGCTTTTATTGTTAAAAAAAGCAAGAAAGTGCAAAAAAAAAGATTTTAATGGAAATTTTTGTCCGCGAATAATGGAACCGCAACGACGTATTATCGTTCAACACGCTTATATAATAATAATATTAATAATAATTATAATATAATAATATAAATAAAAAAAAGTCGTATCGAACTTGTTTCTTGATTTGTCATAGAAGGGGCGAAAACACAACTTTTATAATAAAAAAAAATGTCCTTCCGTGATCCTAATCAATTTACGAAATTCAATTCTAAGTGAAATTGATAGATTAGGGTTTTATTTACATGTAGAAAGTTACTGCGCATGTATTTCGTACTTAGAGATCTACTGCGCATCTATAATACTCTATAGATGCGCAGTAGATCTTTTTAGTTAATATAGATGCGCAGTAGATCTCTGTGCGTTGAATATATGCCTAGCAAACATATATTGAACACAAAAGTATCTGCGCATTGTATTGAAAAGATCTACTGCGCATGTGTAGAGCTTATGCGCAGTAGATCTTTATAATGAGACGCACAATGATGCTTTTGAGTTAAATTTATCATAGACGTTCGCTTCTAACGTATATGCGATCCAAAGACAAGTACTGCGTATGGGTAGACTCAAAATATGCGCAGTAGATCGTCATGACTTACATACATGCGCAGTAGATCTCTATAGGTTCAGAGCAGTAATAGAGGGTCCAGAATATGCGCAACAGATCTTTGTGGATTTTAGCAAGCTGATTTAATATACATGCGCAAAAGATCTCTGTGGACGTGAAACATGCACAGTAGATTTAAAATATGCGCAGTAGATCTTTGTGTATGTGAAATGTGCCGAGTAGACTTCTGTGACTTTAAAATACGCTCAGTTGGTCTGTGTGAGGCAAATAAATGCACAGTAGATCACTAAGGGATAATTACATGCGCAGTAGATCTCAATGCAACAAATAAACGCGTAGAAGGTCTTTGTGAGAAAATAACATGAGAAATAGATTTCTTTGAAGATTATAACAATCGTAGTGGGGCTCTGTAGGTCAAAGTCATGCGCAGTAGATCTCTGTGAGTCAAAAGCATGCGCAGTAGATCTCTATGGGTCAAATACATGCGCAGTAGATCTCTATGGGTCAGGTACATGCGCAGTAGATCTCTACGGGTCAAATACATGCGCAGTAGATCTCTGTGGGTCAAATACATGCGCAGTAGATCTCTGTGGGTCAAATACATGCGCAGTAGATCTCTACGGGTCAAATACATGCGCAGTGGACTTCTGTGAGTCATTTCGATCACTATTCTTCAAATATACTTATAGTAATTCTGTCAACACATTGAAATGCGCATTAATTTTACGAAAATCTCAATGATTCTGGTAATGAGAGTGAATTGAATTTCGTAATGAGTCAAGGACTCTTTCAGCGAGTGTCTCACCCGATTCCGCTTGCCTGCCGTCCCATTTTTTAAGCACCGCCTTTTTAAGTAGGTAATGTCCATTGTAAATCCTTACGCGCGTTTTAAAATGTATAAAAAAGTGAGAAGAAAAATAACTGAAATCACTGAGTAATGTCGGTTAATAAATGAAAACAATAAATGACGATGAGTAAACGAGGTAATATTTAAATAAAAAATAAATGACTAACGATAAAATAAAACTTTATAAAATAAACAAAAAATAACGCGATCCCATAAATCCTATTATATTGTCTATTTATAAAATGAACGTAATTGTAATTTTTAAAACAAAAATCGTGTATTTACGATTTTACCGTGAGAAATTAATTATTTCGGGAATGAGTGCTTTATTTTTTTTTTTAAATTTTAATAGAGTAAAAATTTTTTCTTTAAAGTGTTTACCGCTTTTTGTGTCTAATTAATAAAGTTCGTGAAAGAATGTGATAAGTGAAAAAAAAATTCGCTGATGTTTTTTTTTCTTTGCGGATTAAATTATCTCACGGTCGGTTAAATAATATTGAAGGCTTGGGAAAAAAATGTTATTAATGAATGTTATTGAAAAATGAATATATAAATGTTAAAAATATTTATTTAATTTTCAAATTTGTTGAAAAAAAAGTTTCTTTTCTTTAAATTCAAATAATTTATCTGATTGTTGATTTTATTGTTATTGTAATAAAATAAATAGTATTGTTGGCGAAAGATTGTAAGAAAAAATAAAAAAATATATACTTTATTACACGAAATTTCGTCAAGAATTTCGTTCCTGTTATATTAAAATGCGTGATAACAACAAAAATATTTTTTTAACTTTAATTTATTTTTTGTCAAAAATTGAAATATGTGATATTATCCCCAATTCATATTTAAAAAAATTTTTATTTGCGGAAATTTTTATTTTTTTCATTAATTTTCTAAAAGAGGAAGAGGAGGCAATATGGATTTTGATTAAGAAAATAAAAAATATATACGAAAATGGATTAGTCGTGGGTCGTAGAAAGGAAAGGCATGTAGCACAAAAAAAACAAAAGAAGGGGGAGATGTGTAATGCATTTAAAAAAAAAACGACAAAACAAAAAAAAAGAAATGTTCATTACTTTAAGCTATAGAAAGCTCAAGCGACATGAAGAAAAAAAAATCATTGTAAATTACTCGTACAAAAAAAAAAATAATTCACTATCGGTGTCGAAATCCGCTTTTTCGAAGAATCTTAGAATGCCTGTCGAAAAGATCAATATTCACATACTTTTTCTACATAGTTTTTTGCATTTTCAATTCTCTCCACGGGCGCGATTCATTTTATGTGTCGAATAAAGAAAAAAAAATTAAATAAGTAAATAAATAAAAAAAAAATTTGTACATCGTCAATTCGAAGGGCGATTTTCAAATTTAAATCAATTTTCATTTTTTATTTCTTAATAGATTTGAAAAATATTTTTTACTAAAATCAGACAATTTTCAAGAAAAAAAAAATATATTGTAATACATTGACCGATTTTTACTCGTTAAATGAAAACAAAAAAAATTTATGACAGGAATATAAATATAATTATTATTGAAATGTTTCGATTTATATAAAAGAAAAAGACACAGGTTTCTCTCTAACATATCCGAGAAATGATCTGTGATTATCCTCACGAAATTCTGTGAATGAGAAAATTTGAAAAAAAAATTCAGGAAGTAAAAAGATTTTTAAATGTATAAAGAATTTAATGAAGGGAGAAAAAATTTTGCGAGAGGAAAAGAAAATGTTTAATAAAAGGGAAAGGTTATTAAAATAAAAATATTTAACAAAAAACCTGTCTCAGTAAAACAAAAAATTATATTTTTTCTCGACCAATCAAATTGTTGGCAATTTGATTTTATGAAAATGGAATTCAAGTGATAGAAAAAATGTCACTGTAAATTCTGCATAAAAACAATTATAATTAAGAAACACAGTTAATTATAATTAATTAATTAATTGTAATTAAGGAATTAACTATTTATAATTTATTACGAATTAATTAATAATTAATTAGAATTAATTACGAATGAATTAACAATTAATTATAATTAATTAATTAATTGTAATTTGTAATTATAATGAAATGCCGAATTAATTATATAATTATTTATAATTATATATATTTTTTTACATTTAATGAAAGAATTATAATTAATTAATTATGCATGCAATTAATTAAAATAATTAATTATGATTTAAAATAATTATTATATAATTAATACACAAACAAAAAATTACAATTTGTTTGCGCAAATAAAAGCTTTAATAAATGGTGAATTTTTGACAAATAAAAAAAAATTCCACACTTTTAATTATTATTAAAAAATTATAAACTGTGAAATGCTTATAAAAGAAGGTAAAATAATAAAAAAAATGAAACAAATTCTATACAATTTATTGCTAATTTTATAAAGAGTAAATTGAAAAAAAATCTTTAATATTTTTAAATATTTATATAGTTTTTGTATATATAACTTTACGAATGTTATACCGTATATGTAAATTGTATAATATATATGAGAAAAAAATAATAACAAATGCTAATGAATATTTACCATTTCGTATATTTTAATATTGCCCGAATTTCTGTAAAATTGTATAAAACAAAAAAAACATAATAATAAAAAATAATTATTAGTAATTAAAAGAAGGAAAAACCAAGTGGAAGATGATGAAGAGAGAGTGAAAGAGAAAGAAAGAAAGAAAGAATGATAAAAAAATGAAACAAATGTAAAGGGAAAAATATCTGAATTTTTTTTTTCAACAACAAATTCACAGAATTTCTCATTGACCACAGCAGAAACATTTCTCTCGAGAATCGTTCTTTTTTTTCATAGTCACGAATATGAAGAAGAAAAAAGAATATAAAAAGTAAAAAGGGAACAATAAAAAAAGAAAAAAACGAGAAAAAAATAATAAAAAACAAAGAAGTTAAACATGAAAAGTAAAAAAAATAAAAGAACCGGTGTGTACGCGCCTTTTTGATCTAGCGCGCAGGAGTTCTTAGAAAAATGTCGCGCATGCGCCTCGTGGATCTATCGCGCAGGCGCAACAATTTTTCATTATTCAGACGCATGCGCACTGCTTCTTTAAAAAAAATTAGACTATAAAAAATTGCAAAAAAATAAAGAAAAAATAAAAAAGTTAAAAATTAAAAGTAAAAATAAAAAGAAACATGATAAAAATAATTTAAAAAATGCAAAAAATAAAGAATAAAACAAAATATAAAAAGTAAAGTATAAAAATTAAAATATAAAAAGGAAAAATAAAAAGCGAAAAAAATAAAAAAAGTAAAAAATAAAAAGAAAAGAAGTAAAATATAAAAATAAAAAAATATATAAAAAGTAAAGTATAAAAATTAAAATATAAAAAGGAAAAATAAAAAAAAGAAATAAAATATAAAAATAAAAAAAAGAAATAAAATAAAAAATAAAAAAACAGAAGGAAATAATAGTCACGAAAAAAGTATAAAGATTAAAAGAAATAAAGAAAAAGAACGATTCGAAAAAAAAATCTTAACAGAAATATAAAACAAAAATAAAATTTCACTAAAATCGAAACATTTCAAACATTATTTTCTTTTTCTTCCTCCTTTTAATAAAAACAAAAAAAAATTACTCGAGTAAAAATCTGTCTCAAAAAATATACCGAAAATCCAAATTTTCGATCCGAATTATCAAAATAAAAAAAAACTCTCCACTTCAAAAACTTAAAAACGAACAGAGGAAAAAATTTTTATCAACTTTTTTTTACATTCAAAAAAAAATGTATTCAAATTTTTTTTTCTAAAATTTATTCTTCTTCTTCTTCGTGTAAAAATTTTTTCCTCTTTCACCCCTTTTCGAGTCGTCGCTTCAAACGAAAAAAAAAATTTTTTCCCCACTCACTATCACTGGCTGAAAAAGAAAAAAAAATGCTTCTTTTGTAAAAATTTTTTTCTCTCTTTCAAAAAAAAAAAAAAAAAAAATCTGCTGTAATTTGTGCAAATAATTCCAAAAACTCAAATAATTGTATAATTTATATTTGCAAATAATAATAATAATAAATAATAATGAACACGTATAAATAAAATTATAAATATATATAAATATATTGTACATGTATTTTTCGATACTTCATTAAAAAAAAATGACGACAAGAGGCGAAATAAATGAAAAAAAAACGAAATAAAGAAAGCGATTCTAGTTAAGCCGCATTTAAATGAGAAAAATAAATTTTTCCGCTAATTTGAATTTTCCCGCGCATTATCAACGATCTATGGCGCGTGCGCTTTAAACATTTCTCGTGCGCGCGCACGTTGCGTAGATTTACAGCGCATGCGCTCTTTCCCCACTTCCCCAAAAAAAATGCTAATTTAATCACGAGACAAATATTCCAAATACTTTTCAAACGCAAAACTTCCCCTAAAAAAAAAAAATGAAAAGAAAAATTTTTTTTTTCAAACGTGTTCATCAACATTTTTTGGCATTATTTCTCTCGTGATTAATTACAAAACGGAGAAAAAAAATTTTTTTTTCTTGACAAAATTTAAAAAAAATAATAACGAGGGGAGATGACGCGTGATTGTTTGTAAATTTTTTAATTATAAATAATGTAATATTTAAAAAATAAGTAAAATAAACTAAGGGTAATTAATAATAAATAAATAAATACGTATGTGTGTATGTACATTGTTTTTTCACGCGACCAAAAGGCTGTAATATATATAAAAAAAAAAAATGTTAGTTAATTGTACTCTCTTTTCCCGCGTCAACGAGTAACAAAAACAAAGCGATATAAATATTTATCTCTCTCTCTCTCTTTCTATCTCACTGTTTCTAATTCTCCCCCTCCCCACCAACAAAAAATTTTGTCAATAAAAAATATTTGAATTTTTTTTTCTCAATTGGTATTTAGGTTTTTTTTTTTTTTTTTTTGAAAAAAGGCTTTCTAGAAAATCTCTTTCATCTATTTGGTAAGAGAAAGAAAAAAAAATATTTCACTTTTAAAAAAATCCAAGGAGATAATAATTTTTAATAGAGGGCTAAAATAAATGTCGAATGTAAAATTTAACTAAAAATGAATTTAAATATTGACGAAAAAATAAAAATTTATGAGCCTTTCGGCTAGTAATGAACAAGCAACTGCCATTATGGGTCAAGCTAGATAGATGAGCTAAGAATCCAATAAAAAAAAAAAATTGCTAGTTATTGAAATATTAATGAAAAGAAAAAATTGTCCACTACTATTTGGAGGTGTTTACATAATTTTTCATGAACATTTTTTTCCTTTATGAAAATAAACATTTTTTCTATTTTTTAAAATAAAAAAAGTTCCGTGTGTACGCACCTTTATGATCTAGCGCGCGCGAGTTCTGAGAATTGTGTCGCGCATGCGCCTCGAAGATCTATCGCGCGTGCGCAATAAGTTTTCACAATTCTTGACCGCACGCTCTCTGTATCTCTCTTGAAAAACATTTCTTTTTTTTGTATTAAAAAGAAATTCTTTTTTGTGTAAAGAAAAAAATGTTTGCTTTTTCTTTTCTTAAAAAACAATTATTTCTCTTAATAAAAAAAATTGTTTTTGTCTTTAAAAAAAAATTTTTCTATTCTATTTTTTTTTTGACCAAGACAAATTTTTTGTTAAGAAAATATTAGTCTTAAAAAAAATTATCTGAATACCTCCAATCGAAAAATTTTCCAATTGTAAAAAAAATTAACCTATCGTCCTTTATATGCGCAAAAAAAAAACAATTCCAACGATATTTTCATTTTTCCAAAAAAAAAAAGAAGAAAGAAAGGAAAATAAAAACCAAAAGTTCTCAAAAATAGGAAAAAGAAAATTTATTGAGTTATTTGCACAATATTATAAGAAAATATAAAAACAAAAAAAAGGAAACAATGGCGATGAAAGAAAAAAAAAATTGTTGAAAATAATTTAAGCATGAAAAGGGGGGAGGGAGAGGGCAAAGTTTCGATTTATTATTTTGGTTAAAAATTTGTATTATTGTAATATCGGATCTTCAAAAAAAAAAAAAAAAAAAAAACATAAGGACAAAAAAATTGATTTGTTATTCGATTCTTTATATTGTTTATTGTAATTATATTATATAAAAAAAAGAATAATTATTATTATCGTAAATAGTTACAATTAACAAGTTGTTACCGCTTTGTTATACACAATATAAATTAATATACTAAGATTATAATAAAGAAAAAAAAAAGTAAGCGGTCGTATCGTTGATTGGTCCTTTACTTAGGATATATAAGAAAAAAAAAAAGATGAGCGATGGTTAGTTTTTAATATATCTCTAAAAAAAAACTATGTTTTTCTATTCGCTACGATTTCATTTCTTTTTTTAAAAAATCATTAAAAGAAAATGAAAAACTCGGTTTGTTAGCTAATGTGGCCTGGCCAATATACACATTTTACAGAAATATTTTCAATAAATGAAAAAGCTTAACACTCAAATTTTTGTTTCTTTCTAATATTTATTTATATGAAAGAAAAAAATTCCTTTTTACTCCTATTATTACCTTTTTCCTTGGAAAAATTGAATCCTTCAAAAAAAAAAAAAAAATGAATTATATTTTTGCTTCAGTTTTGATAATTTAAAAAAAAATTTTAATAATTGTGTTATTATTATAATTATAATTATTTTTATATTTATTCTAATTTTTTAAAAATTATTGCTTTATTTTCATTATTAATAATCTTTTACTATTACGATATTGTTGTTATTCTTTTATTGTTACTAAATGAGGAAAATGAAAAACTTTTTTTTAAATACTCGCAATTTTGAAATATTTTCCGAATCAAAATTTTAAAATTATTCACTATTTTTATTATAATATTTAATTAAAAATTTTAATATAATTTAAAATTTTTTATTTTTTATAATTATTGTTTCATTTTTGTTAGTAATAATCTTTCATTATTACAGCTTTATTATTATTTTATTATTGTTACTAAATAAAAAAATGTGTTTCCAAATATTTAATTTGTAAAGAATTTCAGAATACAAATTTAAAATTAAATTAAATTATTAAATAATTTAGTAATTCATTATTATTTATTTTCCTCAAACATTTATATAGAAAATTCTTCTAAAGAATTACATTATTATCAAGTATAATTTTAATTAAAATTTCTCATCAAGAAAATTCTATTATTTTGACAAATTTTTGATAACATTTTTTATGAGAATACAACTATTTTTAATATAATTTTATTTTTTATAAAAATATTTATTAAAATACAGTAAAATTCTAAATGTAACATTCTAATATTCTAATTCTTTTCATTACATAAATTTCCAAGTTTTAAAGCAGTAAATTGCTTTAAAATATAGACATTTTTTTTAGAAACTTGTATGAAAATATAAAGTAAATATTTTTCGACGACTAAATATTAAAATAATCTTAAAGATATTTTTTATTACTTGCAGAATATACAGCCGAAGTTAACTCTACGTCTTTACATTAGACGATGAGAATTAAGTTACAATAATTCTTTTAGAAAGCAACGACACTATTAATTAAAAAAATGCAATTGCCTTACATTTTGTAAGTATATTTATGTGAATTATATAATGTTAATAAATTAAAAAATAAAACTTTCAAAAAAATCTATTTAAAATTTTTTAATTTTAATAACATGGTAGATAGTCAAATGCCTAACTTGAATGCCATATTCTAATGTATTCACGTTTCTTAGTGCGAAGATTAATAATTACAATTTTTATTAGTTAATTTAAAAAAATACACACTTCAAATTTTTTAATAAAATTGAAATTTCTACTTTTTAATCATATAATGTGTCATATCTTGTCCGCCATTTTGGATTTTTAAAAAGGCCATATCGTAATTGACCGAATACTTCAATACGAACATTTTAAGAACTTACACGTTATAATTGAGACAAAATAATTATGCACAGAGATCTGATCTGGTTGACATGAAACATCCCATATATATATATATATATATATATATATATATTATTAATTTAAATGTATTTTCATTTTCACTGAAATAAAATAATTTTCTATAACAGAATGTTAGTGACCGCAGGCGGAATAGGAGGTGCTGGCATTCTTACAGTAGTATTGAAAACAATATTTCATAAAAGTAATACGAAACCAGTAGAAGTTAATGTTACTAATAACATAACATCCACAACGATAGCAACAACTACCCAGTCAAAAGTAGAACATAGTTTGGAAAAAGATAAAGCAACACTTAATGAAATTATGAATGCGCCATTGAATGTTATTAAGACAACAACTGACAAAGCGAGTACTAGCCAAACTGATGCTGCTAAATCTGACACTGAAAAAGAATTGACAACAGTCAAAACATCAGAAGATATAGATACTAAAAGTGATAAAGGAACTGAAAGAACCGAACCAAGTAAATCAGGTGTTATAGGTAATGGTTCAGACACGAATCAGCAAAAACCTGAGGATGTTATTAAGACAACAACTGACAAAGCGAGTACTAGCCAAACTGATGCTGCTAAATCTGACACTGAAAAAGAATTGACAACAGTCAAAACATCAGAAGATATAGATACTAAAAGTGATAAAGGAACTGAAAGAACCGAACCAAGTAAATCAGGTGTTATAGGTAATGGTTCAGACACGAATCAGCAAAAACCTGAGGATGTTATTAAGACAACAACTGACAAAGCGAGTACTAGCCAAACTGATGCTGCTGAATCTACCACTGAAAAAGAATTGACAACAGTCAAAACATCAGAAGATATAGTTACTGAAAGTGATAAAGAAACTGAAAGACCCGATGCAAGTAAATCAGGTGTTATAGATGATAGCGAAACTGTAAGACCCAATACATTTGGATCAGATGGTAAAGAAGTTGTTTCAAAAAACAATCAGCCAAATCTTAAGGAAAACCAAGATTTAAAGAACAGTCTAGGAGAAAATCACCCCCTGGACCAATAATCAATTCGAATCTTTAGATAATAAATATATAAAACATGTATTTGTCGATTATCATAAAATGTAAGTATACCTTAAAAAATATTTATTTTTCCTAAATGTTGTGTTGTAAATTCAGGGAACTTAAAAGTATTAAAATTTCAAAGTATTGTGTCGGTATCGTGTCGCGATACGATAAGATTCTCCTTGAAGAAAAGCATCGTGTCGTTACACATAAATAGCCGATTTAATTACATGATGTATGCACAATTATAATTCTTATTGGAATTACCAGAAATCCTAGTTTTAACTAGAATTTCGTGTTAAATAGATCCAAACAGAAGTTTTTTTTCAGTGCAAAGCATCTTATAATGCATTAGTTTCTATAAGATAGAAGATGGAAAAATAAGATGTTTGAAATGTTTTAAAAGTGATTTTAATGTACTTTAAGATGCTTGTTTTTGCAGTGTAAATTATGAAAATACTTTTTTTGCAGAAAATGTTTCCTTTTGGTTTTTTATTGCACTCTTGGAATACAGTACGTTTGACGAGAAGCTGCTAATAATTGATAATCTCTTGTTGTTTACTATTGTGTAAAACAATGTTTTTGTGTATTCATAAAACAAAATAAATATTATAATTTAATGAAAAATATTATTGTTGTATTAATTTCCTTAGAAATAATTCTAAATGTGTACATAATAAATTAATTTTTACTTTTAATTAAAAATAATTAAAATTGGGAAAATAACAATTATTATTGTTTATTCAAAATATGTAAATAACAATCTTGTTATTAACTTTATTATATTCATTATTATTATTGTTAATATTATTCTTAATATTATTACTATTATTAATTATTATTTTACATATTATTCTTCTTCTTCTTCTTCTTATTATTATTATTATTAATAATAATAATAATAATAATATTATTACTAATATTAATTCTGATTTTACATATTATTCTTATTATTATTTATTGAAAATATGTTACGGTGACATAACAAAATGAAGGGAGAAAAAAGAAATAAAATGTTATGAAAAAGGAATAATATTTAATTTTCATGACTAATGAATATTTTTTTTAAATAAATCATTTTTATGAGAATGATCATTAATAATAAATTGTAATTAATAATTGCAAGGAATAAATAATTCTAACAAATAATTATTTTTAAGCAAAAAATAAAAATTAAATAAAAATTAATTATAAATATTTTTTAAAAACTATTAATTATTGACAAAAAAAATGTTTTCCTCAATATGAAAATTTCTATTCTATAAAGCAAGAAACTTAAAAAAATATTTCTTTATCAAAAATAATTTTGAAACTTTTTTTTTTATTACATACAAAAGATTATCAAAGAAATTTTTTTTTTATTTTGCAAAAAAACACATACAGAGAGAGAGAGCGAGAGGGAATGAGAGAAATTTCTTCACGTGTCAATCTTGATATAGGCAAAAATTTTTATGCAGCAAAAAAAAATAATAATTTTCATTGGTCAACGAAACATTAAAGTTAAAGATATTTTTTTATGCCTTTTTTGTTATATGGAATGAGAATAATAATAGAGTCAATTTCAGGCATATTTGTTCTGTTAAAAACACCTGACCACTTGTCAATCAGCAAAAAATAATTAATTAAAAGTCACAAAAATCGAAGAAAATAATAATAATTTGTTTATATTGGAATAAAAATGTTTTTTATTGTACCAATGTAAGTATTTTCTTTAATTAATCAACTTATTACTAAGGAACCATTTTTTTCGACAAAAAATACTATTTTTTAATTTGATAAAAATATATTTTGTTATAAATAATTTTTTCTATATTTTAAAAATATTTTTAATATTTTCTTTATATAATATTTAAATGCAAAGAAATGATTTAAGTTTTAATTTTTAATAATCTAATATTTTATTATTAACTAAATTATTACTTTATTTATAATTTTATTATTTATTTTAATTATTTTATAATTAACTATAATATTTTATTGTCATTATTATACTCTTATTTTCTTTTATTTATTTATTTCATTTTCGGTATTTTTATAATTAACATTGATAAACATTATAATTAATTCTATTAAATCTATCAATTCCATGATTTATGCGAAATTAATTTAATATTTTCCAAAATAATAGAATAAAATTTTCAATAATTATTTCAATTAAATTTACAATTATATATTACTTTCTTTTTTATTTTTTAAACAATTTTAAACAGTAAATTTAATATTTAAATATTATCGAACGACTTCATTTTACTTCTTTCCCCTTCTCCAGTAGTGTTTTTAATGTAAAATAATTTTTCCTGTATAGTAAAAAAAAAATTTCTTTTATTTCTTTAAAACCGAATTACATTTGAAAAGATTATTATTAATATTCTGCGTTTTATCAAATTTTATTTTTCTATTTTAAAATAATATTGAAAAGCAAAAGTTTATTCCATTCGGATTGTAGCAAAAAAAAAAATTTTTTATTTTCTTTCTATTTAATTACATTTTTAATTTTTTGTTAAAATTTTTTTTTAATTTTCTTTCATTGAAATTATTTTTTTTTTATTAGCAACAGCAGTCTCTTTTAATTTTAATTTTTTTTTTAAATAGCCTAGGACTATGGGCCACAGTATTTGGAATACCGGCAATATTCCAGGCACGTGATAATGCAAAACATGCTACTGATAAAACACCAACAAGTACTGCGGGAAGTTTATTGAATCTGACAATTAATAATGCGACAAACATTGATAATTCAACAGCAATTCTTCTAAATTCAACATCGAACGTGGAACCCAGGATTGATTTGCCATTATCTCACCTGACAAACGCAACAAATGGTGCTAATGCTTCTGGAAATTTCGAAAAACTCAATCAAGATGCTAATGATTCTAAAAATTCTTCAGCAACGAATGGATCTGGTAATTTATTTATTTCTCCAAACTTGCCCCTTTTCTTTATTGACAATTTACTGTAAACTGTAAAAACTATTATGTTTCAGTACCAAATGAACCTGCTAAGACTCCTTATAAGCTTTTAGAAGCAAATGAATCTGCCAAGACTCCTAATAATCCTTTAGGAGCAAATGAATCTGCCAAGCCTCCTAATAATCTTTTGGCTCCAAATGTTTCTGGTAATGATGATAAAAATTCGACAAACACAAAAGGATCTCCTTTCATTCATCCAATAAACCCAACTGATTCTGGTAATCTGGCAAACAAAACTGCTTCTGGTAATGCTCCTAATAATTCTCTAGAAGCAAATAAATCTGCAGAGGCTCCTAATCAGTCTTCAATTACAAGTGAAACAGCTGAGACTCCTAATGAGACTCCAACTGAAGCTTCTAATGCTTCTGATAATCCAAAAATCACTAGTGGTTCCGCTGATGCTTCTTATAAACCAAAAGCCACAGTTGGTTCCAATGAGGCTCCTAATAAACCAGAAGCTTCTGATGGTTCAGCTGATGCTCCTAATAATCCAAAAATCACTAGTGGTTCCACTGATGCTGACAATGCATAAAACTACTCTAGATTCCGGCAATAAAACATCGGATAGAGAAAAGGGCAAATCTGCTCTTGAATAATAACTCAAATTTTTCCATTACACCAGGCACTACATTTTGTTTAATTCCTTTTGTCAAAAAAAAAAAAAAAATTCAATGTCAAGTATGCTTTCATTCTAAAATTCTTGTGCCCAATGGACATAAATTATTTTCAAAATCAAAAAGCGCCAACGACGAAATATCTGTAATACACTAAATAAATTATAACAGGTTTCGTTTATTTTGAATAAATAAAAACTCTGTAATAATCAAAATGTTCTTTCACTTTTGTTTCCGACACAATTTTATTCGAATCACCGAAATTTTCTAAGACATTAATTGTTCCTTCTACTTTTTTAAAATACAGTTTTAAGCATAAGATGAATAATCTTTAAAAAAATTTCAATTCGAATTTAATAAATTGTTTTCAAGTCTAAATTTTCGTCTAATAGTTTGAAAATAAATTCTATTTATTTCATTTGATTCACCTGTCGATTAGGAATTGAGATATTTTAACAGTTCAAATAATAATAATATTAAATCGTTGAATGTAAATTATTTTACTAATATATTTATATTTTTTATAATATAATCTTTATTTATAATCATAGTAATGGTGCACAAAAGGAAGGCACATTGGAGAATATTCCTAGTCGTGCTTTTTCTATATGAAAATAATTTTTATCGTAATTTACATATACTTGTCGTATATATATATATATATATATATATATATATATAGGTACATAATAGAGATATAGATAAAATACATTTATATATACATTTTCTTAATATCAAAAATTTAAAAACTGTGATCACAATAAATTGTTGAGCATTTCAGGTGTAACGCCCCACTTTCTTTTGTTTGTTGTTGTTGTTGTCATGATTAATTTTTTATTCTCTAACGGATGGTTTACGTATATAGACGATTGAACTGTATAAAATTAGCAGTAAAAAGGGAAGACCAATAATATTTGAAATAAGAATAATTGTACCACTGGTGAAACGTTCATCAAGTGAATGACTGTAGCCAAGCAGCAGTGTCCTGAAAGGTAAAGCAAATGGTTAGAATTTATAATTGAAAATAAAAATTGGTTTGCAATTCTGCTTTTTTGTTTAATAGAAAATAAATAAGTCTTTTATGTTGTGTTTACAGAAGGACCTGATTGGTAAATTTTTGAAAATTTTGTTGCTGAAAAAAAATATTTTTAATAAAGCAAAAGATGATATTAATAAGGCTATAGATGATTTAAGATGATGGAAAAGAGGAAACCCTAAAAGCTACAAAAGATACTTGCAAGAGAGCAAACATTGATACTGAAGATGGTACAAAAGATGCTAATAATAAAGCTACAGATGCTGTTGAAGATGGTAGAAATGATGCTAATAATGAAGCTACAAAAGCTTCTAAAAATGCTGTAGAAGATGGTTGAAAAGATGTTAAAAATATAGCTGAAGATGCTACTAAAGATGCTGCAGAAGATGGTACAAAATATGCTAAAATGATTAAGCTACAAATAACTACTAAAGGTGCTGTAGAAGATAGTGCAAAAGATGCTAAAAATAAATCTAAAAATGCTACTTAAGATGATTCAAAAGATGGTAGAAAAGATTATACAAAAGATGCTAATAATAAAACTAATGATACAACTTAAGATGATGCAAAAAATGGAACAAAAAATGCTAATAATAAAGCTAATGATACTAGTTGAGATGATGTAAAACATGGAACAAATGATAACTGGAAAAATATTTTTACTGGAGAGAAAAATGCTGCAGAAGATTGTACAAAAGATGCAATGTATGATGGAGAATAAGATCTTTTGCAACTTGTTTGGTTTTCCATCTTTTGCATCATCTTAAGTAGTATCTTTAGCCTTATTTTTAGCATCTTTTGCTTTATTTAAAGTATTTTTTGCAGCATCTTTTGTACCATTTTTTGAATCATCTCAAACAGCATCATCTTGAGTAGCATTTTTAACTTTCTTATTAGCATCTTTTGCATTATCATTTGCATCATCTTTTGGATCATGTTAAGTGGCATCGTTAGCTTTATTATTAGCATCTTTTGTATCATCTTATGCAGCATCTTCAGTGGTATTTTTAGCTTTATTATTAGCATCTTTTGTACCATCTTTTGAATCTTTTAAAGAAGCATCTTTAGCTTTATTTTTAGAATCTTTTCTACCATCTTCTACAGCATCTTTAGAAGCATCTGTAGCTTTATTATTAGCTTCTTTTGTACCATCTTCTGCAGCATCTTCAGTAGTATTTTTAGCATTATTTTTAGCATATTCTGTACGATCTTTTGAATCTTCTGAAGTAGCATCTTCAGCTTTGATGTTTAGCATCTTTTCTACCATCTCCTACAGCATCTTTAGTGGCATCTGTAGCTTTAATGTTTGCTTCATTAAAAGTACCTCTATCAGCATCTTTGGTTCCATCTTTTACATCATCGTAAATATCATCTTTAACCTTATTTTTACCAACTTTTGAATAATTAAAAGTATTTCTTACATCATCTCAGTCAAAATCGACGACAGTATTAACACTTACAATACATTAATAACAAAAACATGAAGAATAATCCACAAAAACCACTTACCACGATGTATAATTCGTCTTCTTATAAAATCCATCGCCATTACTGCCAAATGAAACATTCAATTTCCGCGCAATAATTCCATTAATATTCTCCTCATAATATGGTAATAAAATACTGTTCGTTGCATCATCAAAAGCATCTTTCGATTTTCCCAACGGATAGAAAACAACATCCGTCGAATCAGTCACATCTCTTTCCTTTGTCATGTAGGAAATTGGTCGCCATTGTAAGTACATTGATGTATTTTCATTTTTTGGCGAATTAATTTCAACTAATTTAAATATTCCCGGTGTGTGTTCGTCGTTTATTGTTTTCTTCACATTCACCGGTATCACAATGTCTGGCTCACCATCGCTGACAAATAATAATTCAATTGCAAAACGACTATTTGTGAATGTTTTATTTGTCTCGAAATTGTCAATTGATAAATCAATTTGCGTCGTATTCTCCGAGTGTAACATGAATGGTTGTCTATTAAAACGATCGAGTTTACCGAATACGCTGATCTGTTGATAGAAATAATTTCTGATAATTGGATTTTTTTTTATTTTTGATGAAAAATGGTGTTTTTTTTATATAGACTGAGGATAATTTTTTCAGGGAGAAAAATAAATTATTTTTTTTTATTCGAATTAATAAAAGTATATTATGGGAATCTTTACCAAAAGTGTTATGCTTCCGGTTCTTGTGAGATTCTTCTCCTCGTCATTATAAGAATGTCCAATCATTTCGAGTTCAACGGTTTCGTCGCCAATTGCTTTATTTCTAATGTACCAGACGAAATAACTTGGATTTAATACATTAATATTTGCACTGCTCGATGAGTTTATAACTCCATTGTCATTAGCGTCATTAAACTCGTATATCTGTGAAATAAATTATTAAAAAAATTTTTTTTTAATTTTTCGACATTAAAAAATTTTTTTTCAATGTTTATTAATATTTTCTTCAGTTAAAAATTTTTTTCCATTATTTTCCCAAGTTTTTTTTTAAATTATTATTTTCAATTTTTAATTTCTTCAATATTTTTTAATTTCAAAAAACTTTCTATTTAATGGAAATAAATAATTGTGTAAAACATTTACAAAATCAAAAAAAAAATACAATAAATAATTAAAATAAAATACAAAATAATAAGTTAATTTAAAAAAAAAATTCTCTCTTAATTTTAAACAAACCTTTTTTATACTCAATCCATATGAAAAAATGGCAGAATCATTAAATGATATTTTCTGAGGTAAACAGTCAGTTGTTTGTTTTAATTTTGAAAGTGGATCACCAGTCCATTTAATATTTAGTTTTGACGATTTATTCGTTAATGCAACTAGAACCGATGGATTATCAATAAAATTCCAAAGATAATGCAACGAATCATTGGGACCTTCGGCATCAATATGAAGCAATGTGTTCTTTTGACTTTTGCAATTTTCATCGTCACTCGTCAAAAATTTTGCGTTCAACTGTAAATTAAGTTTAATTAAAAACAAAAAAAATTGTTAACCACAATTAACTGTAAATTAAATTTAATTAGAAAAATTATTAATGACAATTGAGCGTCAATTAAATTTCATTAAAAAAATTGTTAATGACAATTAAGCGTCAATTAAATTTCATTAAAAAAATTGTTAATGACAATTAAGCGTCAATTAAATTACATTAAAAAAATTGTTAATTACAATTAAGCGTCAATTAAATTTCATTAAAAAAATTGTTATTTACAATTAACTGTGAATTAAATTTAAAGAAAACAAAATTGTTAATTACAATTAACTGTGAATTAAATTTAATGAAAACAAAATTGTTATTTACAATTAACTGTGAATTAAATTTAAATAAAAAAAATTGTTAATTACAATTAAGCGTCAATTAAATTTCATTAAAAAAATTGTTATTTACAATTAACTGTGAATTAAATTTAATGAAAACAAAATTGTTAATTACAATTGAGTGTAAATTAAATTTATATAAAAAAAATTGTTAATTACAATTAAGCGTCAATTAAATTTCATTAAAAAAAATTGTTAATTACATTTAAGCGTCAATTAAATTTAATGAAAACAAAATTGTTAATTACAATTGAGTGTAAATTAAATTTAAATAAAAAAAATTGTTAATTACAATTCATATGTATAATAATAATATGAATAATAATAAAAATCCAAATATTTCTTAAAAATAACAATAAAATTAATAACAATAATGATAATAATAATATACAAAAAAAACAGTAATAATAATAATATTAATAATATAATAACAAACGATAATAATAATATAATTAATAAAATGTATATGAATAAGAATTTATAGTAAAATTATAAATTTATAACAAACAACAAATAATAATTTATTAATAATTTATTAGTATTATTATTTTTTATTATTTTTATCATCATAAGTATTATTATTATTATTATTATTATTATTATTATTATTATTATTATTATTATTATTATTATTATTATTATTATTCGTTGATATAGTATTTTTATAATTCTTTAAAATTTTGTTACGTTTATTAATTAAGATTAAGTTTTTTCATTAATATTATTATTAAAATTGTAGAAAATATTAAATAATAATAGTTTTAATATCTTATAAAATAATATATTTATAATATATAATATATTAATAATATATGAAAGAGTTTGACTCATTTTTAAATAAATAAATTAATAATAAAATATATAGAAGAATATTATAGTTAACAACAATAGCTTATTAAATATTAATAATTTTTTATAATTAGAATTAGAATATTTTTTTCCACTATTCTGCAATTATTAACTAATAATGTAATTTAATTCATTAAATAACATTTAAGTAAAAAAAAGAAAAAGTTATTTATTGTAATTAAATTTAATAAATAACATTTAAGTAAGAAAATAAACAAAAAAAACAAATTATTAATGTAATTAAATTTAATAAATAACATTTAAGTATAAAAGTAAAAAAAATATAAATAAAAAAAAAATAAAAATAAATGTGAAAAAAACATTGAAAATAGTCCATTGTTCGTATAAATAAATTCTCATTGTTAAACCTATTAACTAAAGAAAGAAAAAAAAGATAACTAAAAATAGAATCAACTTTCTTAAACAAAAGAAAAAAATAATTAGTTCCTATTTTTCGAATTGTAATTTAAGATAATAATTATGACACTTACTTTTCTCGATATAGAATTACATTTTTGCATTAACAGCAAAATTACCAATAAAAATGCTCGATAAACAATTTTGTAATCCATTTTTTCAACACCCTTTTTTATTATTATTATTATTATTTATTTATTTTTTTTAATCACCGTCAAATAATGGCACTGGAGATTATTTATTTTTCTTGTTCCATAAATTATTTCACTTCTTTGTTGTTCTCAATTTATTATCAGAATAATAATATTATTCAATTGTATCTGTTCGTTGAACACTTCCTCTGACAAATAATAATCCATTTGTATATGTATATATATACGAATCTAAATTTTTAAGCAATACGTTAAGTATAATTATATATATATATATATATGTATATATGGCAAAATGTATAGAAGAAAAATTTGTTCCAAGATATCTTTTGAAATTGACAATAATAATGAGTGTATTCGATGAATCACAGTAGAAAAAATAAAAAAAAAATTTAGAGAGGGAGAGAAAAGTTTGATTAGTTTAAAGCACATGCGATTGGATACGTTTCCTGAATTGATTGTGTGAGATTGGAATGTGAGTTGATGTTAAAATTTTTGTCACACTTCAATAGTAGGTGAATTTTAGTGCGCATGATTGTTTTTTTAAAAAAGACGATTGGTGGGTGTTTGAAAATGTTTCCCTAGTGGCGAATGAGAGAGAGAAGAAGTGGCGCATGCGCGGTACGTCTAGTCAGCGTTTGGAAGTACTGCACACTTTGGCTGGCATAGACTATTTGGTTGATGAATCGACAAGAGTGGAAACTCGATTATTTTAAGGCGCTCACGGTATTCTTAAGGGGGAATTTTTATGAAAACCTACTTTATCGACTATTCACACGAAAGGAAAATATTTCTAGTTGCTTCTTTTATTTATTTTTTTTTTTTAGAATGTACGATAAGTATTAGGATTTAAGAAGAAACCCAAACATCTTTTATTTATATTATGTTTTAGGTTCTAAGTTTAAAAAATGCTTCGGCCGAGAGAACGTATGAATTTTTTTTTAATAAAATATTGTCGTTTAAAGTTCTACTACTTTAGTCTAAAGTTTTACAAATTAAATTTAAAGTATTAAGTTTAAAGTCTTGAGAATTAATTTTAATGTCTAAAGTATTGTAATTATTTAATTTGAAGTTTAAAATATAAAAAGTAACAAGTTTGAAGTATTAATTATTAAAA
Organism: Leptopilina myrica (nomen nudum); assembly: GCA_032872475.1. Taxonomy (NCBI): domain Eukaryota; kingdom Metazoa; phylum Arthropoda; class Insecta; order Hymenoptera; family Figitidae; genus Leptopilina; species Leptopilina myrica (nomen nudum). Next base: position 2,036,906 of record CM065466.1, on the reverse strand, counting down.
TTATATATTGAGAATTAAGTGTTAAGTTGTAAATATAAGTCTGAAGTCTTAAGCATTTCATTTAAAAAAAACGATAACAATCATCCATGACGCAATAAATAATAATCACAATTTATTATTATTAACCTTCTTAATTATCAATTTTTTCCATTTTCAAAAAAAAACACACATATTCTCATCAGATATTTTTAAATATATTCTATTATTAGACATATAAAATATGAGATTTTATTTATTCATATATACATAACGAGATATATCAAGAACAGTATAATCGGCCAAATAATCTCATAATTATTTTTCCTATAATGATAAAGATAAATTACGAAAATGTTTTTTTAATTTTGCATTGTTTTCGATTCGAGAGTAAAAAAATGATTTTATATAAAAATGTATATATGTAAATAATTTATTATTTTTAATGTATACAATCTTTGAATATATCTTTTGAAAATTTTAGATATGATTTTATACATATATACGATTATGTATAAAAGTATAATCTTTTCGATTATAAAATAATTTGTCGATAAAACGTCTGCGGTGGACATTAAAAATTTGTTATTAATATTTTTAAAGAAAGTAGAATTTGGAGTTTTGTTTTTATTTTTTTTTCTTTCTTTAGTTGGAAATAAATTTTAGGTAAAGATGAGACTTGTAATTGTTGGACATTTACTTTTAATACTTTTTTCATTTGTATTCGGCGATGAGAATATTGAATGGAACGAAGATGTAAGTTGTCATTTTTGTATTGTTTGGATTTTTATTAGAAAACATTGGCATCATTAGCATCATTAGAATCTTTAATATCTTTAGGATCATTTGGATTTTCAGTATCATTAGAATTTTTAGCATCTTTAACACCTTTAGCATCATTAGCATTTTCAGCATCATTAACATTATTAGGTTCTTCAGAATCATTAGGATCTTTAGCATCATTAACATATTCAGAATCATTAGGATCTTTAGCATCATTAACATATTCAGAATCATTAGGATCTTTAGCATCATTAACATCTTTAACATCGTTAGCATCATTAACAACACTAGCATCTTTAACATCTTTAACACCTTTAGCATCATTAGAATTTTCAGCATCATTAACATTATTGTCATTTTCTTTATCATTATGAGCTTCAGCATCATTAGCATTTTCAGCATCGTTAGCATTTACAACATCACTAGCATTGTTTACACTTTTATTAATATCTTTAGAATCATTAGCATTATAAACAGTTTCATCATCAATAGTATCATTAACATCATGAGCATTTATATTATCATTAGCATCTTTTACACCATTAACATTTTTAGAATTATCAGCGTCTTTAGTATCATTAACATTTTTATCGTCATTAGTATCATTATCATCGTTAGTACCTTTAACATTTTTAACATCTTCTGCAGCATCTGAAGCTTCATTATTAGCATATTTTGTGCCTTCTTCTGGAGCATCTGTAGTAGCATCTGTAGCTTTATTATTAGTATCTTTTGTACCATCTTCTGCAACATCTGTAGTATCATTTGTAGCTTTATTATTAGCATCTTTTGTACTATATTCTGCAGCATCTTTTGTACCATCTTCTGGAGCATCTGTAGTAGCATCTGTAGCTTTATTATTGGCATCTTTTGTACCATCTTTAGTAACACATAATAGTAACATTATTCGTTTCATTAAATGTACCTTTAGCAGCATCTTTTGTAACATATTTTGAATCATCTTTTGCTTCATCAACTACATCCTTTCCAGCATATTTTGTAACATATCTTTAGTATCATTTGCATCTCTTCCAAACCAATCTCAAAAATCTAATTCCACACATTTCCCATTTTGCAGGAATTTTCAACAACTGTAAATCCACTAGTACGACACTATCAACCCGAATCGAAAAATTACGTCGTCAGACCAATTCACTTCCAGTACAAAACTCACTTTGGCATAATAATCCAAAAGAATACAACATTCACTCTCCAAATCAGCACCACTGATCTAATCCAAGAATCCTATTTCCACTGTTTAACAACAACAAAAAAAGGCACATTCAATGAAGAAAGTCTAAAAAATTACCGAAATTCCACACTCACAATAACAACACTCAACGATTGCGTCCCAATGACATCAGTATCCCAAAACATTCCTCTGACATTAACTCTAAGAACAAAAAATTGGTCCCATTTGCCAGTATTCAATAGTCAATATCTAACAACTCTATCATCAAAACAAGCCGAACGGGAATTTTACAATCAAGTCAAACTCTATGGATTCGTCGAGAATTACTACACCCAAATGCTGTTATCCAAAGAGGATATTGATGTCCTCGAGAAGAAGGACTATGGACTGTACGTTGGCCTACAGAATCAAGCCGATTTGATACAATACTACGATTATCTTCTAGGTTCGAGTCGTTACGAAAATGAAGACACATCCTCAGGCTATTTACAAATGGAACGAACGACAATGTTCCTAAGAAGTGAACCATGCAATGAAGCACTCAGTTTTGCCGATTCGAAAAGCACCAAAATCTTTCTTGATTCTTGCATGAATTTAGGTACAACTTGCTATCGCGGTTGTGCCTACTATGCCTACTACTCTGAGCACTGGATAGCAATAACTGCCGATGTCTCGCAATTTTTAGCACCAAAAAAAGGTGAGGAATGGGTCCTTCTACATGAGGTTGGTCACAATTACAACATTGCGCCCTATAATGTCAATATTTTTGGCTTTGGCGAAACAGGCGAAGTTTGGAACAACGTTTTCGCTGCCATGTATCAGCAAAAATATTCCGTGAAAGTTCATTGGATCAATGAATCACTTAGCGAAGGTAAGGACACTGTGGACAATTATCTAAAGGGAAAACCCCTGAGTTCATGGGATTGGCGACCAAAATTACATTTCGTCATGAGTATTTTCGGTTATGACGGTACGGATTCAGCACTCAGGGAATTCCATTTGAGACACTATCAACACTCTGAACGTCGACACAAGCACTTCAATAATATCGTAACCGATATTTTGGAAGTATTCCTCGATCTTTATAATGTTAATCTCTTTCCCTACATGGAAAAGGTTCTCAACGTCGATCCAATTGGAATTCCACTTTACAGTGAAGAATTAAAACTACGTTTGATTAGCGGAAATGCCATAATGCCGGCACTTGATTTTGGCCTTGAACCCCAAGATCTACAGGCGGCGAGTCGAGAACGTGATTTTCGTTATTCAACGCCATTGACATTGCTCAGGAAGGTGCCAAGAAAATCTCTTTCGGTGAGATTTCGAATAAATTCACCAATTATTCTCACTGGTATTTGTTTGTATTTGAATAATGATTGTCATCAAATTGTCGAACATACGTTTACTCTTCAATTGGAGGCGAATGTTTATTCGAGCTTTATTTTTCTCAATGATCGCGAGGACTTTTATTTGAGTGACGTTGCATATCATACGATTGTGAAAAATATGATGGAAATTGAATTGAATGTTCGAGAAATGAAGAAAACGGTTTTCCTTCCTTTAGTTCACTATACTGTTTCTGCATTCGACACTAATGGAGTTCTCATATCGCAGGCTTTTATTAATTATAAAACAATGGAAGTTTCAATATCTCAATTGCCACCTGAAAATGATGACGAACAACCGGGACAAGTGACGAGTGCACCAATTTTCCAATTGGGGTCACAAAGTCATTTTGGTGATTATAATAATGATGATGATACTAATGATGATGTTTATGATGTTTATGATGATTATGATGATGATTTTGATGATGATTCTGATAATGATGATTATGATGATGATACTGATAATGATGACTATGATGACTATGATGATTTTGATGATTTTGATGATTTTGATGATGATAATGATGATAATGATAGTCGCAAATCTATCGAAAGCGGTGGTTATCCATTTTTAATCAATGACTCAATTATCATGAACGTCGAGAATCTGAAACTGATTGACATTAATGGAAAGAAAATAGTTGTTGACGAAACAGTTGACAAATATATAAAATTCATTTTCACACCAGTTGGAATACAGAGTGACGTGAATTCCCAAGATTTTCAATACATTGAAAGTGAAATTGAAAGAATTCGTCAATTTTCTGATAATTATCACATTGACCTAAGTGGTAATGAATTGTATCACGAATATCTCGCTCGTTATGCGAAACAATTGCAAAAATTCAATTCGAATATTAAATTTCCCAAAAATTGGTTAAATTAGCAAAAAGAGGGCAACAAAAGAAATCGAAAAACATTTATTTCCTACAGTTAAATAGTTAATTAATAAATTAATTAATCAATCAAAGTTGTTTATAACAATTAATTTATTTACGGACTATTATTGTAAAAATTAATTAATTAGTTTTAAGTTTGAACATTTTTTCATTAAACGTAATTTTTAATTATTTATCATAAATATTTTGACCTACGGAAGTTTTAAGCAATTTTCGACGTAAAAAAAATACAAATAGAAAGAGACAGAGTTATTTCTGACCTACACAATTTTTGACACTATTTTTCGACCTTAAAAAATTAAAATAAAATAATTATAAATGTACACAAGAAATAAAAAAATTTTTCTACCCATATAGAATTTTTAATTGGACCTAAAAAAATAAGCAATAGATAGTTAAAAATAAATTTTTTACGACCTACAACAAATTTTGACCTAAAAAAATTAAAACAAATAAAAATACAAACAAGGTTTTTTTACCTACAGAATTTCTAAACAATTTTCGAATTGAGCTAAAAAAAATTAAAACAAAAAGATAAACAAGGTTTTTTTAATCTACAGAACTTCTAAACAATTTTCGAAATAAAAAAAAACAGTTTTTTCAACCTACAAAATTTTTACATAATTTTCGACCTAAAAAAATTATTTAAAAATAATTACAAAAAACAATGAAGAAATACGGTTTTTTGACCTACTTTTCGACCTTAAAAAATTAAAGCAAAAAAAAATTACAAATGTAAGAAAGGAAATTTTTTCCGATCTACATAATTTAAAAATTAAAAAAAAATTGGTTTTATTTTTGACCTAAATTTTAAAAAATTGAGGTTAGGAAATATCAAAATTTGTATTTTCAGGTAAGAAATTATTAAAAATAATTCTTTCCCTCGAATTTTTTGACATTGAAAAACAATAAAAACGAATCTTTACTTTTATTTTGAGGTTAGGGAATTTAAAAGTACTTCTAAAATTTTAATTTTAAGGCTAGAAAGATTAAAGTTTTACTTATTTGAATTTTTTGAGATTGAAAAACAATAAAAACGAATCTTTACTTTTATTTTGAGGTTAAGAAAATTGAAAAGTACTTCTAAAATTTGAATTTTAAGGCTAGAAAGATTAAAGTTTTACTTGTTTGAATTTTTTGAGATTGAAAAACAATAAAAACGAATCTTTACTTTTATTTTGAGGTTAGGAAAATTGAAAAATACTTCTAAAATTTTAATTTTAAGGCTAGAAAGATTAAAGTTTTACTTGTTTGAATTTTTTGAGATTGAAAAACAATAAAAACGAATCTTTACTTTTATTTTGAGGTTAGGAAAATTGAAAAATACTTCTAAAATTTGAATTTTAAGGCTAGAAAGATTAAAGTTTTACTTGTTTGAATTTTTTTAGATTGAAAAACAATAAAAACGAATCTTTACTTTTATTTTGAGGTTAAGAAAATTGAAAAGTACTTCTAAAATTTGAATTTTAAGGCTAGAAAGATTAAAGTTTTACTTATTTGAATTTTTTGAGATTGAAAAACAATAAAAACGAATCTTTACTTTTATTTTGAAGTTAGGAAATTGAAAAATACTTCTGAAAATTGAATTTTAAGGCTAGGAAGATTAAAGTTTGACTTATTTGAATTTTTTGAGAAGGAAAAACATGAAAACTGATGTTACTTTTATTTTGAGGTTAGGAAAATTGAAAAAAATCCCAACATTTAAATTTTGAGGTTAAAAATTGTAAGAAAAAATATTCGTCACCTTTTGAAATTTTTGGAAATTTAAATACATGCCTATCAAGACATTCAAATTTTAAGGTTTTGCAACTTTATAAAATAATCCTAAACTTTAAATTTTCAGGTTAGAGACGGTTAAAAAATATAAATAGTCCTAATTTTTGAATTTAGAGGTTAGAAAATATAAAACATATAGTTATATTTCAATTTTAAGGTTATAAAAACTTTAAAAATCGTAATATTTTAATTTTGAGGTTAGAAAATAAAAAAATTGTAATATTTCAATTTTGAGGTTAGAAACGGTAAAAAAAATGATTTTTTTTGCAAATTTATCGCAAAAAAAAGTATATATAGAAAAAAGTTTCCAGTTCTTTTTTTAAAAGAGAAGAAATGAAACTCAAGAATTGTTTCACATCGAAGGGGAATAATTGAGAAAATGAGAATAGAAAAGAAATGCGGATTGCAGAAAATGTAGTGATATATATATAAACCGGGAGTCGGTGAAACCAGACAGAGATCATTTCGCCGAGGTTATATGTATATGAAAACCGGTTTTTCGTCGAGTCTCTCTTTTCGCAGTTTGATCAGCGAATTGCGGCCATCTTTATCTTATATATATATATATATATATATATATATATATGCCGCTTAAAACACCATACCTTTTATGATTAATTGTCCTTTCCTTGTATATGTGATGATTCTTTCTCTCCCATAGAATCAGCAACAAAACTGGACGCCAACTAAAAGCCATAGATGGCGCCCCAAACAATTCTCGAGGACATTTTTCTTTTCATTCTTTTCCTTCTTCTAATTAATTTTATACTCAATGGAAAAACATACTTCTCCTTATTTTCTTTTATATATTTTATATATTTTTCTTGTATATTTTTTTAAACTTGTCAATTGTTTTTTTTCTTTACAATGTTCTTCATTAAATAAAATAATAAAAACTCAATTTTTCAAGGATAAAGTTTAATTTCAAATAAAGGCTTTTCTTTGGAAACAAATTTTAATTATACTTTGAGGTTAGGTGGATAATTTCGAAGGGAAATTTACGATGAAAATAAATAATAATCATAATAACAACAAATAAAAAAAATAATAATGATAGTAATAATAATAATGATATTAATAATAATGATAATAATAAAAATAGTTGCAGACGAAAAATACTTTGTTTTGAAAAAAAAATTTATTGCAAATTCCAACAGGAATCGAACCCAAGACTGACTAGCAACTATTTAGTGCCCTAACGACTTCAGCTAACGCGTAATTAATTTTACAATTTTCTTTTCTGTTAAAAAATTCTTATAATACTGATTTAAAGATTCAGTTATTTTTCAGAAATATTTGTAAAATAATAAATAAAAAATATTATATTGTATTTTAATAACTTTTAAATAATTCATTTCTATCGACTAATTTTATGCAAATTTTAATTTAAATAATTAAATTTTTGACAAATTTTTATTATTCATGAAAAAAATTGAATTCTTATAAAGATTTTTGCAACAAATTTTTTTTAATAATTAAAATAATTGAATTCTTAATGAAATTGTAATTAAATTAATTCATTTCTGCCGAATTATTTTATTAAAATATTTTTAAATAATTTAAATTTCAGTGAAAAATTCAAATATTTTTGTAAATAATTGCATTTCTTCCAAAGAGTTTTTAAAAATTGTTGAAAAATAATTAAATTCCTAAAAAGAATTGAATTTTAGTAAAAATATTTTTACTTTTTAAAATAATTGAATAGTTGCAAAGAAAGTTAGTAAAATTTTGAAAAATAATTGAATTCCTGGAGAAGATTTTTATTATTCACGACAATAATTGATTTATTGCGGATATTTTTTCAATAATGTTTAGAATTGAATTTCTATGAAAAAATTTTTAATTATGAAAATAATTGAATTCTTTAGAACGATTTTTTTGAGAATTTTTGAAAATAATTGTATTTTAAAGAAAAAATTTAGTGCTTTCAAAAAAAAATTTAATCATTTTGTTGAATATTGATATTTATTAAAATGAATGAATTTTGCGAAGAAGTTTATTAAAATGCAATCAAAATAATTGAATTTTCGAAAATAATTGTCTCATTTATGTATTTAATAATTGAATTCTTTCCAAGAATTTTTTTTTAATGTAAATAATTGAATTCTTGGGAGCAATTTTGTTATTTATGAAAATAATTGAATTCTTGTGAGTAATTTTATTATCTATCAAAATAATTGAATAGTTCTGAAGAATTTTATTAGCATTATAAAAAATAATTGAATTTTTTTAACATAATTTTGTTACTTTTCAGAATAATAATTGAATTTGTCGTAAGAATTTTCTAAGCATTGTTTTAATAAAATTAATTTTTTTCAAAATATAATAAATGTCATGAAAATTTCATTTTAAATCATTAAATTTTTGTGTTAAAAACTTTAGTTGAAAAAATAATTGAATGTTATCAATTTTTTTTTACATAATTAAATTTTATCAATTTTTTTTTTAAATAATTGAATTTTATCAAATTTTTTCTTGAAATAATTGAATTTTATCAATTTTTTTCTTGAAATAATTGAATGTTATCAATTTTTTTAAATAATTGAATTTTATCAATTCCTTTTTAAATAATTGAATTTCATCACTTTTGAATGATTGAACGTTATCAATTTTTTTGTTGTTGTAATAATCGAATTCTTTGGCGAAATTTTATGAAAATACTAAACATTGAAAATAATTGAATTTCGATTATTTTTCGAAAATAATTGAATCGTTCCAAAGAATTTTATTAGAATTTTCGAGAATAATTTTTTGTTTTCTAAAATTAGCGAATTTGAAGTAGTGGAAATTTGAAAAAAAATTGAAAATAAATATAAAAAAAATTGCTAAATAAAAATAAAGTGCTTTTAGTGACTGAAATATAAAAAAAGTACCCAAATAGTTGCAATAATAAAAATAATAATAATAATAATAATAAAATAAATATTTTTAGTAATAAATATTTTTAGTAATAAATATTTTTATTTTTAATAAAATAAATATTTTTAATAATAAAATATATTTTTTATAATAAAATATATATTTTTTTATAATATTATTATTATATATTTCGAAATAATTAATTTCATTAAAACAATGTTTACAAATTTCTCACGACAAATTCAAATATTATTGTTAAAAGCCACATAATTATGTATAGAAATTCAATTATTTTAAAAAAATTTTATAAAATTCTTTACAACTATTAAAAAATAATAATAATAATATTAATAACAACAATTATTTGTTAATAGGAATAGTAGAAATAAAAAAACGAATAAAAATAGAAAAAGAAGTTAAATAACAAGACCAAACAAAATAAAAATAAAAAAATAAAATAAAACTATTTATTTAATAAAAAAAAAAAAAAAAAAATATATTTTTTAATAAATAAATAAATAAAAACTGCATAGTTCTTTGAAGGAGTAAAAATATTATAAAGTATTTTCTCTCCTCTACTTGGAGCCCTTCACCTGTTGCCATGCCTTCTCTCCCTCTTTCTCTCCTACTCTCAACTTTCTTTACTTTATTTCCCTTCTTTATTTTTTCTTTCTTCCTTTTCCTTCTTCCTTTCTGTCTTGGCCGCGCGCGTTGCCAACCCGTTTGCTTCCATCCTGCTTTGCCTCGACTCCTACCCCCTTCATCCATTCCATTTCCTATCGTCGTTTCTTTCCCCCCTTACCACCCCTTTCCTCCCTCCCTCCAAATCCCTATCTTTTCAAAAGAACTTCCAGACTGTCGTGAATTCTCATAGGGATATGATCACGTGACGATCGCGAGTGTTTAACAAAGTAATTTTTCATTTTAAATTCATTTTTTAAATTGCAAAAAAAAAAATTACAAATTTTTTTTTCTAATCAGATGGAATTTTTTTTTCTTTTTTTTTTTTTTTTTTGAAAAGTCAAAGTAAAAGACAATGAAACACATGGACCAATGGAAGAAGGGATTTAATTTTGATATTATTTTAGTTTGCTTCTAAGAAGCGAGAGAAAAAAATTTTTTTTCTGCAAAAAAGGTAAGAAAAGATTTTTTTTTTACACTTTTTGGTTCAAAAAAATTATTGAAATACTGTATTTTTTTTTAAATTATAAAAACGATTTTCGATCGTATTCGCAATAAATGTAAAAAGTTTTGGTTTCTGCAAAATTTTTTTTTGAAATAAATGAAAATTAAAAACGATTTTCGATCGTATTCGTTATAAAATGTAAAAAGTTTTGGTTTCTGCAAAATTATTTTTAAATAAATGAAAATTTAAGTTTTTATATTAATATAAAAAAAAATATACACGAAGCAATTAAATTTCTTTTATATATTATAGTTGTTGAAAAGTAGTAGAAAATAATTTTTTACCTATTTTTTTAGTTTGATTAAAAAAAATATAATACTTTTAAAAACTTGAGATAAAATAACTTTTTTTTAAAAACAATATTAAATAAAAAAAAATTTTTTTAAATAATAAATTATTATTATATACAATATTTTCACAAGCAATTAATCGAAATGAAAGAATATTTTCTTGATTTCCTTTTACTTGCCGAATATATTTTAAGAACATTTGTTTTGATAAACATTAAAATAAGAGACAAATTATATTTCATCGATACTAATTTCTCTTGTTTACAAGAGAATATTGTTTATTTCAAAATTTCGTTCTTTTTGTATAGTTCTCCAAATATAATCGTTTTGAGAATTTTAATCAGTAGATTAAATTAATATTTTATTAAGGTTTCACTAATTTATAAATTACAAATAATAAAAAAATAGAAATATTATTAATTTTATGTTATAATGTTATTAATAATAAATATAATAATAATAAATGTAATAATAACAATGATAATGATAATAATAATAATAATAATAATAATAATAATAATAAAATAATTAATTATAATAAAAATTCATGAAACAAAATTATTAATTTGTCATTAAATCATTTTGTTTTATTTATTTATTATTATTATTATTACTATTACTATAAATAATAATAATTTATTTATCAGCAATTCAATAAAACAATTAATTATAAACTTTCTTACGAAGGAAAAAATACAAATTAACATGAATTTATAAAATTAATTAACTACATATTTGTTATCAAACTAATGATATAAAGTCATTAAAAGTTAACTTACAAAATAACAATTATTCCAAAATTAAAATCAAGAATATTAATTAATTGAATATTATCATTAAAAATTAATTACTTTTTTTATGGAAAAATAACTAATAATAATTAAATAATTAAATAATTAAATAATTAAATAAATGATTAAATAAATATTCAAAGAAATAATCAAATACTTAAATAAAAAAATAAATGATTAAATAAATAATCAAAGAAATAATCAAATAAATAATGAAATAACTATTGAAATAAATAATCAAATAAATAACAAATAAATAATTAAATAAATAAATGAATAATAAATGAATAAATAAATAAACAATAATAAAAACTTTCTCTCTAAGAAAAATATTTTATTTAAATAATAACAAAAAATCAATTAAAATGAAAAAACAAATTTTCCATCTTAAAAAATTGTATTAAATGTTTTTAAAGATTTTTTTTCTAAAAGAAACAAAAGAAAGCAAAAAAAAAAAAATGGGAAAAGGGGCGAAGGGCAAAAGGAAATTATTTGACGAAAAAACAACAACGAAATAATAAAAAAGAAGGAAAAAAAAGAAGAGAAAAAAAAACTTGATTTCAATGATATTTAAGAATTGATTGAAAAACAAATTTTCCTTGACTGTCTCGATACATGAAACCTTTTGCAATATTCAATGTCGAGGCAAAGTGATAGTGAAAGTAACGACCTTGAAAAGTTATCTTCACGTTCTCCAAGTTGTGCTGCATACACATCTCCATGCAATATATATATATGCATATTCTGAAGGGAATTTTAACCCAAATCATGACCTGCAATAATTTTTCTAAATTCAAATCTTCTTTCTCCTCATATTTAATAAAAAAAAAAAAGATTTACACAGTTTTTATTCTATTGCAAAAATTTTAATTTCAAAAGAAAGATGAAATTATTTTTAAAACTTCTGACTACTCCAAAGGAGTGTTCCAAATATTCCAAATATACCAAAAGAATATTCCAAATATTCCAAATATTCCACAGTAATGTCGCACGTATTCTATTTGTAATATTCTAAAAGGAATATTCCCAATATTCTAAAGGGAATATTCCCAATATTCTAAAAGGAATATTCCTACCCAATATTCCAAACTAAAAATTCCAAATATTACAAAGGAATATTCTCAATATTTCAAAGAAAATATTCTCAATGTTCTAATGAAATTCGACACTATTGGAAAATTAAACTTAAAAGTAATATTCCGATCAAATATTTCTATTAATTCTAAAGAAATATTCCAATGTTGATATTCCTAAAAGATAAATGAAATATTCCAGAAAAATATTCTTAATATTCCGCAATGGAGGATTTTCGAAATATAAATTAAATATAATTATAAATTAAAAAAGTAATATTCCACTTGAATGTTTCTATAATATTCCAACAGTGAGACATTTTCAAAAACCCTTAAAATAATAAAAGGAATATTTCAAAATGTTTTAATGAATTTTTTGTTAGGAATTTAAACGGAATTATTCCAAGCAATTGATGATGTAAATTGAATATTTTCACAAAATTCCAAAGGAATAGTTCGCAAATCTGTCTTTATAATATTTTTAAAATACAAATGGAATATTCCAGAAAAATAAAAGATATTTCCGAAATGTGAACTAAATATTCCTAAGATATATATGGAATATTTCTAAAAATATATGTGGAATATTCCATGTAATATTCCAAAAAATTGCCTGTGAAATTCCTGGTAATATTCCACGTAATATCGCAAAAAAATATTTAACGTAATATTCCATGTAATATTTAACGTAATATTCCAAGTAATATTTAACGTAATATTCCATGTAATATTTAACGTAATATTCCATGTAATATCCCGAAGAAATATTCAAAAGAAAAATATTCCATGTAATACTTCAAAAAAGATCCATACAATGTTCCATATAATATTTCATATAATATTCCAAATAATATTCCATATAATGTTCCATACAATATTACAATAAAAAAAATCCATTTAATATTTTAAAAATTCCATATGAAAATACAGCTAATATTTAACGTTATATTCCATTTAATGTTCCACTGAATATTCCATATACTATTCTACGGAATATTCCATATAATATTCCACATGATGTTCCATATAATATTACAATAAAATATTCCATGTAATATTACAATAAAATATTCCATGTAATATTCTAAAAATACCACATGAAAATCCAGGTAATATCCCAAAAGAAATATTTCATGTAATATTCAACAAAAAATATTCCATGCAATATTCAAAAGAAAAATATTCCATGTAATACTTTCAAAAAGTTTCTACACAATATTACAATGAAATATTCCATGTAATATTCTAAAATTTCCATGTGCAAATCCATGTATTATTCCATTTAATATCTCAAAGAAATATTTCATGTAATATTTAAAAAAATATTTTATGGAATATTTTAAAAATATTATTTCAAAAAATATTCCATGTAATATTGCAAAGAAATATAAAGCGAAATATTCCAAAGAAATAATAGATATGAAAATTGAGATAATATTCCACGTAATATTTTAAAAATTTCATGTCAAATTCCAGATAATATTCCATGAAATATTCCTAAGAGATATTACATGCAATATTCCAAAGGAAAGTTTCTTCTTTTATTTCTGATAATTTTTTTTTGTATTTTTCCTCGTTTAAGTTGAATTGCATTTTTCTTTTTTTTTACCACTTTCTTTCAATTGCAAATAGGTTTTTTTTTGTGTCTATTTTCCATTAAGTATAAAGGGTTGCATTTTCTTTTCTCCCTATTTTTCCTCATTTAAGAATTATTGCCTTTTTTTCCCCATAAAAAAAATGAACATTTTTCCCATTCTTTGTATAGTGCAAAACGAGTAGTTTTGAAATACAAACACCCTGTATGCGTGTGTATATATATATATGTATACATATAATTCGCGTGGGGACTGTGCGAGCACTGCAGAAACTTCTTCTTTAAGCTACACTAGCAGCAGACGTACCTGCCAGCAAAGTCCCAGACTCCGGTCAAGGTCGTACGTTGTTTAACGTTCTTTCAGTTTTTTTTTCATATTCTTTTTTTTTTTTTTTTTTTTTTTTTTGTACTTTTCATGCCTTCTCTACCCGGTGACTCGTGAACGAATGTACCAGAAGGGTATATATCTAGAGACGGATGCCTTCAGCATTCTTATGCATTTCTCAGGCCAGCCAACTTGAACGGCCAACTTTAATCGCACCGAACCATCTCTCTTTCCTTGCACAACCCCACACCCCCTCTCTCACAATTCCCCCCTTGATGAATTTATTAAAATCCCCTTTTTCTTCTTTCTTCCTCCCCTTCCACCTCCTCCACCTTCTCTGCTTCTCTGCTTCTCTTCTCGTTAACAATTTTTGCCCTAATTATATTCATTAAATATGTCCCACACTTTGTTTTTCAATTTTTTAATTTATTTCTTTTAAATTTAAAAAAAAAAATTTTAATAAAAAATAATTTGAGACAATTTTTTTTTTTTTTTTTTTTAATGACAAAATTTAACTTTTGACAGAAATTGTTTTTATAGAGGAGAAAATATTATATTCTTTTTCGTGTAATACAAATTTTTTTTTCATTAAAAAAATAGTATATTTTTAAAAAATAATTTGAGACAATTTTTAGTTTTTTTTAAAGAAAAAAATTATTTTTTGAAACAAAAAATGATATTAGTATAAAGAAGGAAATATTATTTTCTTTTTTCGTGTAATGCAAATTTTTTTTTATAAAAAAAATAATATTCTTCTTATTGGAAAAAAGTTTGTAAGAGAAAAATAATATTCATTTAAAAATATATAAGAAATTTTTTATTCAAAAATAATATTTGACAAATAGAAACAATATTTTTTCAAATAGAATAAAAATATTTGTCAAATAGAAAAATGTGTTTTCAAATAGAAAAAATATTTGTCAAATAGAAATAATATTTTTCTTCTTAAAAATATTATTGTTTAGTAAAAATAAGTTTTGGATTAAAAATTAAAACGAAAGAATATATTTTTTAAGTAGACAAAAAAAATTTTTGTAGGAGAAAATTTTCATATTGTTTTTTAAAGTAAAAGAAATTATTTATTAAGAAAAATAAATGTTTGAAAGTGATAAGAAAGAAATATTGAAGAAGAAAAATTTTTTATTTTGGAAAAACAAAAAAAAGTATTATATTTTTCAAGTAGATAAAACTTTTGTAGGAGAAAAAAATTCTATTTTTTTATTAATGAGAATTTTTTCACGAAGAACTGTAATTTTAAAGAACATTTTATTATTTTTTTTAAAGAAACACGAAAAAATTTTCTATTGAAAATAAAATTTTTCAAGAAGAACAAAATTTATTATTACCAAATTATTTGTTCAAAAAAGAAATATTTTTGAAGAAAAAAATTTACTTTTTTTAACAAAGAACTTTATTGTGAAAAGAAAAAAATTTGTTAAGTACAAAAATTTTTAAAAAATGTTAAAGCAACAATTTTTTTAAATAAAAGAAATTTTTATTTTCTTTCTTTTAATGAAAATTGAAATATTTGCGCTTTTTTAAAATTAAGACAATATTTCTTTATTTTTTATTGTTATAAAAAGTTGGTAAAAATAAAAAATGCAGGAAAAATTTAGTATTGTTAAAAATCGCAGGATGGAATAAATTAAAAAATTTTCATTCTTATAAAAAACGTAAAGTCAAAAAAAAATAATCTAAAACAAAAAAAGGAAATTATTTACAAAAATTTTTTCTTTACTGTTTTCTCTTATTTTTTTAAGCTACTTTTTGAGAATTTAGAGACAAAAAACCCCATACAGGCGCCATAAATTAAAAAAAAAATTAAAAAAAGGAACTAAATGCGAAAGACAGATATATCGGTTTTGATTTTTTTATGTAGCTTTTCGTTCCCCTCTGGAGAATACACAAACACACACACAGCCAAACGTATACATTTAAGTATATATATATATATATATATACATTCCGGCTTGTTCGTCGAATCCAAGACAAAAAAGATTAATGAATCAACCCGAGCTTCTCGAGGCTCCTTGTAAACTACATTCTGAGGACGTATAAAATGCCACGATCGGTTTCTCCTCCAAATAATATACCGAGTGACAAATATTTTTTACCCACATTATATTTCGCAAATTCGTACTCTATAAAAAATATTTAAAAAAAAAATTTTGAAATTTAAAATAAAAAACTCTTTTTCAATTTAAATACAATGAAACCAAAAAAATAAAATTTTTGTCAAATTGTTAAAATAATTCCAGGGTAAATAGAAAAGAATTTAAATTCTATATTCTAGAAAATAATATTATTAAATAGTATTATTTTTTATCTTTTTTTTACAAAAATGTTTCCATTGCATTAAAATAAAGTTGCAATTGCATTTAAATTTGTTCGCACTACGAGTTACAAACAACTCTCATCAATTTTTTTTCTCTACATAGCGAAACCGTCTTTATTAATTTCGTAAATTTTAATACCTCCGAGTTTTTAAAACTCCAGCCGCCATATTGGTTCCGCCATTTTGAATTTTGGACTTCAAATTCGTCATCAGGGACCCCAAAAACCCCCGAGTAACAAGTTTCTAGCCAATCCGTTCAATTTTCAAAACATCGTCCGCCATACTGGATCCGCCATTTTGAATTTTTCAATTCTGACCTTAGATTCGTGATCAGCAACCCCAAAAACCCCCGAGTAACAAGTTTCAAGTCAAACGGATCGATTTTCAAAATATCGTCCGCCATATTGGTTCCGCCATTTTGAATTTTGAAATTTGGACTTCAAATTCGTAATCAGCGACCTCAAAAACCCCCGAGTGCCAAGATTCAAGTCAAACGGATCGATTTTTAAAATAGCGTCCGCCATATTGAATCCGCCATTTTGTTTTTTCTAAATTTTGACCTCAGATTCGTGTTCAGCGACCACAAAAACCCCCGAGTGACAAGTTTCAAGTCATACGGATCAATTTTCAAAATATCGTCCGCCATATTGGATCCGCCATTTTGTTTTTTCTAAATTTCGACCTCAGATTCGTGATCAGCGACCACAATATTGAATACGTAATTTTGAATTTCAAAAATCGAGCATCAAATTGGTAATCAGCGAGTCAAAAAACTTTCCGAGAGACAATTTTTTAAAGCAAATCCGTCAAGTTTTTTACAATTCGGCCGCCATATTGGATCCGCCATTTTGTATTTTGCAATTCTCACATCAAAAACACGTGATTGTTGATAGAGAAAAAAAATTTTAAAAACCCACTCAAATACTAGGAGTATTGTTTGTAAGTTACTTTTTAAATCAATGCAACGATAAAGTTTGCTCTAAATAAATATATATTTATTTAAATAATTTGTTTTCTTTGAAAAATTCAAAATGGCGGATCCAATATGGCGGACAAGTTTTTAAAAATTACACGAATTCGCTTGAAACTTGTTTCTCGGGGGTTTTTGGGGTCGCTGATAACGAATCTAAAGTCCGATTTTCGAAATCCAAAATGGCGGATCCAATATGGCGGACAAGTTTTTAAAAATTACACTAATTCCTTCGAAACTTGTTACTCGGGGGTTTTTGGGGTCGCTGATAACGAATCTGAAGTCCGATTTTCGAAATCCAAAATGGCGGATCCAATATGGCGGACAAGTTTTTAAAAATTACACTAATTCCTTCGAAACTTGTTACTCGGGGGTTTTTTGGGTCGCTGATCACGAATCTGAAGTCCGATTTTCGAAATTCAAAATGGCGGACCCAATATGGAGGTCGAAGTTTTTTAAAATTTGCCTAAATTCGATTGAAATTTGTTACTCAGGGGTTTTTTGGGTCGCTGATCACGAATCTGAAGTCCGATTTTCGAAATTCAAAATGGCGGACCCAATATGAAGGTTGAAGTTTTTTAAAATCGATCGAATTTAGTTGAGACTTGTTACTCGGGGGTTTTTGGGGTCGCTGATCACGAATCTTAGATCAGAAATGGCGGATTCAGTATGATGGACTAATTTTTTTTTAAAATTACCTGATTTTGTTTGAATGTTCCTACTCGGGGATTTTTTGGGTCGCTGATTACGAATCTGAAGTCCGATTTAGAAATTCAAAATGGCTTAAAGGAATGAATTAATGAATAATAAATTTTTCAATATAGTAAAATTTGTTAAAGCATTAAAAAATATAATTCATAAAATTTTTTTCTTGTTTAACTTGTGTATAATTAAAATTGCCTAAATAAGAATTGCAAAATTTATCAGAGAATAAAATTAATATACAAAAAGTATGTAGAATTATTATTTCCATACTTGTTTTTTTTTGGTACAATGAAAGTTATATTAATTAGAAATGAAATTAAGTTTTAATATATCAAAAACATTGTTAATAAGTGGGAAAAAAGAAATTTTTTTTTCTTTATGAGAAATGAGTGAATTGTGTGTATATAGTTTTTTTTTTCTTTTCATTACCTTGTGTATCCATATAGTAAATGAGTGGTGTATGCGTGTGTGTGGGAAAATGAAATTTCCGCTTGAGGCTTTCCTGTGAGCACCTTTTTGATCGGCGGTGTCTTGTTGCAGAACTGGATGTTGGCTTGACCTTGAATGAAAGGACGAAAGGGTAAAATGCTCCGATTCTCGTCAGGAATTCGCGAAGATCGTTTTCAAGCCAAGCTAGAAAAGTAAGATTCTACACTCTTCTTGAGAAGGACAAACAATAAAAGCAAAAAGAAAAGAAAGAGAGAACCAAAAAAAAAAGTGGAAATTTAAAAGAAAACGAATTATACTCACAATACAAGTTTTGTAACTAGTAAGGTTTATAAAATTAAAATTATTTTAACTGTTATTATTTTTAGATTTTAGTTTTACTCTCCATTATTTAAATTATTAAAAATCTTCAATATTTTGAACTAGTTACTGACTTTTCCCTATTTAAATAATAAATTCTACTAATAATTCGTCAATTTTGCCAATAAAAATAGTACGTTTTACTGAAACATATAGTAATTTTTGCTAATTATTATCAATTTTCAGTAAAAATTATATTTTAGTTAAAATTTATTAGTTAAGATTTTTTACTCTAAAATAAATTCAATATTTAAATAAAAATTACTATTTATTAAAAAAATTTACTAATTCAAAGACAAAAAGTCAGTTACTAAATTTAAAACACTAAATATTTTGGGTATTAAATTAATTAAATTAATTAAATAATTAAACAATTAAAATGTAATTACTATTTATTAGTAAAGTTAACTAATTAAAAAACAAAAAGGCAGTTAATTATTTAAATTTGTAAATATTTTTACTATTAAATAAATTAATTAGTTAACTAAATAAAAATTGTTATTTTTTAGGAAAATTAACTTATTCAAAAACAAAAGTCACTTAATAATTTAAATTTGTAAATATTTTTACTATTAAATAAATAAATAAATAAATTTATTAAATAAATAAATAACTTATTAATAAGTTTTACTAATGCAAAAAAGAAAAATTCAATTACTAATTGAAAATTGTAAATATTTTTACTATTAAATTAAATAAATAATAAGTTAACCAAAAATTAGTATTTATTAGTAATATTTACTAATTTAAAAACGAAAAGTCAGGTACTAGTGAAAATTTTTACTAATTTAAATTTAGAGGATAACAATAAAAATAGTTTCTCCATATTTATATTGTAAATAAATAAAATAATTAATTTAATTTTTTAGTTAACCTTTTTCTACTGACAATATTATTAAACTCAGACTATATTTTTTAGTTCAGTTAAAAAAGTAAATAAAAACAAAATATAATATAAAAAAAATAATTTTAACTTAAAAAAATTATATATTATAATTAACAAATATAATTTAATTAAATTCGATTAAACATAATTCAATTAATTTTACATTTATAATTTGAAACGTATCTTTAGGTTATGTTTATGAATTGCTTTTTCTATTTTAGGTTATGTTCTACCACTGGGACTTCACTAACAAAAAAAAGATCGCAGATGGCGCCACAAAAAGGCGGTAAAATTAAAAACTGAAAATTGAATTTACTATTTATTTCTACTTTTTTCTATTTAAAAATATTTTCTCATTAATGAATTATAATTTTCAGTGAAACCATCATCGTGGAATCATCGTGTGAAAAACATGTGGTTTTTTTTTTGCATAATTTCTACTGGAAATTTGCATCAAAGTTTGGTAACTCCACCACCGTTGGCGAAAATTTAAACAGCCAATGGGGTAAGAGTTTCCCTCCGCTGTTGCAAATCACATCAATTTTCTCTTTAAAATTAAAATTAAAAAAAATGTAAGAAAAAATTGATTATAATGTATTATAAATTATTGTTGTAATAAAATTATAATTAGATAATAAATAATGTATAAATATTACTATTAATTTTATTTCTCCCTTACAATTATTTTTATTAATTTTTTATTTATCATTAGAATATTAAAATTATTTTTTAATTACTATTCATACAGTGTTTTTTTTTAATAAATAAATATTTATAAAATAAATATTTATAAAATAAATATTTTATAAGTAAATATAAATTTAAGTTTTTTATAAATGAAAAGATTTGTTTAATAAAATAATTATAAATTATTTGAATTTTTTACAAAACAATTATTAACTCATAAGCAAAGGTATTTGTATTTAAATTAAAAATTGTATTTTAAATACATAGGTACCTTTGTATTTAAAAATAATTATTGTTTTTTAAAATTAGTTTTTATTATTATTTGCTTTATAAACAAATGCAACAAATATATAACAAAAATTGTTTCTTTACCTGTCCTTTTATATTTACGTTTTTATATTTTACGTTATTGTTAAATTTTCATATACAAATAGAAAAATAATTAAATAAATTAAAAAAATAAATAAATATAAAAATAAATAGAAAAGTATATAAATTTAAAAGATAAAGGTTAAAGGTTTAAAATATAAATGCTAAAAGGAAAATGAAAAGTGAATAAATATAAATTTTTAAAAAAATATTAAAGATATGTAATGAACACAAAAAAAACTATTATAACTAAGAAACAAAAGAAAAAACAAAAAAAAAGAATTCTAAATAAATTCTAATATTATTCTATTATTATTATATTAAATATAACAATTATCGTTCTTGTAGAAAAATAAATTTCATTTTAAAAAAATCTTTTAATTTTGAAATAAATCAGTCATTCGATACAGTTAAGACAATTTTTTTTCACTATTTATAACATTAACGATGTTTTTAAAATAAAGCTAATAATAATAATATTAATAAAATTCATAATATTTTTAATAATAAGAATAATAATAATAAAATTATTTATTTATATTCATATGAGAAGTAAGGAAGAACGCCTCCTGTGGTAGGAAGATGAACCGAAAAATCTTGTTCTCAGATAAGGCAGAAAACCTTCGAAGATAAAATAATTATCAACAGCAGATGAATGATAAAATAAATTATATCGAGATACAATGTTTCTTCACAGGTTACACTGCAAAACGTAATGAAGAATTTCAAAAATAATTTCACCAAAGGTATTTGAAACAATTAATTTTGTGATTAAATTGAAAACAAAACTAAA
The DNA here is from genome assembly GCA_032872475.1 of Leptopilina myrica (nomen nudum). NCBI lineage: Eukaryota > Metazoa > Arthropoda > Insecta > Hymenoptera > Figitidae > Leptopilina > Leptopilina myrica (nomen nudum). The sequence continues at coordinate 2,015,222 of CM065466.1, read as the reverse complement.
AAAAAAAGATAAAGAATTTTCATTAAGAAAAAATGATAAAACTGTTAATATATTAGAAGAAAATTTAATTATTCGAATATAATTTATTGTAATCCATTAAATTTTATTGTATTCCATAATTTTCGATTGTACTCAAATGTAATTTATTGTTACTTATTGTATTTTATGGTTTTCAATTGTACTCTTCTAAAATCAATTATAAATTAAATTAAAACATTCTATTCTAATTTATACTATGATTTTTCTATTGTATTCTATAATTTTCTATTATATTCTATGATTTTCAATCGTATTCTACAATTTTCTATTGCATTCTACGTTTTTTTATTGTATTCTATGATTTTCTATTGTATTTTATAATTTTACTATTGTATTCTATAATTTTCTACTGTATTTTATGATTTTTCTATTGTATTCTATAACTTTCTATTGGTTTTTAATGATTTTCTATTGTATTTTATGATTTTTCTATTGTATTCTATACTTTTCTATTGTATTCTATGATTTTACATTGTATTGTATAATTTTTCGATTGTATTCTATGATTTTCTATTGTATTTTATAATTTTACTATTGTTTTCTATAATTTTCTACTGTATTTTATGATTTTTCTATTGCATTCTATGATTTTCTATTGTTTGTTATGATTTTTTTATTGTATTCTATAATTTTATACTGTATTTTATGATTTTTCTATTACATTATATTATTTTCTATTGTATTCTATGACTTTCTATTACATTCTATGATTTTATTACGTATTTTATGATTACATCCTGTATTCTATAAATTTATATTATTTTTTATTATTTTTCTAATGTATTCTATAATTTTTTTTTATATTCTGTGATTTTATATTATATTCTATGATTTTCTAATGCATTTTATGATTTTATATTATATTCTATGATTTTCTATTGTATTTTATGATTTTATCCTGTAATCTATGATTTTCTATTGTATTGTATGATTTTTCTATTGTATTCTATAACTTTCTATTGGTTTTTAATGATTTTCTATTGTATTTTATGATTTTTCTATTGTATTCTATACTTTTCTATTATATTCTATGATTTTACATTGTATTGTATATTTTTTCGATTGTATTCTATGATTTTCTATTGTATTTTATAATTTTACTATTAATTTCTATAATTTTCTACTGTATTTTATGATTTTTCTATTGCATTCTATGATTTTCTATTGTTTGTTATGATTTTTTTATTGTATTCTATAATTTTATACTGTATTTTATGATTTTTCTATTACATTATATTATTTTCTATTGTATTCTATGACTTTCTATTACATTCTATGATTTTATTACGTATTTTATGATTACATCCTGTATTCTATAAATTTATATTGTTTTTTATTATTTTTCTATTGTATTCTATGATTTTCTATTGCATTTTATAATTTTTCTATTGTATTCTATAATTTTCTACTGTATTTTATGATTTTCTATTGTTTTTTATTATTTTTCTATTGTATTCTATAATTTTCTATTATATTCTGTGATTTTATATTATATTCTATGATTTTCTATTGTATTCTATAATTTTCTACTGTATTCTATGATTTTCTATTGTTTTTTATTATTTTTTTATTGTATTCTATAATTTTCTTTTATATTCTTTGATTTTTTATTATATTCTATGATTTTTTATTGTATTGTATGATTTTTCTATTGTATTCTATAAGTTTTTATTGTATTCTATGATTTTCTATTGCATTTTATAATTTTACTCTTGTATTCTATAATTTTCTACTGTATTTTATGATTTTCTATTGTTTTTTATTATTTTTCTATTGTATTCTATGATTTTTTTAGACTTTTTTAGCTTTCATAGGTATATACATATACAGTTATATACTCCCTTAAGGCAAGAAACTATAGTTTTAGTCTTCAGAGTGTAATATAACGTTTAAATTAACACGTAACCTTAAGTCATTTAAATTGTTGAATTATAATTATGAAGAACATTATCAAAATCGTCTGTTACACACAAAGGGCCATCATCAGTCACATGCGGCTTAAGTTCTATTCTCAAGAGATGTGTGCGTGTGTTTTATCTCTTCATCCGCTTCTATAAGCTCCCTTTACCTTTCCGTCAAGTTTTAACGACTTACTTCATACACTCTATATATATATATATACATTCTCATCAAAGCTTATATACTCAACTTGAAGAAAAAAAAATTTCTTCTTTTTTTTTTTTACTAAAGTAACAGGTCTTAAAATGCGTCCAAGAAAATTGTTCGAGTGGACAAATAGTTTAAAAGAGAGAGAGAAAGAGAAGCAAGGAGGAAGAGGGGGGGGGGTAATGGCAAGGAGCTCAAGTAAAAAGATAATAATAATAAATTATTGCTACGAAAGTAAAAGCTGCTGAAAAAAAAATGATAAGACTATCATCATCTCGTGTACGGAAATATTGGTTATGAAACTTTTGGATAACTGGAGCACTTTATAAACTGCACGCAAACTCATGTACATATATAATATTGTAATATTACAATAATTATAATATTTTATATTCTTTATTGTTTTGTTATTAAAAATAATAAATTTAGAATTTTTTAATCTATTATTATTATTATTTTTATTGTTATTATTACTCTTATTTTGATTATTATTATTATTATTATTATTATTGTTTTGATTGTTATTATTTATATTTTTATTATGTTTATTAATATATTTATATAATGAATAATAAAATTTTATTATATTAATAAAATATAATTAAAAGAAACTGTTAAATATGTAAAAATTAAAATAATTATTTTTAGTCATTAATAATAGACATTAAAGCAGAACGGAGAAGAAAGAATTTTTTATTCATTACTATTTAGTAGAAAAAGCAATACCATTAATGAAATCAATATACAATAGTATATATATGTACAATATATACTCTATATATAATGTATAATACAGTGTATATGAGAAAAAAAAATATTCAACCTCCGAACAAAAATTTTCTATACATTTTTGTGTCGGTTAATTGATAAATAGCGCGCACGAGTTCTTGACAAATAGTGACCTTTTTTTTAAAAACCGCAATATCTCAATGTAATTAACGTTTACAAAGTTATTCTTTTGTGAAAAGGAAAAGACAAAAGAAAAATTTAATTTCTGCATAATTGGCATATTTTTAATACGAACACTAGGTTTTTCTATTCTTTTTTCTTATTCTTCTTGATTGTTAAAATTTGTAATGGAAATGTAGATTTTTTAAAAATAATTCTTTTTTGTAATTTTTAAAAATAAATCACTTATTAATTGCGCATTATACTTATTATTAAATTTTTTTAAAGAAAATATTTGTTAATTTTTTTTAAATTAAATTTTAAAAAAAAATTTTTTAAACAAAATTGAAAACAACAATAGTAATATAATATAGGACTGAAAGAGAAAAATACTAATGGGAAAAACAAAAACAAAAGAGGACAAAAATAAAAATATAAACATAAATAAAAGGAAAAAAAGAACTTCACATAACGAACAAGAACATAAAAATACCATAAAAGAAAAACATAATAAGAAACATTAAAGAAACACTAATTAATGGACCAAAAATTATTTTCAAAAAACCCCAGAGAAACATGAGCTCAAAAAATATTTCAAAAAATAAACAATATTGAGAAAAACAATAACAAAACAGTAACAAATACAAAAACTTAAACAAGAACAGAAACAGAATTATAAACAATAACAAAAACTTTAACACAATAGAAACACAAAATTTAAAACAAAAATTATAAAGAAGAACAGAAATACAAAATTTAAAACAAAATTCAAAAAACAAGAACAGAAATATAAACAAAAAACAAGAATTTTAACAAAACAGAAACAAAGAGAAAACAAAAGAAAATAGACACAAATATAAAAACAAAAACAGTGATATAAACAAAAAACATAAACAGCATCAAAAACATAAACAAGAACAAAAATATAAACAAAATAGAAACAAAGTCAGTAACAAAAATATAAACAGACACAAAACCATAAAGAATAACAGAATTTAAAAGCAATAAAAAAATAAAAACATTTAAAAAAACATAAACAACGTCAAAAATAATAAAAAAGAAAAAAAACTAAAAATTTCACATGGGAAAATCGCTTTTCTTTACTCGATTATAGCTTCGGGAATTTTCGTCGCAACTTCGGTTTCGCGTCACTTGGCGGGTTCTTCTTCAATCTTGCGGCGCGTTTTAGTTCAGTTTATACTCGGAACCTCTCGCATGTCGGATTCCCGGAATCGGCTTGTTTCAAAAATCTCAAAAGTAATTCTCCTTCCTCTCGAAAAATTCGGATTTTTTACATATATTCAAAAAAGAAACATTCTATTGCTTACAACATTTTATTCATTAAACAATTTTTCAATTACTAATTCATTGAAAAAAAAATTTTTTTTAATTATAAATTCAAAAAAATAAAAATTATGAAAATTAAATAATTTTTTATCTGTTTCTCTAAAAAAATTAATCATTTACAAACATTTATAAAATTAAATGAAAACAATTATAAATATTCATTCGAAAAGTTTGTAAATTTCTTTTTAAAAAAAAAAATTCAAAATTCAAAACAAAAACAAAAAAGAACAAAATCATCTTTTTCTGAATTAAAACATAATTTATTTTTTTGTAGTAGAGAAAAAACGTGTGAAAAATAATCAAATTCAGTGGAAATAATAATAATAACAACAATAATAATAGAAAATAAAAATTAATAAAAAACTAGTTTTGAAATTTTTTTTTTCCAAAAGTTTAAAAAAATTTTAAACTATTAGTTGTTTTAAAAGTAAAACGAATTTTTTGAAAATTTTGTATTTAAAACAATTATTGTTACTCTCTTTTTTTGTTATCTTTAGATAGAAAAAATTTCTTTTTGGTCAATTAAAACAAGAATTACTTTAATTTTTTTTTTGTTAAACAAAATAATTTTCTTTTTAATACCGAATCAGACATTTTCAAATTAAAAAAAAAAAGTTTTAATGTTCAAAATTGAAAACTTTTCAAAATTAAAAACTAAATTTAAAGTTAGAGAAATTATAGAAATAAATTTTTTTTTAGTTTAAATTAAAAATTTTTTTTGTGCAAAAAATTGGTAATTGAAAAAAAAATTCTTTATAAATGATTTTAATTGTACTCGTGAGTGATAAAAAAATAATGATAATGAGATATAAAAGATGCAAGAGAAAATTCTCCTTTTTCCCTCTTTTCTTACCCTCTCAATGTGAAATAATTTAAAATACAAATCTGTTCAAAAAAAAAAAAAGAAAAAAAAAATATGAGAGTTAAGAGAGGGTGAAATTTTCGATTCTGTGTCAACTTCAGCCAATATATAACTATATACAATAAGAGAAACTAAACTGACATGAACTGAATCAAAAACTTTATCAAACTCTTTGGGAAAATTCACATCGTATTCTACCTGGAAAATCGCTTTTCTCCAAAGAGAGGTGTTTATTCAATTGTTCTTTTTCTTTCTTTTAACTTTTTTTTCTCTCCTCTTTCTTCATGCGGGACAATGATTCTTCTTTTTTTTTGCTCTTTTGAGAAAATTTCAATTCGTAATCGAAAACTTTCGTTTTTCTTTGTTATAGTTAAAGAAATTTTTTTTCGTCTAAAAAAAGTAGATTTTATTTCTTCTAAAAAAAAAGTCGATTTATTTTCTTCCAAAAAAAAGTGGATTTATTTTTTCTTCTAAAAAAAAAGTAGATTTATTTTTGTCAAAAAGAAGCAGTAAATTTCTATATACAATAAATAAAAATAAACTGTAGGATAAAAAAATTTTTTTTTATCAATTTCTTTTAATTTTTGTGTTAAAATTTTCAATTTTCTTTATTTTCACAATTTAGAAGGAAAAATTTCAATTTATCTTAGAACAAAAATCAATTTAAAGACAGTGAAAAATTAATAGTGTGGAAAAAATATTGATGGACGATAGAGGAAGTAAAGAGAATAAAGAAATTGGGTGAAAAAAGAACAGCAAAAACAATAGCAAAAAAACAAAAAACAGTAACAAGAAACAATAAACAAAAGTAAGTAATTAAATAATATGAAAATAACAAAAAAAAAATTAGAAAAAAATTACAATATAAACAATAGCAAAATGTCAAAAACAATAGCAAAGTGTCAACAAAAACAATAACTAAATTAGAGCAAAATCAGTAAAAAAAATTTGCAACCATATCAATAATAAAATGACAACAAAATCAATAAAAAAATTTCAAGAATATTATTAACAAAATTACAATAACAAAATAACAAAAACAACAAAACAATAACAATAGCAATAGAAAATTACAACAAAAACAGTAGCAAAATTATAATCAAAATGATAACAAAATTACAAAAAGCAACAAACATATAAAATAGTGAAATAATAACAATAACAAAAAAGATGAAACAATAGCAAACATATAACAAAAATAATAGCAAAAAAAAAGACAACTTAAAAAATATAATCATAAAACAAAAATAATTTTTCCATGATATATTAAAAAAATTTTTTTTTATTTTGTTTGCTTTAAAAAAACAAATTTGAAACTATTCACAAAATATATAAGGCAAAAAAAGTACATGAAAAAAAATAAGAAAATTAATAAACAGATAGAAATAAAAATATCGAAAATTTGATATCCCTTTAATATGAAAGAAGCGCGCAAGGATTTGATTAAATCTAAGCTAGGTAATTTGGTTTCTGTATTTCATCGAATTAACTTCAATAGAATAAACGCCCAGTGAATTACTTCCGCTAATAACGTTTATTTCTCTTTTGCAAAGTACGAATGTCTGTTCATCATTTTTTTCTTCCTTCAACTTTCCAACATTTTCCGCTTACTTTAACTTCACCCTCCGTCTTATCTTAAGTATTATTCCATGCCACGCATGAATTTTTCAAGTCACATATACACCTATATATACATACGTGTCAAAGTAAAAATAACATAATATATAAACGTATTTATACATATGAACATAAACATAGATGAATATTTAATTAATAATTATTATAAATAAGCGCATAAAAATTATAGAATATAATAAAAAAATAAAAAAAGCTAAAAATAATAGGAATAATTTACAATATTATATACTAAATAATATGCAAATTAATATACTTAATAATATGCCAGATAATATGCAAATTAATATACTATAATATACCATACGACAATATTGCATAATGTACCATAATGTACCATATAATATACAATATAACATACTAAATACTATGCCAGATAATATGCAAATTAATATACCATAATGTACTATAATGTATCAAATAATATACAATATAATATACTAAATATGCCAGATAATAGGCAAATTAATATACCCTATAATATAGAATTACAACTACTGTCTAGTGTCTAATATAAGAGACCATCTAATATAGAGCATAATATACAGTGTAAAATACAGCATAATATACAAAATAATATGCAAATTAATATACTCTATAATATAGAATTAAAATTTTTGTACAATGTATGATATTATAGACCATTTAATAGTACATTGTTAGAAGTACAATATACAATAGAATAAACTAAATAATATACCATACAATTTAATATACAATATAATATACGCTACACTTTAATATACAATAAAGTATACCATGTACTATAAAAAAGAATTATGTATACAATAGAATAAACTAAATAATACACCATACGGTTTAATATACTACATGATATACCATACACTTTAATATACAATTTAATATACCAAATAAAATACTCAAAAAATATACGCTACACTTTAATATACAATAAAATATACGATGTACCATAAAAAGAATTATATATACAATTTAATATACTAAATAATATACCATACAATTTAATATACAATATAATATACCATCAAAAAATATATTTTTAAATACATTATACCGAATAATGTAAATTGTAATTTAATATATAATTTAATTAATATATAATATAGTATATAATATAATATATAACATTAAATTTAATATACTGTATAGTATACAATAAAATATACAATATATTATGCTAAGTAAAGTACTGTATAGCAAATTGTATATTATATACGCAAGTTTTATGTCTGCATATTATTTAAAAAAACAGTGAAAAATGTTATTGAATATGCTACGTGATATTTAAGAAAATATGCAGTATAATATATAGGAAAATATACAGTATATTGTATAATATTTAATATATTATACTGGATGTTTTCCTGTATATTTTTCAGCTACAATATGTTGTATATTTTTTCTTGAATTAATATTGAGGTATAATAATAAGGTATAATTTTAAAAGTACAATTTTTAATATACAAATTGTATATTAGTTTGTACATTATATTGAATATTTTATCGAATATTATAAGCAATGTTGTATAGTCTCATTTTTCTTAGTTTAAAATTGAAAATTTAGTGGTATATTGTATTGTATATTAAAGTGTACTGTATATTACGTTGTATATTAAAGTGTCCAAAATATACTTAACTGCTTATTAAAATATATTGTAAATTATATTGTATATTCCATTGTATATTAAAGTGTACTGCATATTATATTGTATATTTAAAGTGTACTATTGTATATTAAAGTACATTGTATATTCTATTGTATATTAAAGTGCATAAAATATTGTACAGTATATTTTATTGTATATTACACTTTAATATAAAATATAATATACCGTAGATTTTAATATGCAATATAATATAGTGTAGGCTTTAATATACAGTAAAATTTACCCTAAAATTTAATATTCAATATAAAATACAGTATAATATATTGTATGCTTAATTTGGTATACCCTTAATTTACTTTAAAGTTTAATATACAGTATAATTTACTTTATAGTTTAATATACAGTATAATATACCTAATACTTAAATATACTGAAAAATAAACGTTATACTTTAATATACAGTATAATATACTGTATACTTTGAAATACAGTATAATTTAATTTATACTTTGAAATACAGTAATATTTAATTTATAACACAGAAAAATATGCAATAAATAATTATAAATAATAATATTCAAGAAAATAATATGCAGTGTAATATACAAAAATTAATATACAATAAATTGTATACCTAATATTATACAAAAAAATATACAGTGTAAAATATTAAATAATATACAATTTAATATAAAAAATGCACTATAATATACCGTTCGGTAAAAAATATAATTTACAACATAATATACAAGAAAATATGCAATATATTATGCAGCATGATATTTAAAAAAACATAAAACTATCGTACTGTTTTTATTATCCTTTTTACACTATTTTAATAAATTAATAATTAATAATTAATTAATTTTAATAAATACAGTAAAATTTACAAATATAAATGAAAATAAAAATACAGCGGCAATGTAAAATTGAAAAATAAAATTTTTTTTAATCTCCACTTACCTTTATTTTCACTGTGGCATTAGTAGACATGGCAAACAAAAATTTTAAGATAGCACACGGCCAATTGGCATTCAGCCTATTCTAAAATCCGGAAATGTACAAAGTTCAGCTTGAAAAAGAAATGAACGAAAGAGAAAAATTTTAATTCGACAATAGTCGATGATAATACTTAAAAATAGAAATCGTGTTTATAAATATATATATATGTGGAGATAGGTTTTGCTGTTCTTCGTGATGATACATTAATGTGACTAGAAATTTTTCTTTCCGTTGTATTTACATTTTGAAAAAGAGGAAGACAAGAAAAACAAATTCTCAGTATTATTTGATTTTTTTTTATAAAACGCTTTTGTTTTAAAAATAAAATTTCGACATTAATTTTCTATTCGTTTGTTATTTTCTAATTGTTTCATTTTCGTGAATGTTTTGAAAACAGAATTTTTGTAAATTATTATCAAGTATTTTAATGGAATAGTAAAAATAAATAAATAATTAGGGAATTAAAAAAAAATCTATTATTTAAATTTAAACAAATTAGAACAAATAAATAAATAAAATGAATAAAGAGAAAAAAAACGGAAATAATAAATAAACATATAAATAGAAACTAATAAATAAACTTTTTGTAATTAAAACAAATTTTTTTGCTTTTAAAATACAAAAATATGTTTTAAATTCTTTGATGATTATTTCTTTTATTTGCAACAATTTGTCGAGTAAGTAAAACTAAAAAGTGTTCTATATTGTAAACTTGAAAAATTTTCTAGAGATACTTCTCTTTTTTCCTTTCTCTCCTTTTGTTTTAATCTCATTTAATTTTACTTTCTACTTTATTCTGCGTGTTTCTGTCCATTACTGTGGATTTAATAAAAATTTTCATTTTCCTTCAAAGCCATTTATGTGTTAGCCAGATGAAAATAATTAAGTAAGCGAATATTATTTTTTATTATAATAAAAAATTAATAATAATTTTAAAAATTAATAATAAATAAATAATAATTATTATATGATAATAATAATATAATAATTACTAGAAACCTAAAATAAAAAATAATAATTAAGTAACTATATTTATAACTATTATTATTATTTTATCATTATTATTATTACTTTTATTATATTTTTTTATTTATTTACAATTTTTTTATTATTCTTTTTATTATAATTCTTTTTATTTTTATTCCCTTTATTACTATAAAATTTACTTTTTACCAGTTTTTAAAAGTTAAACAGTCCAAACGAATTAGGCAATTTTGTATAATATTAGCCTCGCGGTTAAAGACATCGTTTTTTTCCAATTTAAAAAAATCTGGGGTTCAAGTCCCAGTAACGGAATTAAAAAAAAAAATTTTTTTACCCCTTCATTTTGTTTTAAAAACATATTTTTATTTTTCAGTAATAAGAGAATTCTCTTCGCAAAGAATTTTATTTCAGAAATATTAAATATGATCAATTTATAAAAGTTTAAAAAAAAAAAAAAAAAAAAAAAAAACTTTTCGTCATTTTTCCCTTTTCTTTGTGAACAATATTTTATAAAAATAAAAAATAAAGGAATTAAAAGCGAACACAAGGCAAATATTAATTTAGTTTTTCTCCGTTTGTATAAATTTGTCAGCTTTATGCAAATTATTATTTTTCCATAAAACGAAACTCCGTTTCAGCTTTTAGCTAAGTTTCGACAAAAAAAAAACGAAGAAAAAAGACGAGAGAAAGAGAGGAAAATATGTGGGCACTTTGTTACGAAAGCTAACTTAATTGTTTAATATCTTTTGATATCTTTTAATATTTTTAATTTTTTTTTTACTTTTTACATTTTTACTCTTTTTTTAAACGTTTTTTTTTCTACTATTCTCTTAATTATTTTGTTTTTCATTTATTATTATTATTATAATTATTATTATTATAATAATTATTATTATAATTATTATAATTATTATTATAATAATTATTATTATTATTTTATTATTTTATTATTTTTTTTGCTGTTATAATTATAATCATTTTACTATGAAATAATTTTTTTTTTATAAATTAGCAAGAATAAATATTTAAAATAAAAAAAAAAAAAAAAAAAATAGTCAAAAGTCCAGATTTGGGAATAATAAAAGACGATTGAATAATCATGCGATATTCTAAGTGAAGCGAAGCTCCCAATTTCCGTCCCCTCTAGCAAAAGTTTTCCTCAATTCAAGTGATGAAAACTTGGCGAAGAAATCTAATTAATCCCTAGGGGGTAGAGAGAGAGAAAGAGAAATGGAGAAAGATAAAAAAAAATCGCGTGACTGAGAGAGAGAGAGAGAGAGAAAGATATTGCATTATTCACGTCAATTCAAGTATGGTTAGAAAATTTACTCAATTTTGAATTTTTATTACAGACAAAATGTGATGAAAAAGATTTTTCATTCATAGAAAGAAGAAGAAAATCTTTCTAATTCCCATGAATGGATTATTTCAATTTTATACAAATCATTATTTTTCCCTCTCTTCCTCATTCCAGTTAAGAAATTTTCCCTCAATACAAAATAAAGTGGAGGTAAAAGTAAATTACCCTAAAGAAAAAAAAAAAAAAAAAAAAATGCCACTCTACACTGAAGTTGAGATGAGAGACGCTATTCGATTTATCATCGTTTGCTGTGAAGACAACGAGCCAATAATAAGTGAAAGAATGGAGCAGTCGATAGGGAATTAAAAAAAAAAAAAAAAAAAAAAAAAAAAATAGGTAAAAAATAATAAACAAGAGTGGAAAGTGAAATAAAAATGGAAGTTTACAATTTTACGAATGACTCAATGCCACCTGATGATGACGCCGATTCGGGAATTCCATGGGCTGAATATGGACCAGTTTTATTCATCTATTCACTTACGTTTATGCTGGGATTTATTGGTGAGTGATTTCTTTTTTTTTTGTTAATTTAAATGTTTGTTTGAATTTTTCTTTTGATTTAGTATTTTATTCCCTTTTCAGTACCATTCACGTTCCTTTTTTTGTACTCCGATGTCGGTTTTTCAAAATTCAAAATGGCGGATCCAATATGGCGGATATTTTTTAAAAATTGATTCAATTCACTTGAAACTTGTCATTTGGGGGGGTTTTTGGGGTCGCTGATTACGAATCCGATGTCGGTTTTTCAAAATTCAAAATGGCGGATCCAATATGGCGGATATTTTTTAAAAATTGATTCAATTCACTTGAAACTTGTCACTTGGGGGTTTTTGGGGTCGCTGATTACGAATCCGATGTCGGTTTTTCAAAATTCAAAATGGCGGATCCAATTTTGGGGAAAATTGACAATATTTCGACGGAATTCAATTCCAAGTTCATTGAGGATCGCGAATTAATTAATTAAGCGTTGAAATTTTCATTTTGGTTTCATTTTTTATAATTAAGAAGAAATTTTGCTCATCTTTTTCCCTCGTGGATCCACTTCTCTATCTATATTCTCCCTCTCCATCACGAAATGCCATCATCCTCGTCGTCGACGAGCCGTTTAAACCATTTCGAGTGTATATACATTCAAACGAAAATCGATAAATGCTATTTATGCTATAGAGAATAATACATATGCAACTGAACCAGAGAATTTAGGAGCATTCTTGCATTGTACCAATAAATTCATTAAGGGGGATGGGAATCGACGAGTACGAGAGCGAGAGCGGGAGAGAGGACAGAGATTAAATGTTGTTTTACTTGCAAAAAAGGAAATATTGCACGAACCAATTGAATTTTTTTTTTTTTTTTTCGAATTTGAATACAACAAGTAATTAAGTTTTGTTTTTTGTACTGAATTAAATTTGTCACCAAAAACAAAATCATTTCGTTTCTATTCGATTTAATTTTCCCTCTGTAATAAAAAATTCTTTCGTTTCTAAAGAATTCGAATTCAATTTCAAGAGGAAGAAAATCATTTTCTTTTTGGGAAAATAAATCTTAAACATTAAATAAAAAAAAAATTATTAAAACAACATTTTTGTCTAAATCGTTTATCAAAATAATTGTTTTTTTACTCACATTTTTATTTATTCAAATTTATTTCGTTTCAAGTAAAAAATATTTTTACTTTTATTTTAGTAAAAATAACCAAAAAAAAACTATTTATATATTTTTTTGTCCTTTGGAAAGAAGGGAATACGTTTTCTTTTTTAAAATTAAAAAAAAATTTTTTTTTAAAGATTAATACAAAACAATATATTGGTAACTGTTTTTTTTTCTTCTTCTTCATTAATCCACATGATCAGTAAAATAAATAAATATTTTGTAAAGAAAAAGTATTATGAAATGTCAATATATATAAATAAAGAAGAAAATAAAAAAAAAAAAAAAAAAAATTTGTCACCGTCCCCTTATTTTCAACATTGTTTTATTGGTTCGCCCCATATTGGAAACTTTGGACGTTAGCCAGAATATTAATGATATCTCTCGCGCTCTCACTATATAACGGAAGGAATTAAAAAAATATATCAGATAAATGCAGTCGCTTTAACGAGTTGTTTTCCCAACAAATATGTGTTTTAGTTTTGTTCAAATATTTGACTCTTTATTTTCAAAACATGCTGGCAAATTTTTCTTTATCTATACTGTCAATTTTATTTGACTCGTTCCTATTTTTGTTACTATTTTCATTGGCATTTTTTATTAATATTTTTACTGTTATAATTATTCTTGCTACGACAATAATTAATAATATTAATAATAATAATAATAATAACAATAATAATAATAACAATAATAATAATAATAATAATAATAATAATAATAATAATAATAATAATAACAATAATAATAATAATAATAATAATAATAATAATTATTATTTTTATAATTATTATTTTCAGAATATAATTTTTGTGATAATATAATTATTCTTGTTAAGATACAATTATTATTATAACACGTAATTAAAAAAAAATTATTTTTTTCTTATAAAAAATTATTATTAAATGTATTTTAACTTATTACGAATAAAAACATTTTAAAAATTGTCACCAGTGGTAAAATAATAACAATCGTAAGAAATATAATTTTTTAAACGAAAAAAAATAAAAACGAAACTTTTTTCTGTCAATGAAAAAAGTAAAAGAAAAATTAATAAATTTAGAACTTAGAATAAAATAAATATTTACAAATTTAGAACTTAGAATGAAATATTTACAAATTTAGAACTTAGAATAAAATATTTACAAATTTTGAACTTAGAACAAAATAAATATTTACAAATCTAGAACTTAGAACAAAGTAAATATTTACAAATCTAGAACTTAGAATAATATAAATGCGTTTACAAATTTAGAATTAAGAATAAAATAAATTTTATAAAATTAAATTAAAATTTAGAGTTAAATAAATATTTAGAAAAATAAAAAACAAAAAATTTTTTTTGTTTAACAAAAATATACATTTTGTTTGTATTTTGTTTTACAGGAAATGTCGTCATTATTGCGTCAACTCTTTGCCCAAGACTGCGACCATTACCAGCAACACCCACTAATGTCTTTCTTGGTGGTCTCGCCACAGCCGATCTTCTACTCATCATCTTTTGCATTCCAGTCAAGGTACTATTTTTTCTCTCTACTATTTTTTTTTTTTTTTTTTGTTAACACGCCACTAATTACCTTCCATATTATTAACTACACGACTAATCACTTAAAATAGTCTTAAATCATTTTCTATTTCAAATTGACAATGTTTTTTCTATCTATAAACTATAAATGTCAAAGAAAATAATTGTAAAACTGTAGGAAAATGTGGAAGAAGAATAAAATTATTCCATTATTCATCGAAATGGCAATTTTTTTTTACGTAAAATCGAATTTCCTATCGAAATAACGATCCAAAATTTTGAATTTTTACAAACTGACAGTGGATTTGTAATCAGCGACCCCAAAAACCCCCAAGTAACAAGTTTCTAGTGAATTGAATTAATTTTTAAAAATTATCCGCCATATTGGATCCGCCATTTTGAATTTTGGAAAAGTGACTTCAGCTTCGAAATATACAATGTTTAATATTTATTAAATAAAATATAATATAATTGTAATAAAAATAATAATAATAATACTTAATAATAGTAATTATAATATTAAAAATAAAATTAAAAAATGTTTTTTTATCCTTATAAAATTGTTTTATAAAATTTATTATTTAATTCTGTAACAAAAAATGACGAAAATTGTACTTTCAAAAAAAAAAAAAAGTCGAGCCTTAAAGGGTTAAAAAAATATGTGGATCTAATTATTTGTTTTTTTTGTTTCGCTTCGATTTAAATTACGATAATTGTATTATTAACAAAATTAGAAAATAAGGGAATACCGAAATTTATTTTAAGAAATAATTACCCAGTAATGATGTAAGTTAATTTAAACAGGGAATATTGTAAATTAGATTTGAGATGTTTGCCGTGGAAAAATAAACAGAAGTCTTCTCAGTTAAATTGAATAACCTGAAATATATATATATAGTGAGAAACATTGTCAATATACACGATGTTTTTTTTAATTCCCTCAATGATATTTGTTCAATTTTATTAGCATTTATTTTGACTCTTAATATATTACATATGTTAATATTATTTTAGGAAATTTCAATTTTTAATAATAAACAATAAAATTCAAAAATTTTTTTTAAATGTTTTGAGAAAATTAGAATTAGAATTAAAAATTATTATCATAGAATATTCTGCTGAAAATTGATTTAAAACTTGAATGTTAGTTAAAATTTTTCTTAACAATTGAATATAAAAATCATACAAGAAATTTTTAGAAATAACCAAATATTGTAAAGGTTTCAAAATAAAATCATTGAAAAATTTTCATTTTTCATTCTTTTAACTGACAATTTTGTAGAATTAATTTTTTAAAAAGTGTTTAATTGAATTTTTTTGAAATTATTTGAATTAGAATTAAAAAATTATTATCGTAGATTTTTTTGCTAAAAAATTGATTTAAAACTTGAATTTTATTAAAAATTTTTCTTAACAATTGAATATAAAAATCATTATATCAGAAATTTTTAGAAATAACCGAATTTTAAAAAGGTTTCAAAGTATATCATTGAAAAATTTTCATTTTTCATACTTTTAACTGACAATTTTGTAGAATTAATTTTTTAAAAAAGTTTAATTTTTTGAAATTATTTGAATTAGAATTAAAAATTTATTATCGTCGAATTTTCTGCTGAAAATTGATTAAAAACTTGAATTTTAGTTAAAATTTCACTTAACAATTAAATATAAAAATCATTATACCAGGAATTAAAAAAAAAAAATTTTCATTTTTCATACTTTTAACTGACAATTTTGTAAAATTAATTTTTTTTTTAAAGTTTAATTATATTGTTTTGAAGTTATTTGCAGTTTTTATTCTCTAATTTAATTTAATTTAATTTATTTAATTTAATTTATTTAATTTAATTTATTTAATTTAATTTATTTAATTTAATTTATTTAATTTAATTTATTTAATTTAATTTATTTTTAATTTAAAAAATTTCGAATTATCAAAATTTCACGTAAAATTGAATCACAAAAACAAATGGATTTAAAACTTCTCAAAAAGAAACTTTTTCAGAAAATTATTTTTAAAAAAACATCGTATGGAAAAGAATTTTAATTAATAAACTATAAAAAATTAATTTTTATCTTTGTAAAATTATGTTTTACAAAATCTATTATTTAATTTTTTGACAGTTTGAGTTGAAAAAAGCGTTATTAATCTATAACTACAAAATTTAACATACTTTATAGTAAAACATAATAATAATTATACGAACATAATGAAAAGTTTAATCGTTAAAAATTATATTTAAAAAAAAATTACTATTTACTTAATTGGCAATTTGAGTTTAGAAATAATTTTAAACGATTTTTTCCAAATAAACGATATAGTGAAAAATATAATTCTTTTTCTCCAGGGAGAGGGGGTGAAAAATAAATCTCGATTGCAAAAGTTTAAAAAAAGGAACTACAAACGACAAGAATACTTTATGTAAATTAGAAGTTTTAGTTTCTCGTTTTACACGCGAGGCTCTATCTTGTGAAGTAAATTTTGCGCCTCGACATCAATCCATTTTCCACTTCATGTCCGTCAATCTGGCTTTAAAGGGCGCGTTTACGAGGAATTGCATTGTTCATTAAACCTCCTATCAAGTGACAAGTAATAATCACAAGTCACGTATAGAAAATTAAAGAGAAAATGAAAAAAATTATTTCACCCTTTTTTCTCTCTATTTATAATTTCCATCTCTTTCTCTCCTTTTTTTTCTATACAAATTAAACCTTTAATTAGATTTTTTAATTTATTTCTCCCTCTTCGAAATTTCCTAACTGCTCAATTTTCGTGTTTCATTAACTATTTTCAATGTCCACAATAATAATTATTTGTGCATTATTAAGAAATTTATCATTCATTAAATTCATGTCTCGTGAATCGATAATCTAATGGTTATTCATTTGACCTAATTCTTTGAATTTTTCATCGGTAATTTATAGGAATTAGGGAGAAGAAAAGTAATTTGTTATTTTTATTTTTTAGAAGGCAATTATATTTAGCTAAAAGCTGAGAAAATGAATTCATTTTTTTTTTGTTTATTATTTTTGATAATTTTTTTTTAATTTTAATTAAATTAAATTTTTTAAGAATACAATTTTTGTCCAATTTTTCTTTAACAATTTGTTTATTCCCTTTGCAGTAGAAAGTGTAAGTTATATAAGTTCAAACTGTTAAAATATTATATGGTAAATATAAAACTAAATATTAAAAAAAAAAAAAAAAAAAAAAAAAAAAAATATTTACGACTAAAAAATAAATAAAAACAAAAGCGTTGGAATGTATCACATATTTTTCCAAGTGATTTATGTATCTCTGAATAATTGGACGCTTATTACTTTTAAACGAAAAAACAAATCTTTATTGATAGTAAATTGTCACTCTTGAAAGTCACAAATTCATTCAAATTGAAATAATGTTCAATTATTGTTTTGATCTTTTGCGAATGACGTGACATAGTGTAAAAGAGAGCGAGAGAGAGAGAGAGAGAAAACTCTATTTGATATTTGATATCTTGTATTTTGATACAGAATACCACGTATTCAATTTCAGTAACTTTAATATTTTCCTTTTTTATTTTATTTCCCTTCAATTTATTTCTTTTTTTTTTCGTTATTTTCTCCAACGACTGACAACGGTATTTGTACCGACATTCGAATGACGTTTGAAAAAAGGGCAAACAATTTCTTCGTCTTTTTTCATCACAGTGTTATTTGATAAAGTTTACTTTTTATCTGCAATTTTTTATTGGATTGAAATTGAGTTATTAAAAAAAAAATGTCTCTACTTTAACGAACATTGTTTTCCGGTGTTTTTTTTTCTTTCGTGTCTCCAAAACAATGTATCAGTAGAAAAATTTTATTTAAAAAAAAACTTTTATTATTAAACAATAAGGGAGAGAGAGAGAGACAAAAGAAAAAAGTTATTGTGTTTACGATATTTTTTTCTGTATTTACTTTTAGGTAATATTAAAAAATGTATTTTAAAGAAATTTTTTTCTTTTTTCCAAAAACAATTTTTTTTATTTAAAACAATAAAATAATAAATAAAATGAATAAAATAAAAATAATAATAGATAAAATAAAATAATATATGTATATAAAAATTAGAAAGAAATAAAAAAATAATAGAAAATAAAAATACATAAATCTTAATATCAAATATAATAAAATATTTTTTATTAATAATAATTAAATAAAGAAGTAAGTAAACAGAATTAAAAAAAATACAAACAAAAAATAAAATACACGCAAGTAGAAATATTAGAAATAAATCAGAAACCGAAAAAATTAACATGTGGAGTAAATCTGTGTAGCGGTGGAAAAAAGAGGGTAAAAAAAATTTTTTCCTTTTCTTATCCTTTGGAAAAAAGTATATCGTGCTACAATTAAAGGGGAAGATTTTTTATTATTCTCCTCTGGGGTACGCTTTTCTCACCCTCTAAAGCAAGTCATCGTATATGAAGAAAAAAAAAAGTTCTCTATTCATTCATTGGAAGTCTTAAGTTTTTCTTTTAAAAGCCTTCTTTTTCTTTGCGTCAAGAATTAAGGCAAGAAAGAGAGGCAGACGCCATTACAAGTAGGGTGCGAAAACTTTTTTTTTTTTGATATAATAATTTTTTCCCAGCCATTATGAAACAAAAAATTTATATCCTCCAAAAAGAAGTTGAAGTAAATTATAAAAATAATTTTAGATTTTTTCCTCGTTTTTGTAATTTTACTTTTAATATATTTTATTTATTTTAAAAAATTTATTATTTAGTTCCATTACTAATGTTTCTAGTTTACAATTTTATTTACTTTAACTATTATATTATTTAAAAATAAAAAAATTATTATTTATGTAAAATTTTAATGACTTTAATTTATTAATTAATCATTCTTTGTTAGTTTGACTTGATGTAACTGTTAAAGTCCATAGCACAATACTTAATATACAATAGAATAAAATATATTATTAGCATAATAATAAATTATTTTTCATCGTAAAAAAATAGATTTTTTTAAAATTTATTATTTAATTTTTTGACAGTTTGAGCTTATGTAACTTGTGCTTAAGTAAGTTATAATCTATGTTATAATGTGTATTATTTATAAATATTTATATTTATAAATTTATTTATATATATTTATTTATTACATACATTACAATAAATTTACTATTTAATTCTCTGACAGTTTGAGCTTAAATATCCGTTATAGTTTATGCTAAAATTCTTAACATATAGTACATTAGAATAAAGTAATATAATAATAAATTAAAATGTAAAAAGTTATTTGCCATTGTTTTAAAATTGTTTTTATGAAATTTATTAATAAATTCTTTGACAGTTCGAGCTTACGTAACTTGTTAATAATTTTTACGGTTAAATACATTTTTAGTAAAAATTTATAAACTACATGAGAAATAGTAGTTCATAATCAATCATTACTACTCATTGTAATAATTAATATATTCGTTTGAACAATTTAATTCACAGACGAAGACTATGTAAACCATTATCTGCACTTTGATTTTGAAGTTCAACAGTAGTTTCACTTACAAGAATCAATTTTCAATTAGCAAGAGAGAGAGAGAGAGAGAGATAGACCTCATTTGAATTTCGTTTACTCACCATCAATATGTCGATGTTCGTGTATATCTTCTCGCCTTCCGTTTTTCGTTAACTTCCTCTATTTTTTCTCTCTTGAAATCTGTGGTTAAATTAATTAAAAATAATTATTGTTTTTAACAGAAATATTAAATAATCTGCAACAAATAAAACAACAAAGTCATTTTACTAATTTAAAAAATTTATTTAAGACAAATTAAATTCAGTAATTAAATAATTAAAAATAGTAATATTTGATAACAAAAAGAGTATAATTTTTAAGCATCAATATTTTGTTGGGGAGAGAAGAGGAAATAGACCAAAAAAAGAGGCGGGGCGTAAAAATATGTATATGATGGGAAAAAAGTGGGCGGAGTTTAGAAAGTGGGCGGGAGTGCAGTGCGACTTTGTTGAACCGAAAAGTAGGAGCCATAAAAAGGGGCGGAGCGAAAGAAGCGGAAGGCGTGGTCAGGAGACTAGAAGACGCCCAACGAAGTAAGTGGAGAGTCTACTTAGGGAGGAGCCTACTTACGAATTGTAATAAGGGTGGAGCGAAAAGAAAAGAGGGAGGAGTCAAGTAGTAAGGGGCGTGGCTGAAGCTATTGGTAAGGCCCCAAAAGGACGGAGCGAAGGAATGGGCGGGGCGTCGACAGAATTGACAAGGGGAAGGAGTCACGGATTCGACAGGGCGTGGCTAAGAATATATAATACCCCAAAAAGTAGGCGGAGTCAAAGAAAAGGTGGAGCCTATTCGAAAAGAGGGCGGGGATAATAAAAAAGTTAGCACAACACCGTCTATGTTAAAAGAAATATTTTTTTTCTTAGCAATTTCGTCTTTTTTCAATTACAAAAACAATTTTCCCACCTCCCTCTTCGAAAATTCACCTCAAACTTCACACATTCATAATTATCCACCTATTTTCACTTAATTTGAAAATTCTACGTCATGTTTAGAACTTAAACGTTCCTCCCGCTTGCCTTCCACAAAATGAATGTCGCCAGTTCAAGTGTATGCGTGACATTTATCCAAAGCGGGAACGAACGACGTTAGAGGGTTTTCATATATACATATACGTTGTGGAAATTCTGTTAGAATATTGACGCTATTCTCAAGGATTCATGCGTGTGAGTATATATGTATATGTATAGGTACGCCATTAAGAGTGTGTACGTATAATGTGTGTCCCACCTTGGGAATGTGGGCGGGATGGTGAATTTTAGTTTTAATTACTTGTGTTTGAAATTATCGTCGTTATTCAATTTCAAACTAACATTTAATCGATTAAATCAATGAATTCATATTGACAAAAATAACTGGAGTATTATAATTAATACATATGTGTGTGGATTTCTAAATAAACATGAACTTTAGTTTTGGGGAAAATAACCAATAACCTCTCTCTCTCTCTCTCTTTGTTTTGAGAATATTTAACTCTTTCCTTATTATTAGAGGAGAGATGAAAATTAAATAAGTGATTTTCCATGTTTTTCGAAAGTGTTGTGTTGAATAAAGTTTTCAATTGACGTGGTGCTTTGAAAACTTTGTTTTCGAATGAAGGGGAAATTTTAGTTAAAATTCGAAAAGCGACAAAAGAATGGAGAAGAGGGGGAGGGGGGCTAAACTCAATTTACTAAAAAGTTTGCAAACAGTGATTTTTTGACCTAATTTACAACACATTCATATTTTCTTTTAATTTAAAAGTCTCGTACTTTTTCTATTCATAGTTATGTGAAATCAGTTATTAATTTTCTATCTCGTGTTCAGGAAGGTGAAAAATAATTATTTCTTTCAAAGAACTATTTTTTTAAATGAATGGAAAAAAATTTGCAAATGTTCTGTGATTTTTGCATTAAATGTTTCTTTATTTGATTCAGAAAAACTCTACCGTTAAACAATTTAGGTACAAAATTGAATTCTTTTTTGTTTCGAAAAAAGGAGAAATTAATGGAGATTTAATTAATCTTTTTTTGTTGGTCTTAAAATTTTTTTTTTCATCTTTTCATTTCGAAGCGTCCGAACTGCTGCTCTTGAAGTTTTCTTTCAAAAACTTACAACATCCAATATATCTTGGATTTACAAACTTTTGACAAATTAGCAATCTCTTTTTTATTAAATAAAAAGGGCCATAAATTTTATTCCTTTCCTTTTTTCGACACAAAAAAATTATTAATGTTCAGTAGAAGAAACAAAAAATTGTGAATTAAGAAAATATTTAAACAAAAAAAATATTTATGATCAGTAGAAGAAAAAAAAATTGAGAATTAAGAAAATACTTAAACAAAAAAAATATTTATGTTCAGTAGAAGAAACAAAAAATTGTGAATTAAGAAAATACTTAAACAAAAAAAATATTTATGATCAGTAGAAGAAAAAAAATTGAGAATTAGGAAAATACTTGAACAAAAAAAAATATTTATGTTCAGTAGAAGAAACAAAAAATTGAGACTTAAAAAAATATTTAAACAAAAAAAATATTTATGATCAGTAAAAGAAACAAAAAATTGAGACTTAAAAAAATATTTAAACAAAAAAAATATTTATGATCAGTAAAAGAAAAAAAAATTGAGAATTAAGAAAATACTTGAACAAAAAAAATATTTATGTTCAGTAGAAGAAAAAGAAATTCGGAATTAACAAAATATTTCAACAAAAAAAAATTATTTATGATCAGTAGAAGAAACAAAAAACTAAGAATGAAAAAAAAATTGTACAACAAAAAATTATTTTTTTGTTAAGTAGAATTAACAAAATATTTAACAAAAAAATTATTTATTATCAGAAGAAAAAAATATTTAAACTTATAATTACAGACTTTTGAAGCTAAAAATTGGTTTAAATGTATTTTGTTGTAACAAAGTATTATGTAATTAAAAAATTTTTCGCAGTTGTAGATTTTTGGTAAACCAACGAAAATTTTCTCAACATTCCGCATCACATTTAGTTTCTCAATACGACGAGAATTATTTCATCATCAAGCTCGTTAGTGAAATTATATTTTTAAATTCATTAATTTTTCACTTCTACTTCACCCTAATTCTTTTTAATTATCATTTTCTTTTCTCTATTGCATAATAATTATGAAATTATTTCCAGCTTTGCAATCAAAGCGAACATTTGTTTGTTTTGCCCTCTTCTTCTTTTTTCAACTTTAGATTTTTGAATTTTTATTTTACTTCTTGTTCTTCTCTTTTTCTTTATCAAGTCAAGTTAAGGGAAATAGAAGTTGTAGACATTAAAAATTCAGACTGGAAGTCTGCCAGAGTTTTCTTTCTCTACAAATATACATTTACTTTGTGGTTTAGTGAATGGATTAGTTGGATTTTATTTTAAGCCACATTATCAAGTCGTGGATTTAAAATAAACACAATGTGTGTGTTGCATGTGATCAAAATGATATTCCGCTCTGATATTATTTTTCTATTTTATTGGATAATTTTTATTTTTCACCAGATTTTCAATTATTTAATATTTGATTCGACTGCAGAAGATGATATGCTTTTTTTTAGTACAAAATACTTATAACTTTTTTTTCTACTTTGGATTTTATCTCTCTATTTTGTTTTCCTATGTGGTTAGTGAAATTAATCACGTTTTGTTAATCAAGAACTGCGATATAGAGAAAAGCTCGTTGACAAACTTGTATTATAAAGCGAAAGTTGAGCGACTGCAATTTGTTTAATTTCGCGGTACACAGTTTTTGAATTATATTATACATATATATATATGCACCTAACAAATCTTTATCTCCTCTTTCTCATTTGCTTTTATCTCAATTTATTCCTGACTTTTCCTATAGAGAAAGAAGAGAAAATATTTTTTTTGTTTTTCAAGTTTTCTTATAAGAAGTTCAACGTTTTAAACAAACATAATAAATCATTTTTTAAGTATAATTAGTTAGTGGAGGGATTCACAAAAGAAAATCTTGTTTTAAAATGAGATTCGGTTTTTTTTCTTTTTTTTTTGAGAAAACAGTTTCGCTTGATCTTTTGTTTTCACTTCTATTTATCCGCTTGTTTCAAGTCGTCGCCATTCTCTCGTGCTTCCGTCAGGGCATTAGTATAATGCACGCAGTGCACGTCGGCTACAGTTTGAAATGCCTGGCGTCGACCTGAAACAGAAACTATTCGTAACTGGGCGGATGCATGTTCCCTTCTAGTAAACAATCGCCGTGAATTATTACACATCGCGTCGTCCCCCACATTGTTTACTCATTCAAAAAAATCTTCTATACAAAATACCCGCGAAATAGATTAGAAAAAAAAATTTATTCGTTAAAATTCTGTTAGTTTTATCAAAAAAAAATGTTTATTTAACATTGTTTAATTTTTAAATTTGTTTTATAAATAGAAACACGACATTTTCCCGAGAATTTTAAGCCCTTGTGGAATGTTTTACGAAAAGGGGGAAGGGAGATAAGGGGCATTGAATTCTGATTGGCGGAGGCTGAGTGGTGGGGGTAAGAAGGTAGTATAAAAGAGGACGCCGCGTCCCAAGAGCGTCAGTCGCACTCGAGGCGCAGTGAGGCACTGTTTAAAATTGTCTAGAGTCTACAAACTTTATCCGATTTTTATGATCTTGGTCTTAAATTAAAGAGTATAAAATTCCTAATCCTAGAAACCAATTCTTCTGTTTTTTCTTCTTACTCAAAGTTAACTAATTATAATGTTTTTCTAATATTATTGAATGTCACGATATTTGTAACAGTACTTACTGAAATTCAACATTAAGGAATGAAATTATAGTTTTAATTTATCCAAACATGTAAAATCTATTTACACGTTTGTAATCAAACATTTCAGGGAATTCAGATTCCCATCTGTGTGTATGTAAGAGAGAGAGAGAGATCAAAGGAAAGTGTCCCCTTAAATAAACTTTGATGTCTCAAGTAATTACACATATTTTAAGGGTACACCTATTATTGACGTCATAGTTGCAAGTTGAAAATCTCTTGGTATAGAGTTCAAATCTCTTTGCAAATATCTCTAAAATGAGCTTACAGACAGAGTTAGGTAGAAGTATTATTCAACACACGGTCGATTCATAATTTTACTTCCCTCGTAAATATCACTTGAAAAGTTTGTTTCTGTTTAATCAACGACTTTACCCTTTTTCTATTCACTTTCCTCGCGATTCAAGTAAATCGCTTTCGATTTCTGCTAAAAATGAATAGGATGCAAAAAGAATTTTTTTTAAAGTTTATAAGCGCTTCACTAATTTTTTTTTCGTTCTCATTATAACGAGAAGGTATTTTCAAATACGCAAGAGAGTATCATTTTTGTTGGTCGAAGATTTTAAAGAATGAAGGGAAATATTATTTCAATAGACGAGAGAATTTTTTGCCACACTTTTTTTCATAAATTTTTTTGAAATACGTATATGAAAATTTTTATGCACGTAAAATATTTATTGACAAGTATTTTCATGTTTTGTATTTATATATTTGGTGCAAATGAGTTATTTGGATTTTTATGTCACAAATAAATATCAATTTTCCTTCTTTCGAGAAAGGCAAAATATTTAAAAATAAAAAATTAATTTTTGTAATCAGTCAAAGAAGAAGAAAATTGGGAATTAAAAAGTACTTAAATATAAAAAGTTATTTATGATTAGCAGAAAAAACAAAATTGAAATTTAAAAAAATATTTATTATCAGTAGAAGAAACAAAAAATTGAGAATTAAACAAAAACACAAAATTAATTTTTTTATCACTAGAATGAACAAAATATTTTTAAAAAAAATATTTATGATCAGTAGAAGAAACCAAAAATTAGAAATTAACAAAATATTTGAACAATAAAAATTATTTATCATCAGTAGAATAAACAAACAATTGGGTATTAACAAAATATTTAAACAAAAAAATTATTTATGATCAGTAGAATTAACAAAATATTTAAACAAAAAAAATATTTATGAACAGTAGAAGAAACATAAAATTGAGAATTAACAAAATATTTGAACAAAAAAAATTATTTATGATCAGTAGAAGAAACAAAAAACTAAGAATGAAAAAAATATTTAAACTTACAATTACGTACTTTTGATATTAAAAATTGTTTTTAAAATAATTTATTGTAACAAATTGTTATAAACAAATCCTTTAGTAATTTTTCGCATGGAATCTGATGGCACTATTTGTTTTTAGGATATTTTAAAATGTTTTATGATGGGTGTTAATAGGTTAATTTTATTTTATGCTTTCAAAGTTAAATCCTAAAAAAATTCCTCCATACGCTTTTCGCAATTGTGATAAATTGAAGCAACAAGTTTCTTTTCAAAATCTTTGGACACGTTCCAAATTGTATTGTAAACACTTTTATTTTTTTTAACCAGCAACAAGTAGCAAGCAATGAAAATTCAAACTTAACCTCCAGATTTCTTTTTTTTTTCTACGATTTTTGAATTAAAATTTTTTCCCATTCGTAAATCTCTCGAGATTTTTAAATGATCGTTTTCGCCTTTCTTTGTCATATTGAAATCGGAAAAAACCTTAAGAGGTGCAAAAAAGGTCAAATCCAACAGTGTTAAAGAAAAGAAAGAACCTGCCCTTTTGTTAGATTGAGCTTTTTCTTGCGCACATTTGGAAAATTGTACAACGTGGTAGGAATTGAGCAAATCGGATTTTTCATCGCGTCCTCATCATGCTTTCCGTTCACGTATCGTAAACGATAATCGAAGAAATTGGAAAACCTTTTTTTTTGAAGAGTAGATCCCAAAGACGGTGAATGGAGTTTCATTTCGAGGTCTCATCGAAAAACAAAGATTGTGGCCTCTTCTAATTACTAATTTTGATTTATTAACTTTGAGAAAAAAAAGTCTAGACATTTATTTATTTTTGCATTAATTCAACCAAAAAAAAGGGTGAATAAAAATAAAAAGTGTAAAAATTCTTACTCTTCTAATTGAATCGATCAAAAAGCAACTCACGACCAAAGTGGAATATAATCCCCTTTGGAATAATTTAACCCTCTTTGCAACAAGCGCCGGGGGATTTGTACAAAAAGCCAAATCTGTCAATTGGGATAGGAATCGATTGTCCCAGAAGGTCACTTTTTTACTTTCCCTTCTCGCCCCTCTCATCGAGTCTTTAAGAGAAGGAAAGTTTCCTCTTAGGAAAAATCAGAAAAAATTTCCCACAGGACGAAAGAGTAATTATTAATTTTTTTTTATTGTGTGGATCCTTTTTTTCTTTGCGGAAACATTTTTTTTATGCGGAAATATTTTTATCTATGCGAAAATATTTTTTTTCGCGTAGAAGAAAAATATTTCCGCATAGTAAAAAATATTTCTGAACAGAAAACAATTATTTCTGCATAAGAAAAAAATATTTCTGCATAGGAAAAAAATATTCCAACTTAAAAAAATATTTCTGGGTTTAAAAAAATTATTTCTGCATAGGGAAAAAATATCTCCGCCTAAAAAAAAATATTTCCGCATACAAAAAAATATTTCTCCATAGAAAAAATTATTTCTGCATAGGAAAAAATATCTCCGCCTAAGAAAAATATATTTCTGCATACAAAAAAATATTTCTCCATAGAAAAATATTATTTTTGCATAGGAAAAAAATATTTCCGTCTAAAAAAGAATATTTTTCTACACAAAACATTTTTTTTCAAAGTGAAACAAGAGTTTCTTTAAATTGGAAATTTTATGGGCTACTGTTCCCATGAGAAAATGTCTGATCGATGCCATGTTGTTGGGTTTCACGCAGACCATTAATTGTACGAGTTAATATCACAAACCAGACATCCATTAGATGTCAAAATCGAGAAAAAAATTTTTTTTTTGAAGGATTGTATTTTATACACATACACGTATATATATATATATATAGAACACAATTTTCTCCATCAGGGCATTTCGGGTTTATTACCTGCAATCTCTAGTGACATATTCCACTAGTGATTTTAGATGGAAAGTAATTTCTAAAATTTATCATTTAACGTGACATTTTACTTTTTTTCAATTTAGAAAAAAAAATGTTCGTATCGATATTGATGGCAAATGTTGTAGACATTCGATAGTTACCGATGCTTCAACTGAGTGGAAAAGCATGTATATTTTTATTAAATTAAATTTATTTTTGTAAAATTTCAAAAAAATTTTTTGTTATTGGAAAATTTTATGAGAATTTAATTATTTAAATGACAAAATAAATAATTTAGTAAATAATGAATGTTTCCTAAAATATATTTCTCATAAAAAAATTTAACAACAAATTTTTAAACAATTGACATTTTGATTTTATTATTCATAAAGTTAATTAAAATGAAAAAATTCCATCTTAAATTGTTAAACATAATTCAATTTCTCCTAAAAAATTGTTAAAAAAGAATAATTGAATTCATTTTGAAAATTATATTAAAATAGTAGATATTGAAAATGGGGAATTTTTTTTAAATAATTGAATTCGAGAGCAAAAAATTTTTTATTTATAAAAATAATTGAAAATTTGACAAGAATTTAAAATTTTTTTGAAAATAATTGAATTTCTGCGAAGAATTGTAGAACTTCAAAAAAGAATTGAATTTTGGACATTACAACTTTTCCAAAACTCATTTTTTTAGTACCTTTAACAAAAATTCTTCTATAAATTCATTATTTTTTAATAATTAATTAAATACATATTAAAGGATAAATTAAAATAATAATTGTAAATTATCATTAATAATAATAATTGTAAATTATCAATAATAATAATAATTGTTGTTAATTTTAATGATTAAATAAATACAATATATTAACACTCGACACTGCTCAGTCGGTGCCTCAAGCAGGAATGAGCAGCAGCGCCTCGCGCGCCGCTTTATATTCCCCCAGTCTCCCCCCACCACTGCCACACCGGACTTCCAGGAATTCAGCCGAACTTCCACGATTCGTTCCCGCCAGCAATGGTGGGGGAAGGAGCATTAAATCCACAATCGCGGGGCACATTAAAGTGAATCATATCTCTCAACATCTGCTACACATATTTTTTAATCTCGAATTTTTTTCATATTCAATTCCTGTTTTTTTACAATCACCTCGTAATATTTTATTCACTTGCTTCTAAAATTGGCCAATAAAGTAACATTTTTCTTTTTTTTTCTTTTATCACTGAAGCTTTATTGCAAAATAAAATAAATTTTTTAATAGAAAGAGAGAGAGAGAATGTTGGTGCTTATTTTGTCGCCAACACGGTTATTTTGTTGGATAATAAAATTCTTTTGTGAGACATCGTGAATTGTAAAGGCACACGCGGCGCCTTTATGTGAATTATACGAGGACAAACGGCTCATTATGATCGTTGTTCACTCATGGGAATTTAACTTGCTCTCTCTCAAAATATCCTTATTGCATTAGATATCGCTAAAAAGAAGTGGGGGAGAGGGGGCAAAAAAAGGGGTGGTAGACATTGAAAAATAGTTCCACGCTTTCTCTTCAAGTACTTTTTATCGAATTTACACTCATCTCACTGCTCTATTTTATTCTCTGTTGTTATTTATATATCAGAATTGATGCTTTGGAATTTTTTTTTTGAAAAATTGTTTTGCCAATAGTGGGAGGTGGGATAACTTTATTTTCTTCTGGCGTTTGTTTTTGATCGGGTGAGCGTGAAAAATTTTTTTTCCTTTTTTTTGTCAGAACAAAAATGAATTCCGGTGGAGAATTTTTTTTTAAAGCGTATATCTTTTTAGGATTGATTTCTTTTTAGGGGTAGGACGTCTTTTTTTTGTTATCGCTTTCGAGCAACAAAAAAAAAGAAAGGAGGAGGAGTTGGAAAATCCTCGCGCCTTGGAGGTCCCTTATATATTTTACCTTGCGATTGAGTCTTATCTGCATCTCTCGTGTCCTGTCAGTCCTTCGTGTCGTCTAAAAGACAATTTACCAATGTCATGGAAAATCTCGACTTTTTAAACGATGACATTTTATCTTATCTTTTACGTTTAAAAATTTTTTTTTGCAACGAATTAACGACTGTGACTAATATTTTTGAATTCTTAAAGTCGATGTACTCTTATAATGTTAGCTTCAATATTCTTTTAAAGAAATTAAAAATAAATAAAAATGTAAGTAAAAATAAAGTAGAAATTTATTAAAAATAAATTAAATAACAATAATTAAAAACTGTTCTTATTAGTAGTAGTGATTAGTAGAAAAAAATTGTAAATTACAACAGAACAACATTGAAAAATATCTTTGCTAATTGTTTAGACTTTTATTTTGTAGAGAATTTGCAATAATCCACTTCTTATGAAGAAGATCCGAAATACTTACAATTAGTTAAACCTGAAAGTCATTATAATTATTTCTCCCTTCTGGTTTAGTGTATCAAGTCAGAGCACGTCAGCATCGGAAATTGTAACCCCTCTTTTATAAACGAGCGACACTAACTCACCCTCAGTCACTTGCCGCCAACCCTCACGTAACTACTCTTTTAGAGCCAGGAAAAAGAAGACTTGGAATTGTTTGCTGAAAATGCACCCCCTTCCTTTTAGAAATTGGACAGATATTTATGGTAACCCGTACATTCTTATTTATATTTGATTTCTTTTTTGACAATTTTTTTTTCTAAAAATATAAAAATTTACTTCATATTTCTAATGTAGTCAATTATTCAAGTCAACATCATAAGACGGATAATATTATTATCTTCTGCATTTTTATTATTTTTTCTTTGCAAATCAATTACTTCAATTTTTATGTCACGAGCAAACATTTTTCTTTTTTCAAGAAAGTAAAAAAGATATTTAAAAATAAAAGATAAATATTATTTAATCAGTAAGAGAAAGAAAAAATTGCAAATGAACACAATATTTAAACATAAAAAAATATTTATTATCAGTAGAAGAAATAATAGATTAATATTTAAATACAAAAATTTATTTATGATTAGTAAAAAAATATTTATTATCAGTAGAAGAAACAATAGATTAATATTTAAATACAAAAATTTGTTTATGATTAGTAAAAAAATATTTATTATCAGTAAAAGAAACAATAGATTAATATTTAAATACAAAAATTTATTTTTGATTAGTAAAAAAATATTTATTATCAGTAGAAGAAACAATAGATTAATATTTAAATACAAAAATTTATTTTTGATTAGTAAAAAAAATATTTATTATCAGTAGAAGAAACAATAGATTAATATTTAAAAATAAAAATTTATTTTTGATTAGTAAAAGAAAAAAATTTTTAATTAACAAAGAATTAAGAACTAAAAAATCATTTAAACATTAAAAGTTATTTCTAATCAGTAGAAGGAACAAAAAATTGCCAATTAAAAATATTTAAAGCTGATTATAAAATTAAGTTTTTGTTTCTTCTACTCATCATAGGACAATTTTTTTGTTTCTAAACTTTTTCGATATTCCCAATGAAAACCAAAGTGGAAAAAGAAACCTAAGACCAATGTTGTAAAAAAATTAAGAAAGCGCATTAAAAAAAATTATTTTTTTTATTAAACATGATTAAAATGGTAAATTTTATGAGCGTTACCTGATTTGCCATTGTCACGAGATATTACGTGACTAATTTTCAAATCGTTTCATGATACTCTCCAATGCCTACGCCGTGAAAGAATAATTTGTATCCCTTGTTTAATATATGAGAAGCGATTCATCAAATTTTCAATTACTCAAGTCAACATCAAAAAGAGGATATGTTTTCATTTTCCATTTCTGGCTCTTTTCTCTGTAAATCAGTTCTTTTCTATTTTCATGTCAAAAACATTTTTCTTGTTGTAAAAAAAAATTTTTTTTCTCTATCGAGCAGACAAAAATTTTTAATTTAAAATATTTTGAAAGAATGGTTTTTCAATTTATTTATTTATTTCTCGACAGTATAAACGTGCTAGAGAAAAAATTAAAATGATTTTTTTTCACAACACGTGTTAAAAAAAATTACGTATGTAAAAAATTAAAAAACAAAAATTTTAAAAATTTCTGTTATAGAAGAGAAATATTTTGTATTAAATTAAACTGTTTTTTTGAAATATTTTCAAACAAATAATATTTTTTAAATTCAAAAATCGTAAATAAAAATTATAGTGAAATTATAAAATAAATTAGAATTTCAGTTGTGATTAATAATAATAATAATAATAATAATAATAATAGTAATAATAAACCTTTCCTCAAATTTAAATATTTTTTTTTCAAAGTAAAATCATATTACAATTAAAATTAAATAAAAATTTAAAAACCAAATAAATACAGTGATTACTTTGTAGATTTTATGTACAGATTGTAATTACACTGTTATCGGATATTCTACAAATTAAAAATTGTTGAACATCGAGAAAAATTATTTGGGAAATATTATAACAAAGTAAAAAAAACAGTTTAAATTACAGATTTATAAAAAATACGAGAAAGTAATCGATGGCACGAGCGAGAGATATACGCAAACATAGTAATTTAAAAATAATTTTATTTTAGTGCACGTTATTATTTTTAATTTCAATTTGACGAAAATTGATGAATAACAGAATATACATTGTTTATTATATTTTTTCTTTATAAAACATTTTTTACCCATTAAATTTTTTTGATATATTTCTTTATAAAAATAAATAAAACATGTAATGTTCGATATGAAGTTAATTAATATTTTTTAATGAATTTTTTTCTTTTTGTAAAATAAATGATATCAAATCTCGGGTTACAAACAACTATAATTTATTTTATCATTGTTTTTCATTAATTAATTAAAAAGTAATTAATTGCTAACATAAACAATTATTAAATATCTAAATACAATATATAATTTAAATTATATAAAATTTGTAAAGGGGAAAATAATTATTTCAATCTATGGGAATTGTAAAACATAATGAAATATTATTGCAGTTGAGAAAATTTTCGATATTTCACGTGCTATAATTTACCATTGAAATCAATAATAACAAACATTTATAATAAGAGAAATAGACGACGTAGGTTGAAACAGTTTCCGATACCTGAACCATTTCCTTCAATTAATAATAATTATTGCCTGACGGTCTAGCCCAATGGGGCATCCTGTTACGCAAAACCCACTTAATTGAGTCAGTAACAGAGACTCGGGAACTAACGAGCTACTTTTAATATCAATAGTGTTCTCTCTTTCTTTCATGAAGGAAAAACTATTAAATATTAAGGAAATTGACCAGTAGTAAAGAGTTGTCAGGGCGGTAGATATGGTTTCACTTTGCGTTACCAGTTGTGAGGAAAAAGAGGAAACCTTCTTTTTCTTCACCTAAGCAAAATTAAAAACAAAAATTTAATAAAGCACCAAAGGAAGAATTGTTAGTTTCAAAGAAAATATTTAAAAAATAAAAAATAAATTTTACAATCAGTAAAAGAAAGAGAAAATTGAGAATTTGAATAAATACCTTAACATTAAAAATGTATTTAAAATTAGTAGAAGAAACGAAGAATAGAATTAAAAAAATATTTTAAAAAAATTATTAATGATCACTAGAAGAACCAAAAAATTGAAGATTAAAAAACCATCTCAACATAAAAAAATATTTATAATCAGTAGAAGAAACAAAAAATTAATATTGAACCAAAAAATTTATTTATGATTGGTAAAAGAAAAAAATTAACAATTTAAAAAATAAATTTTATGATCAGTAGAAGCGACACAGAATTGAGAACTAAAAAAACATCTCAACATAAAAAAATATTTATAATCAGTAGAAGAAACAAAAAATTAATATTGAACCAAAAAATTTATTTATGATTGGTAAAAGAAAAAAATTAACAATTTAAAAAATAAATTTTATGATCAGTAGAGGCGAGAAAGAATTGAGAACTAAAAAACCATCTCAACATAAAAAATTATTTATGGTCTGTAAAAGAAACAAAAAATTAACAAATAAAAATATTTCAACCTAAAAAAAAGTTTATTTTAAATCAGTACAAGAAATAATAAATTGAGGATTGAAAAATTATTTAAACATAAAAAATTATTTATGATCAGTAAAAGAAATAAAAAATTAAAGATTAAAAAATATTTAAACATAAAAATTTATTTATAATCAGTAGAAGAAACAAAAAATTAAATGTTCTACTTTTTAAAGTAGTAAACTTAAAATTTTTTTTTAATATTCAAAAAAGAAAATATTTTTAATATGTTGAAAAAATAAATTTATCGAATTGCTTAATAAAAATTTTTTAAAAATAAATCTTCTAGTAAAAGCAAAAAAATTGTTTAAAAAAAACTTTTCTTAAGGTGGAATTCTAATTATATTAAAACAATATTGTATTTATAGTTTAATTACAATTATTAATTATCTGATAATAATTATAATGTAATTATAATCTGGTAATAGATTACACGTTTCATCGTTGAATTAATTACCTCTGAAATAGTAGTACGAAAATGTCTCATTTAACTCTCATGTTAACATAACTTACAAGCAAAATAAAATCAAACAAATTTAATTATGACACCGAAATGATAATAGAAAAAATAAATAATAAAAAATTTAATAATAAAAATTAAATAATACAAAATTTTTAATAACACACTTAGATATACAATAAAATTAAACAAGGTAAACATTCTTGTAATTATATTTCAAAAAAATATATATAAAATAGAATTTTTAAGTTTAGGAAATATTTTTCTTTATGTTTCAATTTGTATTCTATTTTTACTTTCTTTTTATTAATCATTAAACTTATTTAATTTAATTTTTAAAATATTAATAACTGAAAGTTGGTTATTTCTTCCACAGATTAAAAAACTGCTTTCATAATTTTAATAATTCTCTTCTATTAATAATAAGTTATAACTAAAACTAAAATCTATTTAAAATTAACGAAAAGAAAGAATAACAAAATTACAACTAGTAAAAAAATATTCTTTTACAATAAGAAAAACAGTAATTTTCTCATTAGAAGAATAAATTAAATTTGAACACTCAGTATAAGAAAAATAAAAAATAAAGTCAAATTAGAGAAATTATTTCGATATTAGAAAGAAGAAGCCAAAAAAGAATCTCCATTACACATATCGTATTGATAAAATTTACAATCACTACAGCAACATTCAGGAAATTGCATATCTACATCGTATTTTATGCGGAACACGTTCAACTAACTAATTACTTCTCGATTGTTTCACGAATCATCGATAAATTCACTTGTAACCGCGTCACTATAGTTTTGGATTATGATTTTCCCTTATGTATCAAAATTTACACTGCAATAAATTATTTCCTGTTCATTTTCAATTTTCCCTTGTAATAATTTTCTCAAATACCTTTTAATTTCACCCTTAAAAATGTATGATAAAATTCAGACAAAATGAAACAAATTTTTTTAGAAAAACAATTTACGTAGTGAACAAAAATTTATTATCAAAACTGATAAGGACAACAACAAAAAAAAGTGCTAAAGAAGTGATAAAGTAAAAAAAAATCTCACAAATGTCCTTTCAATGAAGGTAAAAGACATTACAGTTTGTTTACTACCCACTAGAAGAAAAAATAAACACGGCTATAAAAATGTACGAAACTTTCTTATCTTAAAGAAACAACTTTTTTTTACGGCGTCGATATTCATTTTTAGAATTTTTCCCCTCTTGTCACACTATTGTTGACGATAATTTTTTAATATCTCACTTTATTTTTAGTGCTTCTTGACAATAACATATTTTTAGAGCGCAAAAAAGACGAATGAATATAGAAATAACATTTTTTTACATTCATGTGACAATATTTTATGAATGGAATATGAGAATGAATAGATGGACAGATTTTCGATTTACAATTTTAAAAAAATTAAATGGAGTTTTAATATTAGTTGTATTTACTCAATGCTCTCTTTTTATTTTGTTAACTTTCGCGAAATAGTTCGCAAAACGTTTTATTTCAATTACATTGTGTAAACACTAATTTACTTTTAGATAATTGAAGTTTACAGAGAATAATTGGGAATGAAGTTATTCTTTCCGAAACAGCAAACTGAAGGGGCAATTTATAGACATTGGATTTTAAGAAAAGAAAATTAAAAGTGGTCATCAGTGAATAAAATTTTTAATTAATATTTATATTTACATTGATATAATGAATTTCATAATTAGTTTCCACTATTGTATATAACTTTTCCAATATCATACATTTTTAAAGGGAACATAATAATTACGAGATTGATAAAGGAATTAACGGAATAATTCGACAAATTTACTTCTGCACATTCTAAACTACAAATCTAATTTACATACAATTACCAACATAATTTCGACTCTCATGATAAACAAGAATTTACAATTCTATAAAGCTCAAAGAATTAACTGAATAATTAAATGTACAAAAGTTAAATTAGAAATAAAAATTGAAAAAATTCATTTAAATATTAAATTTGCCTTGAAATGGAAATATATATTTTTATATTTAATGAAGAGTATTTAATTATATTTAATTAACAGTCTTTGTGAAATAAAACTAAATAGAATCCTTATTAATTATGGGAAAGTTAACGTTCACTATGGATGTGTCCTCCAGCGTGTCAGTGAGGAGACTGTCGAGCGGGAGAGCGAACTTCGACTTATATACACGGGGCCTGAGAGGAGTGGGGACACTGGGTGGCTCCGGCAGGCCAATAGACTGCAGCGTCCCTCTCCACTTCACTCTCGCCTGGTATATAAACCAGTGCCCACTGTCTCGCGCTCTCAGTCTGACTTTTGCAGTCCTCACGACTGTTAATCTTAGCCGTTCTTTTAATCTACTGAAACCTTCATATTTTATTATAATAAAATTATTTACACTAGCTGGAGCTTAATTAACAAATATTACATTAACTAAAAACAAATACATTATTTTTTTTAATGTTTTGTTTTATATATTAAAAACTTTTTCAAACATAATTTTGTATAACAAAATAGTATTAAAGGTATAAAAAAATATTTCATGATCAGTAGAAGAAAAATGATGGTGTAAAATCAGATTTATAATTTATTAAATCTATATCTCTACAGAAACAAAAATAATTAAATATTATTCACCCTCGAGTGTATTATTAAATTTATTTTTATTCGAGAAAATAATACTCCCTCTCGAAAGAGTAATAAATAAAAAAAAATTTCTCCCTAATCTGCAGTGTAGTCTAAACGTTTTCTGTTAATTTCGTTTGTCGGAACGAACTTGAATCTCTTAAAATTGTCACCTATCCTACACGGCTGTTGTCGCAGTCATGTTTGCAAGCTTCGTCCCTCATTAATATTCAACTTGCTTTAGAAAGTTGTCTGCCAAATCGAAAGGATTTGCATGTCACATGAATTATGGTCAGGAGGGCTCATTAATGATTCCCTTGAATATGGAGTGGTTGGAAAAAAATAGTGTCTTCTGTCATTTACACACTTGTGTTTTTATTTTCCTTTTTAATTTTTTTATATCACCCCCTATTCATAAATCTTCTAAATTCTATTTTTTTTCATTAAATAATCCCTCGTTTTCTCTTTTAGAAAAAAGGCGAACAAAATGACATAAAATTTCAGCAAATATTTATATATTACGAATAATGAGAAAAGTTTCTTGTCCCTGTTGTATAGTTAAGAGAGAGTTTTCATCGAGTTTGAAAAAAGTTTTTAAGGAGAACTTGGAAAAAGGGAGAGATTAAAAAAAAAATTTCCCCCTGAATCATTGGTGACGAAAAATAATGTTATGGCAATTATCTGACTGGAAAAATTGTCATCATTTTATTTGATAAATTTTCTGAAGTTTAAATTTTTTTCTAAAAAGTAGAATTAATTATTTTAGTGAAAGAAAAACAATATTGTTTGCAAAGTATTTTTTTAAGGGAAATTTTTAGTTCAGGATATATTTTTTAGTAAAGAAAAATTACTTTTTTTTTAATTATAATGCGCGGTTTTAGGATTTAAGTTATTCAAACGACCTCAAAAGGTAGTTCCCAATAAAAGACTTTATATTTCTCTTTAAGCGTATATTCGTGCTTATGCATATGCGAAATTTACATCATTTACTACTTACACTCAATATTCTTGGCAAAATTCTACATTGATACTAAAAGATATAATAATTTTTATTTAATTTACTACATTAAAGTAAAGTAAATACATTTATATAAAATTACATAATGGTGCAAACAAGAAGTTTTCAACTCCACTATTAAATTTTCTAATTAAAAAAATAAAATATTTAAATCTATAAATTAAAAAAATAGATTTTATAATCTGTAGAAGAAATTAATTATTCATGTATTTACAATAAGTAATTATAAAAGGTAAAACAACTCAAATATTTTAATTTTATATTTCAATATTATTTCTGGATAGTAAAAATAGAGAAATATTGTATTAAAAATAATGAAACAAAAATTTGTCATTGAGTCAAATTTAATTAAATTATTCAGTAATATTAAATTTAATTAAATTTAACAAAAATTAATTAAAAAAGAAATGCACCTAGGTAAATTTAAATAATAATTAAAATAATCAATAAAATCTTTAACAAAATTTTTAAAAAAATTTTGTCCAATTTTTAAAAGGAATTTTGCATTATTTACATGAAAACAAATTTTTTGTCTAATGACATTTTACTTTCTAAAGAAATGAAAATGAATTTCAGGTTTACGCTGTTTGATCCCTCTAATGAAAAGATAACTTGAAGAAAATGCAGCAAACAAGTGGAATAAATTTTCCATGAATTTCTTCGTTGAATAAATGACAAACTCAAAGAAGTTCCTTCGCAAAAAGGATTTACATCAAAAAAGACTTGAGAATTTCAGATATTATATATGCTATATATACGAATTTATAAATTCAAATTTTCAATATTTCATGAATGATGAAAATATAAATTCTTCACAAAAGAGGCATTTATCACTGGCTAATAAATTTTATAGACTTTCGTTTTATTATTTAAAAAATATCGGAAAAATGGGAGATATTATTGTCGTAATATTTTTATGAGTCTAGAAGAGAAAAAATATTTTTAGTTCTTGGCTTTTTTACTTTATTTTTTTAATTTTACTTTAATTTATTAATGATCAGTGGGAAAAATAAAAAGTTGAGAAATAAAAAACTATTCGAAACGTAAAAAAAATTATTTATAATCAGTAGAAGAAATAATAAAATGAAAATTGAAAAAAAATATTTTAGCAGAAATATTTATTGATATTTTCGAATCAGTAAGAGAAAGAAAAAATTGGAAAACGAAAACACAATATTTAAACATAAAAAATTATTTACGATCAGTAGAAGAAACAAAAAATTGAGAAATAAAAAATTATTTATAATCAGTAGAAGAAATAATTAATTGAAAATAAATGAAAATATTTGAGCAGAAAAATTTATATACATTTTATAATCAGTAGGAGAAAGAAAAAATTGGAAATGGAAACAATATGTAAATATAAAAAAAATTATTTATGATCAGTAGAAGAAACAAAAAATTGAGAAATAAAAAAATATTAAAAACAAAAAATTATTTATAGCCAGTAGAAGAAATAATAAATTAAATATTAAAAAAAAATATTTGAGCAGAAAAATTTATTTATATTTTATAATCAGTAAGAGAAAAAAATGAAAACAATATTTAAACATAAAAAATTATTTATGATCAGTAGAAGAAACAAAAAATTGAGAATTACAAAAACATTTTAATATAAAAGTTTACTTTTGTTATTTTTTAAATTTTGGGTAAAATGTGAGATATTATTGTCGTAATTATTTTTATAATTTAGAAGAAAGAAAATAAATTTAGTTGACTTTTTTTATCTTTTAATATTAATTTTTTTCATTTAACTGCTTTCTATTTGTATCTTTATTTTTTTCTATTTTTAATTTTTCCTGTTTAATTATTTAAATATTGTTATTTTATTTTTGGACTATTTTTACTATTTTTCTACTTTATTTTTTTTTATTTCTACTTTTATTCAACTTTTTATTTTTACTTTTGAAAAGAAATTTTCGCTTGAAATAAAGTGTTTTAAAAATTATTGTTACTGAAAGATTATTCAAAAATTCATTTTGTAGGGGGTTATTTAAGAAACGTCGTGAAATGGAATACTTTAGTGGGAAATATATTAAGTTTTTATTTCTATTACTTTTCCTTGAGAGGCGAAAAAATACACTTGAAACTGAAAAGTAATGACAGTAAAAGCTGAGAAAGGACAATTTCGTATTTTATAGTATCAATGAGAGTCTCGTAAAAAAAAGGCAGAAGATATTTTAGACAAATTTTCAATGAACTTTCTTATTATTGAAGAGTGAAAAAAAATTCTCAATTAATGAAAGTAAGAATAAAAAAATAAAAACAAAAAATAATAGTTAAATAATAAAAAATAAAAATAAATAATACCTACTTATCAAAATGTTTTAAAATGTTGTAAAAAAATTATTGTAGTATAAAAATTTTTAAATTAAATAATTTTTTTTTAATTTTCAAATTATAAAAATAAAATAATTGTATTATTGTAAATTTAAAAAAAAATTCAATAATTTATAAATTAATATAAAAAATTCGTATTATTAGCTTAATTACAAAAATAATTGACTTTTGGAAGAAAAAATAAATGTCAATTATTTAATTGATCAGTGTAAATGTTTGTTAATTAAAAGTACTTTATACCGTGAACACAGTTGGAGAACAATTTAATTTCAATATCAAAAGCAAAATTTAATTTGCAATAAATCTGCTTACGCGAAAATTAAACAAAAAAATCATCTATTTGATACTAAATAAAAAACTGAAAATATTTTCAGAATTTTTACATTCTCATGATTATAAAAAGTAAACTGAATAAAATTTACCTAATTACTATTTACCAAAAGCACAACACTTTTTGCAAAAAATGAAAAAAAAATTGTGATTCAATTAAAAAATAAATTTTATTAAATAAAATGAAGAAGTTAGATGAAAATTTAGTCAAATCTTTGCTCAAATTTTTTATTTAAACAAAAAATTAGTCTTACTCACAGAGAAGAAAAATTAAACAGAAACATGAATAAAAATTTTAATTTCAAATACCAATCAATTTACATAATAAGAAAAAGAAAAGAATGGAGAAAAAACATACTGAAAAGAAGGTTACAAAAAAATTGTTATCTTTTAAAACGAGGACAAATTTCTTTTTTTTATTAAAAAAAATTTTTTTTTTCACATCTTTTCAAAGAAGTTGGAGAAGCGATCTTTTTTCAGAGCTTTCATACCATAGATTATTATACATGTATAAGAAAATCCCAACAGCTCGTTATAAATTATAACTATAATAAAAAATCAGTTTTCCCTTTGACTTTAGGAAAAAAATTTTTCTTTACAAAATTAATTTTTTCTCCAATTTTTTCTTAAATTAAAAATTTCTGTATGGATAAAATACATTTTTTATCATTTCTTATCTTTGGAAATAATATTATTTTATTACCCCAAAAAAGATATTATATTTAATTAATTGAAAGTTATATTTTTTTGCCATTTCTAGCTTTTGTGATAGAATTAAAATTTTATCTATAAGTATTTTATTTTGTTTATCGACTCTGTAGTGTAGACTGAACAAAAAAAATTATGATTTATAATTAATAAATAAGTAATAAATAAATAAATAATAGATACATGATAAATAAATAATAAATTATTAATAATAATAATAATAAATAATTAATTATAATTTAAATATAATATATGTATAATAATAATAAATAAATAATAATAATAGTAATAAATACTTTAGAATAAAAAACATCGCAATAAA
Organism: Leptopilina myrica (nomen nudum); assembly: GCA_032872475.1. NCBI lineage: Eukaryota > Metazoa > Arthropoda > Insecta > Hymenoptera > Figitidae > Leptopilina > Leptopilina myrica (nomen nudum). The sequence goes on along the minus strand of CM065466.1, from coordinate 1,972,968 downwards.
CAATTTATTATAGAATAGAAATTTTTTGTTGTCTCTAATTATTTTATTGCTTAAAATAATATTATTTTCTTATTCAAATAATTTTATTTATTTATTTTATTTTATTTATTTTATTTATTTTATTTATTTTATTTATTTTATTTATTTTATTTATTTTATTTATTTTATTTATTTATTTTATTTTATTTATTTTATTTATTTTATTTATTTTATTTATTTTATTTATTTTATTTATTTTATTTATTTTATTTATTTTATTTATTTTATTTATTTTATTTATTTTATTTATTTTATTTATTTTATTTATTTTATTTATTTTATTTATTTTATTTATTTTATTTATTTTATTTATTTTATTTATTTATTTTATTGTCTAAATAATATTCTATCCTTTTTCTTGTTTCAGATAGCAAAATTGTTCTCCTTTACTTGGGAAATGGGTCTTTTCTTATGCAAAGCAGTGCACTACATGCAAAGTGTTTCTGCAATATGCTCAGTATTGACCCTCACAGCAATGTCCGTTGAAAGGTAATTTCTTTTTATGTATTAAATCAAAAATGCGATAGCAAGTTCCCATAAATCTTCTATTTTTAGTACACTCTTTTTTATTTTCTAACTTATCTCCTTTTCTTCCCATTTTTATTTTTTTTATGAATTTTTATTACCTTTTCAGTTTAATATTTAATTTATTGCTTTATTCATTTTATTCATATTATACTCAATTTTAATATTTATTTATTTATCTATTTTCCCCTATAAACTATTTTTTAATTTTGTCTATTTTTTTAAAATTATTTTTTAAATTTTATTATTTATTTATTATTATTATTTTTATTTTCAATTCCTGTTTGTAATAATTTTTAAACTTCAGTTCTTTGAAAATTTTTAAATCTATTTGTTTAACATTAAATTTTACAACATTTTGATTATTCGAATATTCTTCAATTAAATATTTAGAAAATATATATATTATAAAAAATAAATTTTGCAAAATTGTCAGTTAAAAGTATTAAAAAAATGCAGTTTTCATAAATTTTAATTGAATTCTTTTGACGGATTAAAAAAAAATTTAAATAATCTTTTTTAGAGAAGTTTTGATATGGTATTAAAAATAAATAATAATACGAATCCTTAAAAAAAATTTATATTTATGAAAATAATTGAATTCCTGTAAAAATTTTTATTATTTATAAAAATCATTGAATTGTTGCGAAGAAAAATTATAAATTTAGGACATTTTTTGGAAATAAATGAAATTTTGCAGTAAGAATTTTATTAAAACTTTTTTAAATAATTGAATTCCAGTAAAGAATTTTATTATTTTTAAAGATAATTTAAGCTTTGAAGAAAATTTTATTATTTGTAAAAATAATTGAAATTTTGACGAAAATGGTAAAAAAATATCAAAGAGAATTGAATTTCCTGTAATTTTTTTTTTTATTATTTATCAAAATAATTGAATTATTGCAAAGAACTTTTTAAAAATAATAAATAAATAATTGAATTGCTGTAAAATTTTTTGCTATTTTTTAAAATAAATAATTTTTCTCTTTGAATTTTATTAAATTTTCTTTTAAATAATTGAATTCTTATGGAAATTTTTATAAAAACAATAGATAATGAAAATTATTAAACTTAGAAAAAAGGTTTGAAAATAATTGAAATTTTGACGAAAATTTTTCAAAATTTTTAAATATAATTGAATTTTTCCAAAATTAATTTTTTATTTTTCTTTTTATCTAAAATTCTTTTCTCAATCCATTATTTTTAATAATTAATTAAATATACACTAAAAAATGTATTTTATTTCAGAAGAATTTTAATTAATAAAATTTTTCCAAATTCTAAATTCTTTTTTAATTAAATTTATGAAAAAATTGAGTTCCTGTTTTATTTAAAAAAATATTTTTGAATTAAAATTAAATTCTTTTTTTTAAATAGTTAATTTTATTAAAATAAATTAAATTCTTTTCTTAAAATTGTTAAATTTTATTCCCAAAAAATTAATTTCTTTATTTCAAATTGCTAATTTTAAATTCTTAAAAATTAAATTCTTTTTTTAAAATTGCTAATAAAGAAATAATAGTAATAATAATAAATAATTTTATTTATAATTTTATTCACACAAATTAAATTCTTCTTTTAAAATTTCTAATAAAAAAAAATAATAATTTTATTTATAATTTTATTCAAAAAAATTAAATTCTTTTTTTTAAATTGCTAATAAAATTGCCGCGTTCATTATTATAATTTTTTAATTCATTAAATTTGAATATTTGAATTTAAAAATTTCTATTTAATTTTTTTTCTTATTATTATTAACATTATTGCGATATTATATATTTCTCTTGAAAAAGAAAATTTTTTTCAACCCGTAATTTTTTCTTTTATAGAAATTGCTATCATTTCTGTGATAATAATGTTTTTTTTTCCATTTTTTTTGTTGTTGTTGAAATTTATTTTCAATGAATATGATACGAAAGAAGTTAGTTCCTGGTTTCTTTTTTCTTTATTTGTTGCACGATTTTTCCATGAGGGAGAAGAGAGATTATTTGATTTTGCGTTAAATGAGAATTTGCTTTGCCTTGAAACAAGATGCTTGCATATATAAAAGCTTTAAAATCAGAGTCAGTCGGGTCTCTACGTAAATAGAAGTCATGAGTTTACTTCTAGATCGCGATTAAGGTACACTTCGCCTTTCTTAATGTCACGCAGGAAAACTTGAGAATTACGGAGAAAACTCTCTCTCTCTCTCTCTTTTTTTTTTCGCTTGAAAATTTTAAATAAATTGGCTCTTCAGTAACTTCACTTCACTTACACATACGTGTGTAATTACTTTGAAAAATTAGTTTTACAAAAGAAAATATGTTTTCCTAATTTTTCTGTCACGAAATTTGCATTATATTGAGAATAATGTTTACAGTGAAAATTAGTTTTATGTTTAGTAGAAAAAATGTAAAATTATTAATAATACAAACAAATAGAAATTAAAAAATATTTTTTCCCTCTTCGGCTATTTTTTTTGAAGCATATTGACAATAATATTTGAAATGCAAGTAACTTTTATGTTTAATAGAGGAAAATGTAAAAATTAATAATAGTAGAAACAAAAATATAAACAATTTTTTGCTTCTCTACAGTTTTTTTTTAGTACATTGAAAATCATATTTACAGAAAAAAATATGTTTTACGTTTAATAGAGAAAAATGTAAAAGTTATTAATAATAGAAACAAAAAGATAAGTATTCTTTTGTTCCTCTTAGGCTTTTTTTTCTTTTGAAGAAAATTTTATTTGCTTTGAAAAATATTTGCTGAATAAATCATAAGTTATATTGCAAAAAAAAGTAAAAAAGAATACGAAGAATAAGAGTCTTTGAAAAAAGGTTTTGAAAAGAAAAACTGATTTAAAAGTTTCATTCATCGATCAAATTTTCCTCCATTGATTTTCAATGAATCTTTTTCCATCATATTTATTGGTTAATTATTTTCCGCTTCAAAAATGATAACGTCATTATATGATTTTTGGTATTTTTAATATTCATTTCAATTTTTTGTATTTAAAATTATTTTAATTTTTATTATTTTTTCTCCATTCATTTATTTCCTTTTTTTATTGTATTTTAAAAAATTTGCCTTTTTAACTCTTTCATAAATTTCTTTTTTATTATTCTTTAATTACATTTTCTCTTTTTGATATTTTATTTTTTTATTTTTATTATTTTTTTATTATCATTACTTTTTTAACTATTATTATTTTTAATATTAAAATTTTTTTTTCTACTTTAGTATTTTACATATCAAACTTTATATAGTGCAACATTTTTTATTTCATTTTTTTACATTTATTATTTGTGTTTATTAAAAAAATGTTGCATTTCGTTTTTAAAATTTTTATATTTGTGTATTTTTTTAACTCTTTACTTTCATTGATTTCTACGTTTATTATTTTTTAATATATTTTATTATTTATTTTTTATTTATTTTTTTTTATTTGTGTATAAGTGAAAATACAAATATTTTACATTTATTTTAATTTTATTATATTTACAATTTATTATTATTATTATTATTATTATTATTATTATTAATATTATCATTATTAATATTATTATTCTATTTTTTTGTTTTTTATTTGGTTAGATTTTAATTTTTTTTCATTTTTATTTTTAATTTCTTTTTTTTTTACATTAAGAGTGGAAAAAGAGTTTAACTTTAGGTAATTTAAAACTTTATGTAGATTTACTTTCTTTTTCTGAATTAATGAACAACTACTTTTCATAATTAGTTTAAATTTTCTTGATTTGTTTATGAAAAAAAAACATTGGATTTTGCTTCTCTCAAAGGAAGAAAAAGAAATCGATTTTCACAGATTCATGCAAGCAAAGGGATCGTATTAAAAATCAAATTTCTTTACACATTCTCTATATATCAGAACATCTCTTTGATAAATTCCTATGAATTCTTGTTCGTCTTTAGAGAAAAACAATTTTTTTTCTCTCATTTTTTTTTATTCAAATATATAAAAAAAAATATATGCTGATAATAAATTAATTCAATAAGAAGATATTAAAATAGAAATAGTAAAAATATTGTTAAAGAAATAGAAAATACAAAAAATAATATTTTTATTTAAATATAAATTATAAATTATTTATGAATTTAAAAATTGAGTTATAAAATAAATTTAAATAAATTATAAATTTATAAATTAATTACTATTTATAAATAATAAATCAATATTTTTTTAGAAAACAGAAAAGTATTTTTTTATTTTATGTTTGTCAAATTATTTTTTTCTTTATTTTATATTTTTTAAAAACTATTTTTTTATTTTTTATATTTTTTTTTATTTTATTATATACTTTTTCTCTCCTGTCTATATATATTACATATTTTTTATTAAAAAAAGATCTTATGAAGTATTTACGAATTTTTTGACACAAATTCTTTTTACTCTCATTTTGTTTTTATCCAATAAGCTGTCATCATTTTACAAACGTAAAGAGAGAGAAAGAGAGAGAGACAAAATTAGCAAAAAAAAAAATTGCTAACCTTAAAAATCTCATTTCAAACTTTTCTAGAAAACTTTTCAAATATTTTTCACTTGTCAGAATAATTTTACTTTCATAAAACTTTTTCTTCTTTGCAAAAAAAAATTGTTTTATTTTTTCAACAAATATTTCAACAGCATAGCGGCTGCAACCCTAATAGTTAATAATAATTTCAACAGCATAGAAATATACAATTATTATTATTATTATTATTATTAAAATTAAAATTAAAAATTAAATTGAAAAAATACATTAAATATATAATTTTCATAAAAGAAGTAAAATTAAACGCAACAAAGATTAAAATTAAAACTTAAATATAATAGAAAATGCAATTAAAATTTTCCCACAATTAAATTGGAAAAAAAATTAAAATCAACAAAAATTTGTTGCAAAAAGGAACAAGAAATTGCGTAATCAATGAAAATAAGTTATATTTAAAACAGAGGGGAAAATAATCTAATATTCTCGATTCATAAAATTTTATTTAAATTAAATCTGATATAAAATTTCAAATTAAAATACTTCTTTCGCCAAATGAATCGTTAAAAAGGAAACGCTTTGTAATAAAAAGAATTTCGACCTTTCTACAGGGTTTTTACTTGATAGGCGATAATTTCATCATTTTCTCCCTCATTAACTTTCAATCATAATATTTTCTCTCTTCATCCAAACAATTAATTTCTAATTGACTCACTTTTTCTACACCTACAAAAAAAAACAAACAAACAAGTTAGATTCAAAACAATTTTCTAGAGAATATTTTCTTTTGTATTAAAAATAAAACATTCTAACCATCATTTTGTAGACAAAAAACAATTTTTAATAAAAATTTATGAAAGATTTATTTATTTGCAACATTTTAATAAAATTCATTAAAATTTACTAAATTACAATTTAATAATGAAAATAGAAAACCATTTTTTTAATACAAATTAGAGAATATTTTGTGACCAGAAAATTAAAAAAAAAACATTTCGTGACATAAAAATATTATTAACCAGTGAAAATTTAAAATTATTTTCAATGCACAATAACAAAAAAGAATTAAAAAATGTTTTTTGCTTTGTATCTTAAACCAAATTGTATTTTTTTTTTAATTTGTAATATAAATTTCACTGTTATCCCACAAAAAAAAAATAAAAATTAACTTTAACACGAGAATACATTGCTCTGCTATTTTATTATATTCCCTACGCTTCCGAGTTTAATTTTCTCGCGAGAAGATGGAAAATCTTTTTCCACAATAATGTAAGTACGAAATACTTGAACGGAAATGATTTTGCACTGTAAAAATGTAATATGAATTCAATCGCAAATGGATTTTCAATTTATTTTCGAAAAAGTGGCAGTATATTTTTGTCGAATTTTTTTTTTTTTTTAATTTATTTATTCATATTCAAGTGTGTGCAAATAAAATTAGAAAATTTTAAATTTTATTCAACTTCTGAATTCAAATCTTAAAATTTCGCGATTATAAAAATCTAAAAGTTTCTTTTTTTCCTGTACGTAACCTTTTTTTTTTTTTAATTTGCCAATATTAATAAAATATTTGTGAAATATAATTTTTTTTAAATTAAAAAACACTATTTCAAAATATTTGTAACTAAAAATTATTTTTCTAGAATATTTTTAACTAAAAAGTATTTTTCCAGAATATATTTGTCTAAAAAATATTTTTCCAGAATATGTTTGTCTAAAAAATATTTTTAACACAATATTTTAAAATGAAAAACACTTTTTTAATAATATAATGAACTGAAAACTAATTAAATAATAATTATTTTATTTTTAACTGAAAAATATTATTTTAAAAATATTCTTAACTGAAAAATAGTTTCTTACACTATTTGTAACTAAAAAATTTTTTTTACAACACTTTCGCAAGTAAAAAAATCTTTTTTCAGTAAATTTTTCATTTAATTGTTCGATAATTGTTTTATATTTTATTCTGACAATTATTTAGTATTTTTCTTTATTTACAATAATATTTTAAAATTATTTTAGTTATCTTTTTAATTTATTTAAAAAATATAAAATTTAATAGATACATTTTTAAAATTTATTTAACGAATTTTTTCCATAATTTTATATTATAATTTTTTTGTAATTTATTAAAAAAATATTTTATGTAATTAAAAAAAAATATAGTCTAATATTTGAAAAAAAATTTAATTCTTGTTTTTGAAAAGGAATTTTTTTTGTTTCTATTTCAGATATTACGCCATAGTTCATCCAATGAGAGCGCAGTACATTTGCACTATAAGTCAAGCGAGGAAAATTGTCATTTTTGTCTGGTGCGCCTCATTCATTTTGGCAATACCAATGATTTTTATTCAGGTAAAGCGAATTTTTATTTATATTTATTTATTTATTCATTGACACGTTTAAAGAAGTCTTCTATTAACTTTATTGTATAAAAACCCTAAGAATAATTATTCTTCTACGAAGAAAGAATATCAATCCAGTTGTGGATGCACCCTTAAGGTACTGGCACTTCTACAATGAAGATCATAATTATGGTGCCTCAACAATGGCATAATATTAATTCCAGTGTAGAATAAAAAAAGAAAAACCTTCGAAGTAATGGTGTTTTTACAATAGAACCATAATTCCGTTATCAAAAAATAATAATGGTGCATCCACAATGATAAAACCATATTTTCACTTTTTCTTACAGCAGAAAAACCTTAAAAATAATGGTGTATCTACAATGGCAAAACCATATTTCCACTTCTTTTATAGCATAATTACCAAAACTTAATATAATGGTGCATCCACAATGGTAAAACTATATTTTCCCTTCTTTCATTGCAGAAAAAACTTTTAAATAATGGTGCTTTCACAATGGTAAAGCAATATTTTCCCTTCTTTCACTGCAGAAAAAACTTTAAAATAATGGTGCTTCCACACTGGTAAAACAATATTTTCACTTCTTCTACTGCTAAAAAACGTTAAAATAATGGTGCTTCCACAAGAGTGAAAATTAAATTTATCTGTTAATTCAACTATTACAATGTTTTCAACAATATTTTATATTATTATATTCTATTATTAAATTTTAAATTATTATATTTTTAACTATTTTACAATTAATACTGCAATATTATTACAGTATTTAATATTTCTCATTAATAAAATTTACATCTACTGCACTTTTCCTGAAAGTATCTAATTTGTATTAACTCTAATGTATGTTTAGAGAAAAGATGATTAGCTTATCGAATTTGCAATTGAGCGTAGAATTTAAAGCTCTCAATATTATTCACTTGGGCTGAAAGTTAGTTTCTTGGCAGTGAAAGATTATCCAACGTTCAAGCAGATCAAGTTTAGTTTTCCACTTAACCTAATTTCCTTTTAACATAAAGGGTGCTAAATAAAATGAGCGGTGATGGGCCGCCATTGAGGGTTTCAAAAGAAGAAGAAGAAGGTGTGGCAAAATAGTTGAAAAAAGAAAGAGAAAAACCAAAAAAAAAAAAAAAAGTTGATGAATATTAACGCAATCAACACCTACAATATTACAAAACTTTGTCATTTTGTCTCGTGCAATCTCTCGACTATTATAACTTTTTTAAGTCAAAACTTTTATAAAATTAAAAACTTGTCACATGTAAAACCTTAGAAATGTAAAAAAATAAAAAAAAAATAAAAAAGAATAAATATCAAAATTAATAAAATAAATAAATGACTGTACAAAAAAACAAAAAAATAAATAATTGAAGAAATAAATAGATAATTATTTAATTAATAAACAGTTCATTTTTATTATTTTTTTTATTATTATTAATATTATTATTAATATTATTATTAATATTATTATTATTATTTTTCTTTCTTTATTTGATATTTCAATTATTTTTACCAAGCTCATTTGTTTTATTATTGTTTATTATCTTTATAAATATTTACTCATTTGTTTCATTATTGTTTATTATCTTTATAAATAATTATAAATATTTAATATTTATAAAAAAAAAATTTAAAAACAAACAATTACAAATCAACGGGTAAATAAATATGTGAATAAATAATCGAAAAAAAATGAATCAGTATAGTATTTCAATAAAAATATGAGACGTATTAAAAAGAAATAAAAAGGATAAAAACGAAGGAAGTGAAGAATAATTAATTTTCTTTGTAAAAATACAACTGTGAGGAGCTTTGCGATACTTTTTTAACGAGTTTATAATTTTTTTCTATTATTATAACTTCTTCATTTGCTTTTAAATTTATTCTTCCTTTTTTTAATCCATAATTTATATCATTATTAACGGTTCAGAAAATTTTGTAATTTTAAAATATTGAATAATTATTGTTAAATAATAATTAATTGAATCGTTTTCACTGTTATTAGTATTTTTAATATTGTTATTTTCTTTTTGTTATTTGTGTCATTGTTACATTTGTTATTATTTCTATAATTGTTGTTTCTGACATTATTATTTTTCGTTTATATAATATTTTTTTATTTTATATTTTAATTACGTTTACAATATTTTATTTTTTTAATATTTTTACTATCATTGTTTTCTAAGTTTTTTTTGTAGTTGCTTTTTTAATTTTTTTTTTAAATTGTTATTTTTCCTTTAAATAATGTTTTTTATTTTATATTTCAATTATGTTTAGTTTACATTATATATTTTTTAACTAATTTCAATATTATTGTTTTCTATGTTATTTTTGTAGTTGCTTTTGTTATTTTTATTGTTTCTGCAAACTACTTTTATATTTACCTTTTTCTTGTTATTTTTACAATGTTCAAATTATTTTTTTTTGTTCATATTTTATGTTCGTATTTCACTTATCAATATTGTTAATTTTGACATTATTGCTGTTATTTTTGTTACTCTTTTTTTAATTTTTTTTTCCTAGTTCATTGGAATTATTTTATTTTTTTTTTGATATTGTTTTACTAAATTTCTGTTTTAATAATAATAAACATTACAAAAAAATTATAATAATGAAAGATATATTTTCAGTTTCTTAAGAAAACGAATGAGAAATATATTTTCTCTTTTTTTTTTCTTGTAAATTTATATATATAAGATTGCTACGAAAATCCCAAGTGTAACATTTCTGAAAATTTTATAGACTTCACTAGGAAAAGTCGTCTGTTGAATTTTCAATTTCTTTCCGAGAGAACATTTTAGTTATTAAATAATTTATACTTAAAACATTGTTCTTAAACAATGTCTAAAATATCTCCTATGTAACTTCCTTTGTTCATACACCTCAGGAATGTTTTCACAAGCTTTAAAATCTTTAAAAAGTATATAATATAAGAAAGCGGGGAAAAAAAATCTTTTCTTTCTTTTTTTTCAACTTAATTAACAAACTTTTTTTTATTTCTACATTTCTCTTTTTTATTTATTTCTAAAATTATGTAATAAAAATATAAACTGGAAAAAATTGAATTTTAATAATTTAAAATAATAAAAAAGAAAGAAAAGAAGATTAATTTTTTTTATTTCTAAAATAAAGAAAAATATAATTCTTTTTAGTAAAATAAAATTTCGTTTACACGGCAAAAATGGAAAACAAAAAATATACTGTAAAAATAAAATTTTTCCTTCGAATGCAATTTAAATTCGTTAGAAGTATTTTTTTTATTTTGAAGGAAATTTCAATTTGGTCACTTATTTTTTGTACCTTTTTTTTCGTGGTATCTATACAATTTTGACCATTTCTGCAATGCAGCCAAACGATATTATCGTTCAATTTCCCTAGCGTGGAATTTCGATTGAGCAATTTTTACTCAAAGTTTCTCTCTCTCTCTCTCTCTCACTCTCTGTGGTTACCAGTTTCATTATATAGTTACATTCAATGTAGTTCAAATAACTTTGAAAACTCATTTATCTGCTTTCAATATTTACATCTCATTTACTAATTATCTCTGAAAATTTCTTTTTTTTTGAAATAATAAAGAAAGGAAATTTTGGAAAAAATTTTAATTCATTATTTATTTCACTCAAAACATGAGAATAATTTTTTTTACAAAATAAAAGAAAAAAATTAAAAAAAAAAAAAAAAAGAACAGTAAATATTTATTGCCAAGAATTAAGATTAAATTTTTATGAATAATTACATTTTTTGAACAATTTCTATAAAATTGTAGTTTATAAAAAAAGATTGAAATCTTTCAATGCAATTTTTATTTATGAAAATAATTGAATAGTTGCTTATAATTTTATTCAAATTTACAAAAATAATTGAATTTATAAAAAGAATTTTATTCGTTATGAAAATAATTTTGAATTTTGTCAAGAATTTTATTAAAATGCCTCAAAAAATTAAATTTTTGGAAATAATTTTCTTATACATCTTTAATAATTGAATTCTTTTGTAGAATTATTTGTGTAAATAATTGAATTCTTGGAAAAAAATTAATTAAAATTTTATTTAAAATAATTGTTTCTTTAAACAAATTTTATTAAAATATTGGAAAATAATTGAATTCCTGAGAAATTTTTATTATTTATTAAAAGAATTTAATTCTAACGAAGATTTTTTCCAAACAATTTTTTAAATAATTAAATATAAAATAATAATTGAATTATTTCAAAAAAAATTTTTTATTAAAAAAAAATATATATTATTAAAATATTTAAAATTATATATTCCCTGATATGAATTTTATTATTTTCTTCGATGAATTTTAGTATTTATGAAAATAATTAAATTTTTGCTTCGAATTTTATCAAAACACTTTTTTTTAATTAAATTTTTGAAAAATTGAAAGTAATTGAATTATTGTGAAGAATATTATAAAAAAGTTGTTAAATAATTGAGTTTTTCGAAATTTTTTTCCAAAATGCAAAATTCTAAATTAATTGAATTCCTCTCTGGAAATTTTATTATTTATGTAAATAATTGAATTTTGGATGAATTTAAAAAACTTTTTTTCAATAATTGAATTCTGTGGCGAAATTTTCCAAAAATAATAGATATTGAAAATAATTTAATTTCGAAATTTTTTTTTAAAATAATAAAATCGTTTTAAAGAATTTGATTAAAATTACTGAGAATAAATTTTTTTTATTTCTTTCTAGTACCTATATAAGAGAATTTTTAAAGTAGTACGTAAATTCTCAAAAATGGTACAAAAATAAAATTTTTGAAAAAAAATAGAAATAAAAGTGGCTTTTAGTGGATGAAATCTAAAAAAGTACCCAAACAGTATAGTATAACGTAAAAAAAATGGTAAATATTCGGTTTTTCGAATAGATGATTGCGAAGCGTGTAATAAAAAAATAGAAAATACTGAAAAAATAAAAAAAATGTAAATAAAACAGAAAAAAATAAATAAATAAATGAAGAAAAATTTTAAAAAAATTAAAAATATTAAAAAATAATATATAAAAGAAATAAAAAATAAATAAAGAAATAAAGAAAAATTCAAAAAAAATTAAATAATAATAAAAAATATTATATAAAAGAAACAAAAAATAAATAAAAAATAATATAAAAGAAATAAAAAAGAAATAAAAAATAATATAAAATAAATAAAAATAAATAAAGATAAATAAAGATAAATAAAAATAAATAAAAATAAATAAAAATAAATAAAAATAAATAAAAATAAATAAAAATAAATAGAAAAAAAAGTAAATAAATAAATAATAATAGTTTGAAAAAAGTTATTAATTAAAATTCTTTTTCCAAATAAAATCTACAAAAATACCAAAGAAAAATTTCTCTTTCAAGATATATTCAAACAGAAATGTCTTCTTCTCATTCATCTATTTTTTCTAGGATGAAGAAAAGAGAAAGAAAAATTTGTCAAAAGAAGATAATAAATTACCAACAATATTATGTCTAATGTATAAAAAATTGTACATTATCCTCATGTAGACATTGAAAAATTTTTCATTTCTTTCATATCTATAGCTATATATAAATATACATACAAATTTTTTTCCCCTTTCATTTTTGCTTGCAGATCCATAAAGAAGTGGGTATATATGTAAAAGCATATCACTGTAAAAGGGACTTCAATTCCGTTACTTTATGGCGAACTCATGAACTTTACATGCTTTTACTGGTATTAGTGATACCTCTTATAATAATGGCATTTTGCTACACTGCAATTTGTTGGGAAATATGGCGTGTAATGAAAAAACGATATCACATGACATCCAGACACGCGTAAGTTATCATAAATTAATTTACAAATAAAATACAAGTAGAAAAAATAAATTATATTTAGAAACAAATTTTAACGAATTTCAAAAAAAAAATGTTGACTATAAATATTTTTTCACTTGTAATATATATATATATACATATATATATATTCATTATTTTAAAATAATTTAAAACAAAAATGTTTTATGTACAAGAAGAGATTTTATTTTTTCTTCGATTTCGTGTATCGTTTAACATAAAATTTATTACCAACAGTTCGTACCGAAGACACTTTCTTTACCGACAGCCGATAAATTAAGCCATTGTTACCATTTATAGTTTCTTTTTTTAATAAAATAAATATCACAATATTTTTTTAAATAAAAAAACGACTAGATAAATATATATTATTTATTATTATTATTATTTATTATTATTATTATTATTTATTATTAAATATATAATAGATAATAGATAATAGATAATAGATAATAAATAACGAATAAAAAATCAATTATTAATTTCAAATTTATTATAATTTATATTTTATAAATTTAGAAACTTAATTGCTATAAAAATAAACATGAAAAATTTTCCAAATACGAAAGAATTTTTTTTTTTTGTTGAAAATTTGTTTAAAAAAAATGTAAAGAAGGGTAAAATTTAAAAAGTATATTTCAAGTACTACTCGATAGTGTAGCAATAAATTCTATTTTAAGTAACGTCTTGTTTGAAAGTCTTAATTGAAAGATATAATTTAAACACAGATTTATATATACACACAAACTAATAAACATGCACACTGAAGCTTTTTCAAAGGCTTTTTTTTTTTTTTTTTTTTTGAAAGGGTACATCCTAAAAATTAATGCCTACATATAAATCTAGTCAAGATGTTGATACAATTTTTGTTTGGATTCTCCAATGAAATATTTATAACATTAAAATTAACTTGCGGTCCTATTTTGTGTTATAGTTTCTATTTTTGTACATCATTTGTTTACAGCAGTTGAAAAAGTTGAAAAAGTTGAAAAAGTTTGATAATGAATCAATATGCATTTCAAGACAAGAGGCGTGTCGTGATTTATTTTTCACATTTTTCTTTATTCAGAGCTTTCAATCTTAAAAAAAAAAAAAAAAAAAAAAAAAAATTCTTCATCGTGTGACGAAAAATTTTTTTTTCCAAAAATAAAACTATATATACGTAAAAATAAGAAGAAAAATTACAACACACTGTTTTGTTTATACGATCGATTAATTTTACAACTGTCAACGAGGTGAAAGAAAAAATTTTTTTTGCCTTCAATTCTGAAAAAATTATTTTAACAAAAAAAGTCTATAAAACAAAAATTCAAAAGTTACATTCTAACAATCAGTAAATAAACAAAAAACGATTTAAAAAATGTCGAAAAATAACAACAAAAATGAAAAAAAAAGAAAATTTAATTACAAAAATTAAAAAAATAGAAAATTTAATAATAAAAATTCAAAATTTTGAAGTGACTAGAAAAAATATTGTCAACAATAAATGTTTCACTAGAATAGTGATTAAAATAAATAATAGGAACGAAAAATACAAAATTTTTTTTTACTCCTCCACTTAAAAAATAAAAATTATTTTTTTTCTTTTTTTCCCAAAAGTACATCAATTTAAATAAATGTCAAAAAATTATCACAGCCGGAAAAACTGCGATGTCACATGTGATATTTTCCAAAATGTCTACTTTTCATGTTCATTAAGATAATGATAATAATTTAATTTTCCAAGATTGAAACTAGTGATTGGAAGAAAGTTAAAGCGAAAGGACAGTAACCGTGCCGTGAAAATTTAGATCACTGTCGCAAGTCGGAAATAATGTTTCCAAGAGAATTTAAATATAGAAATGAGTGTTTGTAATCGCCCAGAAAGACACACTCTAAACTGGCAAAAGATGTGTCTACTTTAAATAACAACTATCATTTATAATTTTTCATTTATTGACGAAACATAAAGAATTTATCACAAATAAACTTCAATTTTGTAGTCAGCCAAAAAAAAAATTTTTTTTTTGTTAAAAACAATTTCGCATTTTTACACGAAAAAACCACACTATTAAAAATGTAATTAAATTTAAATATGAATTTTAATCCGAAAAAATAGAAATTATATTGATCGATTGTTGGTAAAGTAGAAAACTCGGTTATTCACGGTCGGTAATGAAAAAGATAAACAATGTCGTTTTGAAAGAAACTAAAATCAATAGAATTAAATTGAAAAACAAGAATTTTATACGAAAAAAAAAGAAATTTCATTTATCGATTGTTGGTAAAGTAGAAAACTCGGTTATTTACCGTCGGTAATAAAAATGATAAACAATGACGATTTCAAAGAAACTAAACTTAATGGAATTAAATTGAAAAACAAGAATTTTATCCGAAAATTAAAAATTAAATTTATCGACTGTAGGTAAAATGGAAAACATGACTATTCGCCGTCGGTAATGAAGAAAATGATTGAAAATGTCGTGTTTTAGAAAAAAAACTAATTACCATGGAATTAAATTCACAAATGTCAATTTTACCCGAAAATAAGTATTTTTATCGATTTTTGGTAAAGTAGGAAACTTGATTATTCGTCGTCGATAATAAAGAAAATGATTCCTAATGTCGTTTTACCCTTTTGTTTCAATAATCATTTAATTTTCTTTTTTTCTAAATAGTAAAATTTTAAACTCCCCCCCCCTTCCCAAAATATAAAAAAATTATTTAATAAACTAGCTGAAAAAATTGACAGTTAAAAAAAACATTTTTTTTCGCACTATACAATAAATGCTCTTCATATGGAAAATCGAGAAAGAGAGAAAAATTCATTTTCAACACTTTATTCACTGTGCGAAATAAAACTTTGAATTTTTATTTTTATATTTTATTAAAATATCAAATTTTTTGTTTTTTTTCAAATACGACTGTCCATCAATTTTACTGAGGCGTGTGCTTTATTTAAATATTTAGATAGTCACGTGTAGAAACCCGGACACATAAAATAGAGCTCGGACTTCCGTCTGAATATCGATAATCCACTTTGACCAATTTCAAAAAGTTTCAATGTAATTTATATTCGGCGTGAAATTGGATCTCTGATACTATTTCCTATCGGTTAGCTCACGAGTATAATTTAAATAAATAAAAAAAAATATTCTTTCTATAAAAAAAATTTTTTAAAAGTTTTTTCTTTTTTACCGACGATTAATAATTAGAATTTCTGAATAACCGACATTGAAAACTGTAAATATATATACGCCTCGATAAGAAAATTATTAGAAGATGTATTTAAATGGTAAATTCTACTATTTACTGATTATAGTTATCATTATCAACGGTCAATAAAGCCAATGCCTGCTTTATCGATAGTCGGTATATGCTACTTTAGTCTTTAAATTTAAGCTAAAATCCTTAATTTTTACCTTTTACATTATTAACGGTCGATAAAGTCTAAATTCTGCCCTGTAAAAACAGGTAGATATAGATAATTTCTATATTGTCGACAGTTGGTAAAAAAAACTACATTGTCGATAGTCAGTAAAGAAAATATCTATATTGTTAACTATCGGTTCGTTCTTACTTTTATATTGTCAATTACCATTGTTCTCAGTTTCAGCTAAAAACAATAATTCCTACCTTACCAACAGTCGATTATACAAAATTTGTCAATAACAAACAAAAATTACTTTATCAAATCACGTTTAAGAAAGCCTTGTTTTTGAGTAATTATTCTTGTCGCTACATGCAGTTTTCTACTTTACCAACATTCGATAAGTTAAACTTTCTGTTTTTACCAACAGTCGATAACTAGAAAAATCGACATTTTAACTTGTTTTGTTTAATGAACATTTTACAATAAAAATTATACAATGTCTTTGCTAAAAGTTTAATAAATATTTTTTTCAGATTAAGTCCAAATAATATAGAGACTGAGTGCATTCCAATGACAAACAGACAAAGTACAATTCGCAATGGACGTCGTACTCGTCGAGAGAATGGACAAACTCAAGAAGAATCGCGTACCATGAAACAGGTTTGAATCAATTTTCATAATATAAATATTTACCATAAGTCGATAAAGTAGAAATAAAATTAACCGACGGTCGATAAAGTAGAAATAAAATTAACCGAAGGTCGATAAAGTAGAAAGAAAAGTAATCGACGGTCGATAAAGTAGAAAATTACTAAAGTTGTTCCTTTTTCCACCTTTTTTTCAGGTAGTAAAAATGCTCGTCGCTGTTGTGGTATTATTCGCTATTTGTTGGAGTCCAATGCTCATTGACAATGTTCTCACAGCTTATGGAATTTTTCCCAAGCAAAAACATAGTCACTATAAACATATGAATACTGCCTTTCAATTAATGGCGTATTTAAACAGGTGAGTTTTTTTTCATTCCTTATTTTCTATATTAAAAAATACTATAAAAATTATTTTTTTTGTAAAAACTTTTTTCTTTTTTTTTTGTTGAAAAATAAAATGGTCTAAATTTGTAATACAAAAGAAAATAACTAATATTTCAATTTAAGAAGTAAAAATAAATATTAATAAACAAACATAATAATAAACATAATAATAATAATAATAATAATAATAGAACTAATTTCCAATGAAAATATAAAAAAAAATATTCTCAATTTCACATGCAAAAAAAATGCAATGAAGAGAGAATTCTCAATTACTTTTTTTCTGATATCTTATTTCGATGCTGGCACTGATTGACATTTAAATTGTTGCAAGCATAATTGAAAAAATGTCAATTTCTCAAGAGTTAATGATGTGAAAAAAGAGAATCAATTCTAATCTTTTCCTTTCTCTCTCACACTTCATTTTATCTTGCACTCCAAAGCTGAGTGACAATAATGTCAGAATAACAAAACGGTAAGAAAATAAATCCGACGCTAAAGGGTTTTTTTTAAATATAATTAAAAAAATATTAACAACATTTTTCATGAATGATAATAATTTAACAGATATAAATTACCTACCAAATCTTATAATAATAAATTAATAAAGGGTTTATCCCCTTACTGGATAATAATGAAAATATTTTTTTTAACTATTGGCAGTAGATAAAAAAATTGAATAAAATTTATATATAATGCAAAATTGATAAGTAAAGTTTCTACATTACCGACTGCCAGTAAATTTGATTATTAATTTATAGACAGTCGGTAATAATAATAGCTAATTTATTGGCTGTCGGTAACATGAAATATTGTCGATAAAAGAGGATAAAACTTAATAAACAGTTGTTTGTGCAATCTAGTAAATCAAATAAGTAAATTTTCTCGATTAATGACAGCCAATAAAATAGTTACCTAATTTACTGGCAGTCGGTAATAAAATTTTCTGTTTTGTACAGATTGAAGAGCAATTTAATACATATGAAAAGATGTTTGTCAAAAATATAAAATCGAATAAGTTTCTCTATTGCCGACGGCCAATAAAATAGTTCCCTAATTTACTGGCAGTCGGTAATAAAAGTTTCTTTTTTCCGTTTAGAGAGCAATTTAATACATAAAAAGATGTCTGTTTAAAATAGAAAATCTAATAAGTGACTTTTCTCTTTTACCGACGGCCAATAAAGAAGTGAACTAATTTACTGGCAGTCGATAACGCAATTTCCTGCTTTTTCGATAATTGAATAATGATTTATTAACTAAATACTATAGTTACGTGACTTCTTACTAATTATTTCGACCTTTCTGATCACCCTTTCTCTGTTTCAGCTGTATAAATCCAATAATCTATGGCTTCATGTCAAAACACTTTAGGGAGAGTTTTTTATCGGCAGCACGTGGTGGATTATGGCGTATTTGTTCAAGAAGAGGATACCCGAGCGCCGTTAAAAGACATGCCAGTCTTAGCCAAACAAGAACAACCAGCGTTCGGTAAGAGTTTTAGTTTAAAAAAATTTTCTCTTATTTAAAAATAATAATAATTAAAAAAATAATAATTTTTATTGTAATAAATTTTTTTTTACATTTTTTTCAAAAAATAAATTTAAATTTAAATTTAAATTTAATATTAAACGTTGGTAAAAATTAACACAAATATTTTCAAAAACTCTTTTTTTAGAAAAATGTAAAAAAATTTCTACTGTTATTAAAAAATGGATTTTTTTGTCTCTTTTGTTAAAAAATTAATTTTCTTGTCTTGTTTGTTAAAAATATAATAACTAATTTTTTAGTATTTAAAAAAACATTACGTAATTTTTTTATTTTAAACAACAATCATTAATTAATTTTTTTAATATTTAAAAAAACTGTACCTAATTTTTTTATTTTTTAAAACAATCATTAATTAATTTTTTTTATTTTTAAAAAATACATTAATTAAAATTTTTATTTCTTGTTTTGACAAAAGAAAATACAATAATAAAGTTTTTTTAAAATTATTTTTACCCTTTTTGCTACTGAAATAAAAATAAATAAATAAATAAATAAATTTTTTTTTATTAAATTTCATTCCATTAAAAATATTAATAATAAAAAATAATATTCCTTAATTATTTAAAATAGGAAAATTTGTGTATAAATTATTATTAAAAATAGAAAAAAAAATTTTCTCTGCTATGAAATTAAAAAGAAAAAAAATTGAACTCTACATTTTTTTTTGAAATTATTTTTAATTAAAAAAAATTTTCTTTTCACTTGCCCTTTAAATGAAGGTAATTTTTCTTCTTTATATAAAAAAGAAATCTTATTTCTTGCGTGGTTTAATGTGCAACCGTGAAAATATCCAACTTTAATTAACTTCTCGCAATTAAAGTTTTGTTGGACACTTAAAATTACTTCATCTTCAAAATGTCGAGTTTCATTTTCGTTGTTTCTTTTTTCTAATTTCTTTTCTTTTTCTTTCGAAAAGTTTAACATTATTTTCCAAATATAACAACAAGAAAATTTTATTTTGATTTAGAAAAGTATTTTTTATTTACTAAACGATGTTCCTTAATCAAGACGTAATTAAATTGATAACGTTTTCTTTTTTTTTTTGCTAAAAATTTTAATTTTCTATTCAATTTTATGTTAACTTTTTTATTTTATTATTAATTATATTATTAATTACATTTTTGATTATATTATTAATAAAAATTAATTTTTATTTAATTTTCTGTTCTTTTTTGTTCTTTCGGTCTAATTAAAATTTTTTATTTCTCTTGCATTTTTTACAGTGTTCCTTCGACGACGATTATTAGTACTTAATTATGATAATAGTTAAAAAAATGGAAGTGTAAGTAATTTTTCTTTATTATCATTTTTTTTTCAATTTTGAAAATATTGAATTTTTTTCTTAGAATAGAAATCTTTTGTGTTAATTAATTATTAATTAGATTTTTAATTATTAATTTTGTTTTTAATTATGATTTTAGATGGACCTGAACTATTGGTTTGTCTTTCCGAGTTCATTATAGGAAAATATGCCGGAGAGGTAATAATAAAAGTAATTAATTAAAAAATATTTTTAAAAAGTAATTACTTTCTTATACATGAAAAACAAAATCAAATCAAATTTTAGTTTCACATTATTAATTTTCATATATAAAAAGGAGTGTTAAAATTAATAATTATTAATTAAATTTAAAATAATTTTCTATAATTTAATTTTCTGATAATTAATTTTTATTTGTTTAACGACATAATAATTATTTGTTTAAAGTATTAAAAATTTTTTTTTACTAAACAAAATTTATAGTACAGTAAATTTATTTTTGCAAATTTAAAAAATATATAAAAAAATCTATTACCAATTAATTTTTGAAATTATTATTTTTATTTTGTAGTAAATTAATTTTTGCAATTTAAAAAATTAAAATTAATTAATTCTTAATAATTTTACTAATTAATTTTTTCAATTATTTTTTTTCACAGAGGAAAAACGACTCGACGCTCTCCTTCATTTAACAATAATTCTCGATTTTTTCCTATACGCATATAAAAAATTCAAAGGATAAACGCGGAAAATTTTTTCTTTTTTGTACAAATAAAAACTCGTATATTAATAAAATGAAAACGAAATTCTATAAATATATAAATCTAGATGTAATTTCCCATCTTTGAAATCAATATACAAAGAGAACATTTTTCAATGATACGTCATATAGTATTTTGATTTCAAACAAAAAAAAAGGGAAATATATAAAAATTAAGGAAAAAAAAAAAAAAAGGGGAAACTTGATCGCTGTATTAAAATAATAAAAAATTAAAATCGAAATCTTTTTAGAAAAAACTAAAAATATATAAAGAATTAATTAAGCAATTAAATGGTTCTATGAATAAGAAACAAAAATATATTTCCGCCTTTTAATCGCTTAGTAAATAAAAATAAGAATTTTCTCGTCATACTGAGAGAGCATACACGTAATAAGAAGAAAGAAAACCTCGGAGAGCAGTTCAAAATTAATTTTTTTTTTGTCCCGAACTTTTTCCCTTCGTTCATTGATAATAAAAATTACATCTAATAGCTTAAAACATACCGAAAAATACAAAAAAAAAATTTTTTCTTCAATTTTTCACCATTTTCTAGGAGAGCATTAAAATTTCCTGGGAGCAAACTAGAAAATAGGAGAACAGTTTCTATTTACTAAAAAAAAATTTTTTTTAGATTTTACAAGAACAGCAATATTTTAAATTCTCAAAAATTACACTTGGGACAGCATTTTCTCCTAACAGACTGCTTTTAAAAAACCTGCTGTCCCAGAATGCTTAGAGAGAGCGTCATTAAAAAAATATCCTTTTTTATCTTTTGCATTATTAAATATTTTTTTAATCAAAAAATGCAACATACAAGTTGCTCTCCCAAAAAAAAAATGAAGAAAACAAACTGTCCCAGACTATTTGAGAAAGAGCATCATTAAAAGGGAAATATTTTCTTCACGTTTTTGAATGGTAAAAATTTTTGAAATCGAAAAATTCAATATAGAAACGAGTTGCTGTCCCAGAAAAACAAAGAAAAAGAACTGTCTCAAATTTTTTTGGGAGAGCATTAATAATATAATGATAATTTTGATATTTTTTGTAAAGTTGAAAAATTATTATATCGTAAAATTGGGAAATATAAACTGCTCTCCCAGCTTGGGATAGCTTTTTTTCGTAAACTCAAGGATGAAAAATACCAAATTTTACTTGTGTGCTCTCTCAGTTTTTACAGTTACTATTATATAGTTATAAAATTTAAATTTTAAGCTCGATCAAATGTTTGATGTGTAAAATTGTTTATTAATAGTTAAGGGAAAAAAAACAACTTATAATAATTGCGAAAAATAAGAATGAATGTTGTAAAATAAATAATCATAGTAAGTTATTCTCTCCTGAAAAAAATTTATCCACATTTTGGAAAAAAATTAATTACTACGATTTTTCGTTGAAATTTTATAAATTTATTATCAACTAGTAAATAATTCAACATTTCCTTCTGAAAATTAAGAATGAAACTTGAAGTTTTAATATATAGGTGCAAAATAAATGAATATAAATATAGTTGTACAAAAATCTAGATTTTGCATTTTGTAATTTTTATTCTACGCTATTAATTATTATTATTACTGAATATTTAAAATATTTATTTATTTATTTATTTACTTACTTGTTATTAATTATTAATATTACAAAATGTAAAATCATTTTTTTTCCACATCAGCGAATGAATTTTAATTCTCCCGTTCATTTTGTTTTTCGATAAAAAAAATACAGAATGGCCGTGTCTGTTAAAAAAAATAAATCTCTCTTGAGCCTGCCAAAAAAAAAATTATACACGTTGTATGTGTATGTGTGCGAGAGTGTGAAGCGGGTAATTTATTCAAAACCAACTGAACCAAAAATGTGAAAATTTATAGAGATAAAGTGCGTGACATTTTTTTTGTTCGTTTATCATTTTTATTTTAATATATAATGTTTCTCTTTTCGTTTCGTATTAATTTCACAATTATTAATTAATTCAACATCATTTTTAAAAAAATAACATTATTAAAAAAAAAAAAAATTTCTCGTTTTTAAAAAAGAAACAAAAAGCAAAAAAATATCCTAGTGAAATAATATTGTGAAATTTGGTGTTTAATAAAATGTTAACTTGAAATACAGGGACATCGAAAGAAATAAATAAATTTTTATTGCAAAATTGAGATTTTTTACTGCAATTCTCCTCTCTACCTTCTTGAGTGCTGTCCCAAAAAAACGCTAATTTTAATTTTATTTTTATGCCCGTTGAGATTTTAATTTTCTTTTATTACAATATTCTGAAAAAGATGAAAAAAAAATTTGTAGTAAAATATTTTTAAGTGCTGTCCGAGAAATATTCGAAGTGTCATATTTCTGGGACAACGCTGTAAACATTTATAAAAATCTCCTACAGGTTTAACTTTTTTCTATTAGTAATACTTATTATTGTAAAGAAGTAAAAATGTAACAAAATTACTGCAATGCTGTCCCAGAAACTCTCGTAGAATTTTTGATATTTGGGACAATAATATCTTTAAATTCTACTTTTTTACTTTTAGTCACTGTAAAGAAAAGTAATTAAAAAAATAGTTAAAATTTAATTAAAAAAGTTTCATTGCTGTCCCAAAAAAAATTGCTGAATCCTACTTTCTATATCCGAGACAACTTTAAAAAAATTCGAGTGCTTTTCTTGAGTTTATATTTTCACTATATTTAGAATTCTCATCAACTGTAAAAATTTTTTTTTTAAATGTCCCAAAATGTCTCGAAGCGTCATTTTATATTTGGGACAATGCTTTAAAACTTTGGGAGCACTACTTGCGAATTTATATTCTTTACTATAATTAAATTTCTCTGTATTTTAATATTTTAATTTTTAAAACAAAAAATCCATTCATTTTCTTAAATGCTGTCCCAAAAATTCGCCAAAAGTTTTTTTTATAATCTGGGACAGTATTCGAAAAATAAGAGCTACTTACATTTTTATTTTTCTTTCTTTTAGTATTCTCGTCACTGTAGAGAAAGGGAGTGAAGTTTTAACAAAAATGTCTTCAATATTTTTTTACAAAATATCTCGGTGCGTCTTTCTTTTAAACCTGGGACAGTACTTCAAAATTTTAGAAGTGCTTCTTGTGCTTTTATTTTCTACTATTTAAATTGTACGTTACAGTAAAAAACAGTTTTCAATATATATTAGAAATGCTGTCCCAAATGTCTTAATAAAAAAACTTTTGTCGTATTTTCTTGAACTGCTGTCTCAGACATAAAAATATTTGTCTAGGACAACAGTTAAATAAATCAAAACGCTTTTTGATAGAAATGTATTTTTAAAACTCTTTTTAGTTACTCTCACGAAGAGCTATTGTCCTTAAACCTGGGACAGCAGTGCTATCCCAGAATAGTACTTTTCACTAAATTTCGATTTCTTGCTTTTTTTGCATGTTTAAAAAAATAGTAAAAAAGCAAAAAAAGAGAAAATTTCTTTTATTACTCTCTTTCACTCTCTGAAAAATCTGGGATAGCACTTGAAAATCTTTTTGTTTTTAAAGAAAAAAAATTTTCGGTAAAGGAAATTTTATGATATTTTTTTTTCGTCGCCAGACTTCATAAAACTTTTTTTTTTACAGGGATTAGTTTCGTGAAACAATGAAACACATTTTCTCATCTAAAACGTTAACGGCAAGAAATATATTTTGATTCTGAAGTGGAGAAAGGTTTCCATAAATTGTCACAACGTCTTTTACCACAGTACAAGTAGAAGATATAGATATATACAGTGGCGACCGAAAGAATTACGCTCGATGTGACCAGCTATTCACACTGTTTTCTTTTTTTTTTATTATCGTTTCGTTTTCTTTATTTTTAGAAAGAGAGAGAGAGAGGCTTAAAGTGAGAGAAAGATGGAGAGAAAATTGTCAAGAATTTCTAGTATTCGAAGGAGAAAAAAAATGGTAGAATTCGATTTCGTTATTTTGTACTATTTTTATTATCAAAAAAGTACTTTGCAAATGAATATTATTTGTAAATTTTTGTCTGCTGTCCCAGAAAACATGAAAACTGCGCTCCGAGAATAAAAAGTCGAACGAGTTTAGTAAGAAATTATTATTTACTCTTTAGTGCTTGAAAAATAGAAATGATTTGTTGTGCTGTCCCAGGTTTGCAACAACTGTGTGCTCCCAGATTTATTATTCTGGGAGTACGCAAGTTTTAATATGAATATCGCCTCTACTAATCAATTTTTTAAACAAAAGAATTACTTTTCATTCTCTTTACAATTTGTCATTGAAAATGAAACTAATTTTTGTGCTGTCCCAAAAAAGTGGTTGAGAGCGCTCCGAGAAATATCAAATATTAACAAAAATTTCAAATATTTACGAAATAAACTTTTCTTTCAGAATTTTGGTAATAATACCAACTTAGGAGAGAAAAATTAGTCTTTCATTTTTAGGAGAAAACATGTGCTATCCGAGAAAAGATGCCTGTCAGCGCTCCTAGAAAATAGATTCAATTTTTCTTTTTGTCCTAAAAAAATTCCCCCTTTTTTATTTTCCCGACGTTTTGAAGAAGAAAATCGTCACACTTGGCAATATTTACAAAAAGTGTTGTCCCAGCTGTCCCAAAATAATTTTTTCAATTTCTTCTTCGAAAAAATTCGCTTTTTGCAAAAATTTTTTCCACGAAAGTTTTAGGGGAAAAATAGAGTAGAAAAAAATTTAAGTACTTTTAAAAAACAGAATCAAAAATAAAAATATATTAAAATTTGTTTTTTTTAAATATAATTACATTTTTCTAGGTAATAATAAAAAAAAGAATATACAGTCACTTCACTTTGGTTTTATTTTTTTTATTTTTAACCTCTCCGCAATATAATATATCTAGAGAGAGAGAAAGAGAGAGAAAGAGAAAAAAAAAGTATCTCAGACCAGAAAGTGTAAAAAAGTTCATTCATATTTTATGCTCTTTCAACTTTTACCTTTGATTTGCCGAAAATCGAAAACTTTCCTCTCAATTGATATATATCCCTGAGCTGAGGGAACTTTTCAATTATAAATGAAATTTTCTAAAAAGGAAGAGGATATAAAAAAAAGTTTTATTTTCAACGATGCATTTTTGTAAATAATTAATAAAATAACCAGGAAACATTTTCTTTCTGTTCTTTATTCAATACCTCAGACTCTTGATATGTAACAAAATGTAGTAAAATTTATTGAGAGTCCAGAATGAAATATAACCTCAAAATAAAAAATAATAAAGCAATTTTAATTATTTTTAAGTCACTGAAATTTAAAATTAAAAGAAAAAATAGTTTTAACAAGTGCTCCCAAAGTTTTAAAACTATCTCCTAGACATGAAAGAATTTTTCTTTAAATACTGGGACAGCAGAAATTTAACTAATTTATTAATAACTTTACTTTTCTTTTTTATAATAACGAAAATTTTAAATCATTAAAGTAATAATTAAAAGAAGCGCTAATAAAGTTTTAAAATGCTGTCCCAAATATAACAATATTTATTGCAAAATTCTGGGACAGTAGGAATTTAAGAAATTTATTTCTCTGTCCTTTTTTCCCCTTCTCAACAATGACAAGATATTTAAATAGTGAAAAATACGAGCCTTAGGAGAGCTGATACAGTATTTACAAGCTGTCCCAGAAATAAATAAACGTTTCTGGTAATTTCTCGGATTTGTAGGATTTAAAGAATGTATTGAAAAATTTATTTTCTCTTTTTTAAACTGAAACGAAAATTCTATAGAATAAAAAAATACATAAAATTAAAAGCGTTGATGACACTTTTTAAACACTGTCCCAGATATAAAAAAAGCATTTCTGGCCAATTTTTGGAACCGGTAGGACTAAAGAGATTTATTTAGAAATTTCTCTTCTCTTTTCTATACTAAGGAGAATTTTAAAGAGGAAATAATACAAAAAATTAAAAGTATTGACGGAGTTTTTAAGTACTGTCCCAGATATAAAATTGCTTACTGCAAAATTCTGGGACAAAAGGGATTTAAAAAATTTAATAAATAATATTTAATTAAATATGAAGAATAAATTTATCTAATAATAAGTAGTAAAAAAAATTTCTCTCTCTCTCTCTCTCTCTCTCTCTCTCGTGCTATATAATTAATTAGTTTCCTACCGCTTTTGTTTACATAATGTAATTATATGGGAATGTATACAATAATAATAATATAAATCGAACCCTCTTGCAATTTGGGGTGGGACACAAGCAGTGACTAAATATTTAGAAACAAAACTTTCATAAAGTTTCCTTACCCCCTCCCTTCCCCTACAACCGCCTACACCTTAATATATATTTGTGGAGAAAGAGGGAGAGAGAGAGAGGTCTCTTGAATCTTCAACGTTTATCACACTATCCCCAGGCTGTTTGTATTTGAACCCCTTGAGCAAGTCCTCCAGTTATATACATTATAGAAATTTACATTTCTCTTCTTCAAATCGAGAGATGAAAATGATAGTGGAGCAAAAAAATTTTTTTTTTTTTCATTTCCGATTAAATTGAGGAAGATAATTTTTACTTTATTACTGTTAATTTTTCATCTTCTTTTTTTATCTTAATATCGATGTTTTTTTGGGGAGGGAGGTTTTGGTTTATTTTTATTATTCTATTGTTTAGAATAATTATTATTGGAATTAATTAAAATTTTTTTTTAAAAGACAGTAGAGAATATTTCATTTGAAAAAAAAAATTCAGTCACGAGGAATCGAACCTGAGTTTGTTTCGGTTATGAGTCCATTAATAAAACCACTGAGCCATCACACAGGTTTATAATAATTATTACTATATTAATATTAGTTTTCAATATTAAGAATTTTTTTTTAAATATTGCTTTTTTTTAACAACCTTTTTAAAAATATTATTATTATTATTATTTTAAAATAGTATTATAGTTACAAATATTTATAATTATAAATATTATTTTTAATAATAATTATTAATCAAAAATGTTAATCACTTAGAAATATTATTTGTTTTTTCAATATTTTTTTTTTTGAAAATATTATTAAATGTAAATAATAAATAATAAATAATAATAATAATAATAATAAATATAATAAAATATAATAAATATAATATATTAAATAATTTTTGGCGATAATTATAAAAAAAGTGGCACAAAAATGACATAAAGACAAAATTCACTTGCTTCGAGAATTGAAAAAAATTTATTTTTATTCACACAATTTCTTTCGTTTTTCAATTTTTTTTATCAGTTACAGAAAATGGCACAAAAATTAATAATTAAATTAATTAATGATTAATAATTAAATCAATTTTAATATAATAAATATAATAAAAATATAATAAAATATAATATAATAATTACTAATAAATATAAATATGTTTTTAATGACGTTTTCTAAAATTGATCAAAAAAAATTGAAAAACGAAAAAAATAGTCTGAATAAAAATAATTCTTATTTAATTCTCGAAGAAAGTGAATTTTTCTTATGCCATTTTTGTGCCATTTTCTAGAATTGATAAAAAAAATTGTGTAAATAAAACTAATTTTTCATTAATTCCTGAAGCAAGTGAATTTTGTCTTTGTGACATTTTCGTGCCATTTTCTATAATTAAAGAAAGAAAAATTGTGTGAATAAAATTAATTTTTTTTTAAATCTCGAAGCAAGTGAATTTCGACTTTATGCCATTTTTGTGTCATTTTTTATAATTGACGAAAAAAAATTGTGTAAATAAAACTAATTTTTCTTTAATTCTCGAAGCAAGTGAATTTTGTCTTTGTGCCATTTTTGTGCCATTTTCTATAACTGATAACAAAAATTGAGAACAGAATGAAAAATTGGTTAAATAAAACTAATTTTTCTTCAATTCTCGAAGCAAGTGAATTTTGTCTTTGTGCCATTTTTGTGCCATTTCCTAAAACTGATAAAAAAAACATTGAAAAACGAAAAGAAATTGTGTGAATAAAAATATTTTTTTTTTTCAATTCTCGAAGTAAGTGAATTTTGTCTTTATGCCATTTTGGTGCCATTTTTTTATAATTAACGACAAAAATTATGTGTAAAACAGTTTTAAAAAAATTTATTGCAAGACAAAAAAAAATGATGCGTAAAAAAATAATTTTTCTTTTTTTTTTAATTCTCGACGCAAGTGAATTATTCTATTTTTATCGACACAAGCCACGCCTCATCATTGTCGTACTGTCTTCCTGAAAAGGGAAACGGAAACCGGAAGTCAATCGACAGGCAGTGTCTAAGGCAGGGTTTCATAGTAGTAAATATCAACCCCGATTATTATCTTATATCTCACGAAACTTACCTACGTGCTTGTGCCCTCAGCAAATTGCAAAAAAAAGAAAATAAAATAAAATAAATAAATACAGAAAATTATACGATTTTTTTTTCTCCCACGTGGATAAAGAAATATTATTATTACCACTTTATTAGACAAAAAGAATAGGAAATTCCTTTTTCGTTTGACTTCGAAAATTTCGATTAAACAACTTTTGTTATTTATGTTATTTGTTAGTTTTGTTTAATTTTTTTTATTTTTTATTCGTTTTTAGTTTTTTTTGTTTTTTTTTTAATTTTTTCGTCCAAATTGACAAACATTAGAAACAAAAAAAGAACATTTGGTTTTTTAAAATCGAAAAATAGTTTTTAAAAGAATTTTTTCAAATTTAAATTGAGTCAATTTAGAGGTAAAATAAATTTTCGGTGATAATTCTTTATCTCATGATGGTAAATTTGTGGAAAATAATATTTAATTATCCTACGTTGGTAAGGAAGAAAACTGCAGGAAAATACCCTCTGACGATAATAATCGAATGTTTAGTTTAATTATTACCATCAAAAAGTAGAGTTACTTATTACAATTTACAATTAAAATTATTTTTTTAACTATTATAAATTTGTTATTATTATTATTATTATTATTATTATTATTATTATTCCCGTCTATGAATTAAATAAATAAAAAAATATATGAAAATAAATAAATAAATATAAATAAATATTATTCTTATTATTATTATTATTTATCTTTATTATTAAAATAAATAAAAAATATTTATGCATATTTTTACTAATTATTTATAACTATTTACTTTCTTTTTCTTTATTTAATATTCATTTCTTTATACTTTATTTAGTTTTTATTATTATTTATTGTTTAAAATTTTTATTAAATTATTTTTTTTTAAATTATCATCAAGGGATAAATAATTTATCACTTTCTTAATTATCTTTAAAGGGTAAAGTAGATTTTTTGCTTTTAGCCCGTGATTACCATCAGGAGGTAAGTAGTTTACTTTCAACATTTCGTTAATTACCATCAGAAGGTGAAAAAAAATTAATTTTTGTCAATAAAAAAAAGCAAAATAGAAATTTGATAATTCATTTGTTTTTAACCAAGAAACAAAATTATTTTTTTTATCATTGAGAAAAAATTTTTTTTTTTTGAAGGAAAAATTATTGTTAGAAAAAAATTTACAATTGTAACAGAAGTGAAATATGGTGTTCATAGTTGAACCAAATGACCACAGATGGCGTCGTGGAAAAAATTCACAAAAAGGGAAAAAATCCCTGCAAACTTCTAATATTGGTGTAAAATTGAGTTCACAATTTGCCGTACAATCGGCGTGCGAAACAATTACAATTGGTTCGCACGATTATGAGGCTATTCCCGTTTTTAAACAAAAAGCCAGCAGGTAATAATTAATTTAATATTTACGTATTTTTTATTTTCAATTCAAAAAAAAATTCTGCAATTATTCCGTCTTTAATTAATTTAATTTTTAATTCATAATTGTTATTAACATTCTTTTTTAATTAATAATAATTATTATTATTGTTTTTTTTAATATTTAACATTATTAATTATTATTAACGCCTTTTATTAATACTAATTAATAATAAACAAATTAAGACAATTAAATTAAAAATAAAATAACAAATACAAAAGTAAATTGTTTATAAAAGTTTTTAAATTTATAAATAATAAAGTTTTAACTATACAAAGATAATTAATTATTATTATTAATATTATTAATATTATTATTATTAATGGTTATTATTGTTTAATTTGTCTTTTTACTCAATATTTATTTATAAATTGTTTTTCTATAGTTCAAAATAATTATTATCCACTACCAGATTATTACCATTTTCTACTATTTATTATTAATTTACTATTTATTTAATAAAGTGTAATAATCTAAAAAGTAAATGTTTTTATTTTATTTTTACATTTTTAAACTATTAAATAATAAATTAATGAAATTAATAACAAATGTAACTTATTTTTAATTAAATGAAACCATTTTTTCTTACCTAATATAAACAGAAGTGAAAGAAAAATTTTAATAATAATTATTGCGTCGTAGCTGAAGGCGTTTGTGCTTTGCAATTCCTCTGCGTCTGTCAAGGGTTCGATCCCCGTCGCAAGGAATTTTGCAAAAATTAATCAAAAATTTTTTTCTCAACCATTAATTTCTCTATAGCAATAAATAAAGTAAAAAAGTACCTAATAATAAAAAATCTAAGTAATAATTAATTTTCAACAACAAATTTAATAATTGAAGGAAGTTAATAAACAAATTTAATAGTTTTTTTTGGGTAATAAAAAAAATTGTAACTTTTATTAAAAAAAAATAATTAAAAAAACATGTTTTTAAAATTGAATGAAATTATTTTCACCATCAGGAGAAGTAGCATAGAAGAAGATTTGAAACTTTTTGAAAAATTTGCCAAAAATTCAAAAACCAAAACTATTGGTCCGGGATCTTATGAAATTAGTCAATGGCCAGAAATTTTTATAAATAAAACTGGAACAAGTGTGAAAAAAAATTTTGGCTTTGGAACAACGTCTCGATTTTTGAGGACTGCTAAATTTTCCACGCCTGGTCCTGGTGAATAATTTATAAAACAATAATTAATTAATTTTATTTTTTAAAAAACAATCGAGAAAATAAAAAATTAATGATTTTTAATTGAAAAATTTGAATTAAAAATTGAAAACAGTCATTTTTTATTATTTTAGTGAAAATGAAAATAAGGAAAATAAAAAATAGTAAATAAATAATAAATAAAAGAAAACAAATATAAATATAAATATAAGTAAATAAATATAAATATAAGTAAATAAATATAAATAAATAGAAATAAATAAAAATAAATAGAAATAAATAAAAATAAATAAAAATAAATAAAAATAAATGTTAATAAATATTAATAAATAAATATTTTTATTTAAAATAAAATAAAAATAGTAGAAAAAAGTTAACTTAAATTTTTTCCCACTTTGTTTGACACTTAAATATGAATTATTTTTAGGTTATGTTGGTGTAAATCACAATCCTTATTATTTTATTGAAAATAAAAAAAGAAAGGGACTTTCTACACGACCAACTTTTGAATTTGATGGACTGGCCCCTAGAATTCCGAAAATAAAATCCGTTTCCTTAGCGCCTAATAGGTAAATTTATTTTGCTTACTCAACACAAAAACATTATCAAATTTCTTGCAATTTTTTCTGTTTTGTCAACAATTGAAATTTATATTTAAATTCTGTTTTTACAATTAAAAAAAAATTGCCCAGAAACGCAACAAATTCACGCAATATTGCTAAAATGGACAAATTGCTTGAAACTTTCTTCGTGGCTGATGGCGTTTCGGCACGTGAAATAACGTGTCTGAAATTTTGTGGTTCGATCCCCGTTAAGGTAGAAAATTTTTTTTTCCATTAAAAAAATATCTTATTATTCATTTCAGATATAAAATTAACGATCCGCATTCTTTGGATAATTTTATACGGAAACAAACTGGGAAACGAGGACCTTACGATTTATTTACAGGTTAAAAAAAAATTGTCTCTATTTTTTCCAAATTTCTTCTTTATTTTGTATTTTTAAAATATGCTTTGAACAAATTTGCTAGGAATATAAAGAAAAGTTTTAATTTAAAAACATTTTTCAAAAAATATTTAAATAAATATTTTGAGTAAAAATTAAATAAGTAAATTAAAATTATATTAAATATATAAACTAAAGAATATTATTTTTAAGAAGTAAATAATTATGTTAAATAAATAAATAATTATTATGTTAAATAAATAAATAATTATTACGTTTAGTAAATAAATAATTATTACATTAAAAAAATAAATAATTATATTAAATAAATTTGTTAATTAATATTATACGAAATAAATAAATAAATTATTATTAAATTCAATAAAAAAACAATAAATTTTTTTTTTTAATCAGGACCCAGGGATTATTCATCAGTGAAGGGATATTTTACTGCGCCAGAAATTTTCCAAAACTCCACATGGCCAAAGAAATTGCCCGGCGAAATTGAAAAATTACTACACAAGTCAAATAATTTTAAAGGAATTTTCGGAAAATCTGCACGGTACTTTTTTTCTTCCTACAAATTCTTCAAAAATAAGTATTTTTCGAAATTAATTTTCTTATTTGTTTTAACAAAAAAGAAAATTTTTTTACAATGCATATTAAAATCAAAAAAGACTATGTCGATTTTTTTCAATAAAAGTATTTTTAATTGTTTGAAAAAATTTGTAATTTTACACTTCCCGTTTTTTTAAAATTAATTTATAATTGAATAACACAATTTTTTCTTATTTACTAATTTTTTTTGGGCAGTTTTCCAAAATTAGGAACAATTGGTCCAGGACCGGGCCACTACAATTTGGAAAAATCGATAAAAACAAGAATATTAAAAAATAATAATTGTCCTTTTGGAAAATCATTGGAGAGAGAAAAAAAATTGGGTTTTGGAGAAATTCGCCCATGCCCGGGACAATATGATCCAAAAATGGAAAAAATAATTCAAGGCTCAGGATGGAGATGGATTTTCAGGAGTAAACTTCCAAGGATTAAGAGTCTCGTTAAAGAGTCTTACAATAGTTTTTGATAATTAAGGAAAAGGAAAACCGAAAAAGAGGAAATAAAAAATTCCAAAAAACGTTGATAAAAATAAAAAAAAATAGTATAATAAACAAAAATGATAAAAAAGAAATAATAAAAATGGTCATAAAAAATTCAGATAACTCTTTATCCAAAAATAACTAGAAAAAATAATGATAAACAAAAATGACAATAAAAAAAAATAAAAAACATTGTTAAAAAAATATAATAATAATAGGAAAAGTAATAATAATAATAATAATAATAATAATAATAATAATAAATAGAAGAAATAGAAATAAAAACAAGAAATAAAAATAACATTATCAATAATAATTAACAAAATTTATTATTTTTGTCAATTGTTTTATTAATTTACAATGTTAATTGAAATGAATTAATAAATGTTGAATAAATATTACTTAAATTATTCATTTTGATAAATAATAATAAATAATATTTTTAATTAAAAAAGTAATTATTTAATGTTATATAATTATTCTAAAATTAGTATTATTTTTTATAATAAATAAATGTGAACCATTTCAAGGAAAGTTACCAAACGAAGCAAATTATTTTTAGGTTATGTTTGTAATATTTAAATAATAATTATGAACAAAAATAATAATAATAATAAAATTAAAAAATCACAAATAAACAATGTAATAATAATACTAATAATAATAATAAATACAATAAAAATAAGAACATTAGTAATAATTAAAAAGAATTATAATTATTGTATAATTATAATAATATATAATATTAATAATAATAATAATAATAATAATACTAATAATAATAATAATAATAATATATAATTTAAATGAATTTATAAGTTTATAATAATTAGGAATTAAATTATTATTTCAATAAATAACTCAATAAATTAATAAATACTTTTTTTAATAACAAAAAGTAGTTATTTTATGATATAAGTATTATTTTAATAAATAAATATGACCCGTTCTAAAGAAAATTACAAAAAGAAGAAAATCACTTTTAGGTTATGTTTGTATTACTTTTTTCTCAATAACAAAATTCTGTCTAATTTGGATAATATTGAATATAATTTTTCTTAATTATTTTAGGTATTATAAGCACTTGAAAATTATAAATTCATAGTAAAACTTTATTCCCATTGTCTAATTTAATTTAAAAAATTACTAACATAACCTCAAAAAAGTTTTTTTAATCTCAAGGAGCGCGTCATAAAATAACACAAAATATAACTAAACAAAAAAAATAAAAATTACCTATTATAATCAAAATTACTTAATTGTTTAGTTACTATTCCAATAAATAGAATAAAACGAATAAAAAATTGAATTATGTATTACAATTTTAATAAATAAAACTATTTTTTGTTTTTAATTAATAAATAAGAGAAAATTTTGGAAAAAAACACAATTCTTCGTAAATTTTTCTTTTTAAAGAAAAAATTTGGATTTTCTTTTGGCATTTCGAGAATGTAATGAATGTTTGCGATTCAAAAAAGCTTGAGGGAAATTCTCAGGATTTTTTCAAGGATTCAAGGTCAAAATTGAAATTAGGTCAGTAGCCATGACGTCCTTATTGGAACGTGTATTTTTCTTCTGAGAAGAAAATTGTTACAATGAACCCCATTGAGCTTTAGAATTTTCTCCCGTTCCATTAAAATTTCATTTTTCTCTCTCTCTCTTACTCTATTTTTCACAACGAGAAGAAAAAATAATGTTTAAATTTAAATTCTTTCACTTTTACTCTCAATTTAATTTTGACTTGAATTTTGACTCCAACTTCGACTTTGAATTTCACTTTAGACTCTAATTTTGACTCTGGTTTTAGTTTTGACTCTGATTTTTTACTAACTTTGACTCAGACTTTACTTTTTGATTCTTTAACCAAACTTAAAAAATAAGATTTTTTTTTAAATTTCAAAAATTAAAATAAAAAAAAAACTTTATTGTTCTACTCTATTTATAATTTTATGCTCACAGTGTGGGAGCAGATGGGAGATTTTTCGAAAATCTTCCTGTCATAAGTCAAAAATTTGCACAGAAAATCAAGTGAACAATGAAGGGAGCCCTTCTTTCTGTATGGGGAGAAAATTACTGGGTCACCAGGGCCAAGAATATTTCCAATGGACTTTCAACTCCCGCAAAACGAAAGTGAAAACCCGCAGGTCTCGTAAATTTTATTGGGAAAGTTATAAAATTTGGTTTTACAAGAAAAAAAAAAAAAAAAAAAAAAATGTCGTCCTTCACCATAAACGGTAGTCAATATATTACACAAAATAATATATAGTCTGGTTTTTTTTTAAAGAAAATTTTGTCACAGAATTTTTTTTTCCCCCTTTTTTTATTATTCTATAGTTTAGTCATATTTCAAAAAAAGAAAAAAAAGAATTTTTAAAAGTTAACTTGAAGTAATAAAAAAATAATATAAAAATAAAAATTAAAAATAAAAATTAAAAATAATATAAAAATAATATAAAAATAATATAAAAATAAAAATTAAAAATAATATAAAAATAAAAATTAAAAATAATATAAAAATAAAAATTAAAAACAATATAAAAATAAAAATTAAAAATAATATAACAAGAATAATTTATACTAACAAATAAAATTCTTCCGTCAAATATAATTTTAATTTTTTCTCTAAAAACAATTTTTTTTAAAGGATTTTGCTAGTTAGTATATTAATTCAAAAGACGAACGTATAAATTTAATTTATTAAACAATTGTTCATTTTCACAATCATCAAGAACTAAAAGAACATTTTTTAATTAGGAAAAATTAAAAAACTTTGTAAATACAATTTTTTCTCACACAAATTATTAAAGGATTTTTGAAAATTCATCACAAGGCCTCAATAAACTTATTCATTTCCTTTAAATTTGAGAATATTTTTTTTCACTGACAGGAAGTCTTGAAATTAACTTTGTGTTTCTTTTCTTTTCTTTTTTTTTTATTAAACCGATATATAGACTTTTCATTCTCGTCTGAGAATGAGATTTTCTCAGGACGTATTTTTTTTTTTTTTTTTTTTTTTTAAGATACATGTAGACATGATTCGAGAGATTCTGCAAAGTCATTTTTCGTCGATCGAAAAGTTAAGTTCAAAAGATATTAGCCGCAAACACCGGTAGCATTCAAACACAGTTCATTATTATTTACAGACGTCATCACTTTCGCAAAATTATTTTGTATTTTTTCCATTATACATTTATTGTCACAGTTATAATTAATATATTTATTTTATTATTTAACTATTGTAATTCTTTTACGACTTGAAAAAATTTTTTTTATTTATTTATTTTAATCAGCAATTTTTAAAATTATAAAACTTTTTATATTATTATTTTCATAAATTATAACATTTTTTACAGCAATTCAATTGTTTTAAAAACTTTAATGATATTCGTTGCAAGAATTCAATATTGTTTTAAAAAATGCAATGAAATTCGATTCCAAGAATTAAATTGTTTTCATAAATAGTAAATTTTTTCAATGGATTACAATTATTTTCAATTAAATTTTCTTTACAGAATTCAATTATTTAATTAAAAATAAAATTAAAATAAAATTTCTTAAAAGAATTAAATAATTTTCAGTACAATTTTAACTAAATTTTTTGAAAGAAACTTAATTAATGTTAAAAGTTTTTTAACAAAATTCTTCGAAACAATTCAATACTCTTCAAAAATTTTATTAAAATTGAGCACAAAAATTCAATCTTTATAATAAAAAAGTTTTTCTAAAATCTAGAAGAATTGAATAGTATTTACAAGTAATAAAATTTTTCTATAATTTTAATAAAATTCGTTTTAAACTTTTTTTTATTATTTTCATCAAAGTTTTTAATTTTTTTTAATGAATTTTAATTTTTTTTTCAAGAAAATTGTAATACAACTATTCTATAAAATTCAATTATTTATAAAAATTAGACTAAAATTTCTTGAAACAATTAAATGAATTTCAGAAAATTTTTAACTAAATTTCTTTAAATTTTTAATCAAGCAGGTTAAAATAAAGTTAATAGTAAAAAACTAAACAATTCAAAAATTCTTTCAAAACAATTCAATTCGTTTCAACAAATATTTTTGAAAATCCTTTGAAAAAATGAAATTATTTTTACAAATAATACAATTTTTCACAGATTATTATTATTTTTAGAAATAAACATTTTTTCAAGTAAATTTCATTCTTTTAAAAACATTTTAAAATGAATTCCCGGAAAACAAATTATTTTTACAGTTTTATATTAAAATTTTTCGAATGAATTCAATTATTTTAGGAAATTTAGATTGAATTCTTTATTAGTATATTCAATTGCAGAAAAAAATGGCAAGTATTCGATCAAATATTTATTTTTTTATAAAAATAATTTGAACTCGTTGAATAATTTTTAAATAATTCAACTTTTTAATAAGAATTTATAGAAAAATTAAATTCATTAAAAATTTTAGTTTTTAATTTTGAATATTAAATGCGTCAAAAACAATCTATGAATTTTTATATAAATAGTTAAATTTCAAAATGCTCTTTACATGAAAATAATTTTCAATTTTTCATTTTTTTCCTGTGAAAAAAAGTGAATTATTAAACAAATTTTTTCAACGAAAATTATTCGTATAATTTAATTTAGAAATTTTGAAGAGAATAATAATTTTTTTGGAAAAATTATAATAACAATTATTTCAATTTTATAGTTAAATTCTCGTAAGAATTTAAAAACTATTTTTTAAAATTTCTAAATAACTGCTTCAAAATTTTGTCAAATTTCATTAAAATTATTTTCAAATAATTATTTTTTCAACTTTTGAAAACTATATACTTTGTAATATAAGCGAATTTTCGGTTAAATTTTAGGTTATGTTCTTAAATCTTAAATTAATTTTAAATTTTAGGTTATGTTCTTAAATCTTAAATTAATTTTAAATTTTAGGTTATGTTCTCAAATTTTAGGTTATGTTACTTAAATCTTAGGAAAATTAAACTTTAATTTTAGGTTTGGTTCTTAAATATTAGGTAAATTGAACATAAATTTTACGTTATGTTACTTATAATCTTAGGAAAATTAAACTTCAATTTTAGGTTATGTTACTTAAATTTTAGGTAAATTAAACGTAAATTTTAGGTTATGTTACTTAAATTTTAGGTCACGTTACTGAAATCTTAGGAAAATGAAACTTAATTTTTACGTTATGGTTCGAAAATCTTAGGTAAATTCATCCTAAATTTTAGGTTATGTTTCTTATATCTTAGATAAAGTCGATTTAATTTTTAAGGTTATGTTACTTAAATCACAGGTAAATTAAACTTAAATTTACGGTTATATGTCCCTTAACAAATGATTATTATAATTTTTATTCAAATATAACTTAAAAAATATTCAAAACTTAAAGAATTAACTAATTCTTACGCTTCTGCCGAAAACAATTTTTTAATTTAATTTAACTTTTTATAAAAACAAATTTATCACCTTAGACTATATAACTTTTATACTCCGATTTGTTTCTCATATATACAGATTCTTTATCTTAAAACATAAATTTTGCTACACATTTTAAAAATTAATTAACTTTCCATTATACTTAAATCATAATACCCTTCAAATAAAAAAGAGTTAGTAGGGGGTAAAAATTTTTTCTCTCTTCTCTCTCCTGTCGTGTGCAAAATGTCAAAGGCACACTTTTCCTGTCAAGCGTTTATAAGCGGGCGAAAAAAAAAATTGAGACATTTTCAAAACATTTAGGAAAACATCTCAATTTAACATTGTCGCAACAGGATATTGACAGAAGGGACACACACCTACTGACAGATAGACATATCTCTCTCTCTCTCTCTCTATATATATATATATAGAAAAATCTGTTTTCGTCAAAACTTTTATTTTTCAAAACTTACCGGGGTGTCTTTTTTCCCCTCTCTCTCTCTCTTTCTCATACACACTTGGTTGCATTTATTTTCTGAAAAATCGGAAAATTAAGGTCGAGGCCCCCCTCTTAGGTTTAGTAGGCCACTGGGCCTTCTCACGTCAATGGGGTGTAAAAGAAGGGGAAGAATGCACATTATATGTGCCAAAGAGTCGCGTGGCCGCACAGTAGTGGTCTCGAGGAAAAATTTTCACCACCTCTCGTGTTTCGCATTCAATAAAAATGGGCAGTAAATCTGGGCCTCTAAACAAGTGACGAGTGAGAAAGAGAGAGAGAAAAAAAAGGAAAATTGCTCCTGCTGCTGCTACTTCTTGTTCATTACAACGGTAGCATATTTTTGGAATCTCACGACCTATCTTCTCCCCTCTTGAAAAATTTACAAGTGTTGAGAAAAAGGTAAATTGTCCTCACTGTCAGTTTTGACTTTCTTGTAGGGTTACAAAACACTTGCTATATACTAACATTTTTTTTCCAACCCCCCCTACTTCTTTATACGATTTACAAACATTAATCCCATTGTAGAAGTACCATAACTGTTCACAATTATTTTTTTACATTATTTTTATTTTTTACCCTACTATATATATATATATATGAAATAGAAAATTATTTTCCCATATATACTCTTCTCTTAGGCTCTTTCTCTTTCAAACATTTTATTAAAATAATACCTCGAAATAATTGAATTTTAGGGAATAATTTTGTCAATTATTTTTAATAATTGAATTCTTTCGAAGAATTATTTTGATTAAATAAATAAATACTCATGTATTTAAATATTTAATATTTATTATTTATTATTTAATATTTAATATTTAATATTTAATATTTAATATTTAATATTTAATATTTAATATTTAATATTTAATATTTAATATTTAATATTTAATATTTAATATTTAATATTTAATATTTAATATTTAATATTTAATATTTAATATTTAATATTTAATATTTAATATTTAATATTTAATATTTAATATTTAATATTTAATATTTAATATTTAATATTTAATATTTAATATTTAATATTTAATATTTAATAAATACTTAAATACTCATGTAAATAATTGAATTCTTGGAAAGATGTTTATTTAAAAATACGGACTTTACGGACCAAAAATGAAAAATTACGGACCATTTACGGACAAATTACTGAGAAAAATATATAAGAGAACATTTTACTTAAAACTATAAATTAGATTTTTTCATAACTAAAAAAACATGAAGATATCGATAATCGAGCGATCGATTACTTCATGTTTTATAATAATTAAAGATAGAGTGATAAAATCATTATCAATTCAATTATTATTTTCAAGAATTTTTAACTAAAATTATTCTTAAAATCGATTATTTTTAATAATTTTTGAAAAAGTTCTTTGACAATTTTCAAATCCATTTCTTTACAATATTCGATTTTTCAATTATTTCTAAATTCTTCAATTAAATAAAATGTTTTAGAAAATAAAAACTTTAAATAATATAAAAAAAAAATTCGCAATTAAAATTTCTCAAAAAAAATTAATTCCACAGAATTGTTACTTAGTTAAAAATATGAAAAATTCAAATTTTCAAAGATTTGAATCTGAAACCTTATCAAAATTTAATTATTTCTAAAACTTTACGCTCTGATACTTTTAATATTCAATTATAATCTAAAATTTTTAATGAAATCCATTTTTAAATAAATTTTTATGAGAAAATTCTATGAGAATTTCATTATTTAAATGCAAAAAAACAATTTATTGAATAATTACAAATGTTTCTTAAAATTGAATTCTTTTAAAGAATTTTATCAATCAATTTTCAAATAATTTAAATTCTTTTGCAAAATTTTATTAGAATAGCATATTAAAAATAATTAAATTGGGGAAAATTTTTGAAAAGAATTGAAATTTTGCCAAGAAATTTATTAAATTTTTTTTGAAAATAATTCAATTTTAGAGAAGAATTTTATAATTTATAAAGATAATTGATAATTTACGGAAAGAATTGCATTAAAAATTTTGAATGCAATAATTTTATTCTTTAAAGAAATTTAATGAAAAATTTATTAAAAATAATATTTAAATTCCAATAAATAAATTGTAGCAAAGATTATTAAAATAATTAAATTTCCTTGATAAATTTTAATCAAATTTTTAAGAATAATTATACATTTTTCGAGGAATTCGATTAAAATTGTATTAAAAATAATTGAAATTCTGCATTTCGCTTTATAATTCATGAAAATAATTGAATTCCTAATAAGAATTTTATTATTTGACAAAAAAATTAAACACCTGTAAAAATTTTATTATTTATGAAAATAATTGAATATTGCGAAAAAGTTTATAAAAAAAATTTGTAAATAATGAAATTCCTGTAAAATTGTTATTATTTTTTAAAAATAATTAAAGGTTTGTGTAGAATTTTTGGTAGATTTTTTTTTGAAATAATTGAATTCTTTTGGAACATTTTATTAAAATAGCATGTAGATGCCTATTAAAAATCATTGAATTGAGGAAAAATTTTGAAAATAATTGAAATTTTTCCAAGATTTAAATTTTTTAAATTGTAAAATTTCAATTTTAAAATGAATTTCATAAGAAAATTTAAAAACCTAGATTTAAAACGAATTTTATTAACTAAACATCTTCTATAATTATATAAATTTTGTAATATATATATTTGAGGAAAATTATTAATTATTGCAGAAAATCAATTATTTTTATTGAAATTTTTTTATAAGAAATAAATTGATTTTCTTCGAGGGATTGAAATTAAATTTTTATGAATAATTACATTTTTTGAGTAATTTTTACAAAATTGTATATTAAAAATAATTGAAATCCTACTATGAATGTTATTATTTATAAAAATAATTGAACAAATTGAAAAAAATTGTATTAAAATTTTTTTAAAAAATGGAAATGCTAAGAAAATTTTAGTTATTTTAAAAAATAATTGAATTCCTGAGAAAAATTTCGTTAATTTTGAAAATAATTGAATTCTGGTGATGGATTATGGTTTTTTTATGAAAATAATTGATTTTTGCAAAGAATTTTATTGAAATACCTGAAAAATACTTGAATTATAGGGAATAATTTTGTTAATTATTTTCAATAATTGAATTCATTCGAAAAATTATTCATGTATTCGAAATATCATACGTAAATTGATCTAAATTCAGACCTAAATTCCAATTTTTTTTTTTCAAAGAAAATTTTGAAAGATAAATGAAAAGTTAGAGAAAAAAAAATTGTGTATAAAAAAAAATAGAAAGAATTGTTGAATTTAAATAATTGAACATTTTTGGCACTCACTATGGGGGGGATGGTGGGGCTATTTTTTTTTCTTCATTTTCCCCACTCCCCGCTCATTCTTCTTAACTTGATTGTAAAATATGGGTCAGTCGTCCCAATTTTATGCCTTTATAACCCGTGCGTGCCAAAGATGAAAAATTTCCATTCATCTTTATTATGCTTCACAGGTTCACAAAATTTTAGTGACTCACACTATATATGTTACCTTTTCTTTTGTGAAAAATTTTGTGAAAAGTAGTCATCCCTCCCCCCCTTTAAATTATAACAATAGGAAAAAGGCGCTCGCTGTTTTTCCAGTGGTCCTAGTGACACACTTTTTCCTTCTTTAAATTTTAGTGCCACTGGGTCGTGTTTGTCTCGTTTGTCTTTTAAGAGGGAAGGCTACTGAAATATATATATATATATCTTTAACTTATATGCTTGATGGACATTTTTTTCCCCCACCACTTATTATACGCCCTTCCTAACGACACACAAATAATGGTCAATTTTCACATTCTTTGCGTAGATTTTATTTTTCGTCAAAAAAAAAAAAAAAGGGGGCCTTACCTAAAATAAATGGAGAGTATATGATTCATACAAATTACAAGCAGAGAGAATGAAATTTGATTCAAATTTCCTAAAAAAATAATTATATGGTCCTTAATGGTGATTCTACAATAGAATTCAAATTCAGTAGAAGAAATAAATTTTATAAGAGGCCAAAGGGATGAGAATATGGAAAAATAATGTTACATTTCACAATAGAGTAAATTAGCAGTATAAAAAATTGAAAAAAATAATGGTCTTTCTACAATGGAATTAATATTTTCAATCGACTAATAAACCAGAAAGTTAAAAATACAAACTAAAGGGGATGTAGAAAGGCCACACGTATAGTCATACATCAT
Organism: Leptopilina myrica (nomen nudum); assembly: GCA_032872475.1. Classification (NCBI taxonomy): domain Eukaryota; kingdom Metazoa; phylum Arthropoda; class Insecta; order Hymenoptera; family Figitidae; genus Leptopilina; species Leptopilina myrica (nomen nudum). The sequence continues at coordinate 1,928,803 of CM065466.1, read as the reverse complement.
GAGACAAATCACAGAAATAATCTAAAAATTGAAAAAATTATGGTCTTTCTACAATGTAATTAATATTCTCAACCAACTAATGTCGGTTAAAAATTAAAAATACAACTCAAGAAGAAGGATTTGTTAATAAAAAAAAAATGTACACATCATAGGTGGAATATTATTAACATAGCCTGTAAAATAAAAATAAATTAAGCCAATTCTGCAATAAAATTAATTTTCTCAAAAACAATTCTCGCAGCTTTAATATGAAAGTAAAAAGCAAATATTACACCCAAATTTTGGAACGAAACAAAAAAATTAATAACAAGAGACAATATATAGAAATTTATGTCACTAACGGTGATTCTACAATGATTATTTTCAAGTGACTTGATAACCTCTGACAACCACTTAAAATATAGACTTAGAGAGGGGAGGAGATACGATTTTCCCCTCGTAGAGAAAATTGTAAAATAATAAAATAATAATAATTGGAAAATAACTTGTAAAATTGAAATCAATTAAGGCACTTCTGCAATGGAATTAATTTTCTCAACTGTAATGCTCAGCTTTAATAGAAAAAAGTACAAAAATACAAAAATAGAGAAAGGAAAAAAAATAATATACAAAAAGAAGCAGAGAATATGAAAATTTAAGTCCTTAATGGTGATTCTACAATGAAGTTAATATTCTCCAACTGCGGCTCAAAAAAGCGAGAAACTTTATTATTTGCCATATATGGAGAGTGAAAAATAATATAAATTATGTTCAAATAATGTAATTATATATATATATTGGTGATGGGGCTGTTGAAAAGTTGATGAAAATTGAAAATCCAAGAGAGTGATAAATTAAAAAGTTATTAATTCTAATTGGACTTCGATTAATTTACCCTCGTAACTAATTTCGCTAACACCCGAGTCGACAACAATGGACCAAAATACACCACGCTGTCCAATATTATATCTATAATTATGTATTAATATATATATATGTGTATACTCATACCTCTCTTGAGAATAAACATGCGGGCCAATGGTGTCAGTTGCAGCGTGAAATTCATCTATCGAACTAAACAGAAAAAAAAAATTAAGGAAATTATTAAAACATATGGTTGACGTTACGGAATTCGAATTTTTTTTTCGTCTATTTCCTTTAAAAAAAAAAGAAAAATACAATAGTGTCTTATTATCAAAACATTCATTATTTATATTATAAATTAAATGTCAATAAACTATTCGTCAAATTTTTTTTGGTTTTTTAAAAGAAAAATAATTAAAAAAAAGTGCCGAACAATTGTTACAATAAATATTATTATTATTATTATTATTAATATTATTATTTATTTTTAGAATTATTATTTAATGTCTTAATTATTATTAGTTAAGAAAATACAATTTATAATAAATATATTTGAAAAATACTATTTCAGAGTTTTTTTTTTTGAATGATGAGTTTTGAGAAAAGACACTTTTTTGTTTGTTGCTATTTTTTCTATTTAATATTATTGTTTAAAAAAAATTTATGTGAGATAGAGAAATAAAAATAATTATTAAGAAAGAATGAAAGAATAACAGGTAAGAGAGAAAAATAAGAAAAATAATAAAATAACAAAACAAAATAACAAAACAAAATAACGAAACAAAGTAGCAAAACAAAATAACAAAACAAAATCACGAAACAAAGTAGCAAAACAAAATAACAAAACAAAATAACAAAATGAAGTAACAAAATGAAACAAGAAAAAAATGAAAAAAAAACAAAAAGGAATTAAAATTCAACTAAAAATAGAAACTTAATAAATTCACAAAGAAAAATAGAAAAAAAATGCTTGGAAAAATAACCTGAATAAAAGAAAAATAGAAAAAAGACAAAATTAAAAATATAAACTAATAAAGTAGCAAATTAAAAAATAGAGAAATATTTAACAAATAAAAAATTCGTAATCTATTGAAAAAATAAGCGGAACAAAAGAAAAATCGAAAAATAACCTGCGAATAAAAGAAAAATAGAAAAAAGACAAAATTAAAAATATAAATTAATAAAGTAGCAAATTAAAAAATAGAGAAATATTTAAGAAATAAAAAATTCGTAATCTATTAAAAAAATAGATTACAAAAGAAAAATCAGAAATTAAAAAAATAAAAAAATTAATATATATAAAATCTAACAAAAATAATAATTTACAAACACAGAAGAACTGAGAAACAAAAACTTAATAATTTAAAATAAATAATTATAAAAATATGAAAAATAATAAAAAAAAACAGGCGAAATACTTAACGAAATAAACGAGAAACAGAAAAATAGAAAAATAACAAAAGAAATTCTAAAAAAATTCATTTAAAAAAAAGACCAAACAAAGAGAAAAATAGAAAAAAATAACAAATAAAAATCGACGAATAACAATACCAAGAATTAGAAAAATTAAAAAAATATTTTAAAAAAGGGAAAAATAAAAATTTGAAGAAATTAAAACGAAATAATACATCACCAGGTAAAAAAGCAGAAAATAACTGGAAAATAACAATGAAACTAAATCAAAAAGGGAAAATGAAAATGGCAATAATAAAATATAATACAAAAAGCATATAAAAATTTTTCAAAAAATAACAAAAAAAATATAAAGAGTAATAACGTATAAGCATTTAAAAATGATAATAATAATAATAAAAAATAATAATAATAATAATAATAATAACAATAATAATAACAATAATAATAACAATAATAATAACAATAATAATAAAAACTAACAGATAAAATTAAGAAAATTTTTTTTTTCGAAAATAAACATGAAAAACAAATTAACAATAAAAAATAATAAATTCACAACAAAAAATTAACATCTTAACAAAATTAAAATAGAATTTAAAGAAAACAGAAAGTAACAATGACAAGAATTGTTAATTTATTAACGAAGAGTTACAAAGTTTGCCATGACAAATTAACAAATCAACAACTAAAAATTAAACGTTTAACAAAACAAAATTGAATAGTAAAAAATAATTAATAGTTAATAACAAATTAACAACTAAACATTAGGCAATTAAGAAAACAAAAATTTGTCAGTAAAATACAAACAAATTAAAAAATTTGTTAATGACTAAAATTTAATGATATATTAAATATTAATTAATTACTAACAAAAAATATTAAACTACTAAATTATCTAAAATAATAGCTAAATTAACTAAATTAATACCTAAATTAACTAAATTAATAAAATAAAAAATTAATTAATGACTAAAAAATAACAAATTTACCATTTAACAAAACAAAAATTTAACAGTTAAAAACTGGCAAATTAAAAATTACATAAACTAAGCAATTAACGATAAATATATTTCTAAATCAATAAATTATTAATAAAAAAGTTAAACTAATAAATTAACAATAAAGAATAACAAATTAAAAAATAAAAGAATGATCAAACTAAAAATATGTACTGATAAATTAAATAAAAAACGAATAAATTAACTAAAAAAATAAAGTAAAAAATTAATTAATGACTAAAAATGAAACAATTAACAATAAAAAAATAACAAATTAACAATAAAATACTAACAAATTAATTAATTTTGAGATTAAAAAAATAACAAATTAACATAATAATCATTCACGAAATAAAATAAAAAACAAATTACAGCAGTAAACTTTAACGAAATAACAAAAAATAAAAGTTGAAACAAAGTAGTTAACAACAAAAAAAATGTTACGTAAATAAAAAAATAGTTAAAAAAATATTTTTCCCTTTAAAAGATTGTAAAAATAAATTTACAAGCTTTAAAAGGAAGAAAAAGGAGGGAAATATTATATAATAACTATAAAAATAAATTTCTCAAAAGATTGACAGTTTAAAAATGACAGAGAGTTGGCCAAAAAGGGGTTGAAAAATGTCCTTGACTCGTTATATGAAGTAGAAGAAGATGAGGAAGAAGAACAAGAACAAGAGAGAGGAAGAAGAGAGAGAGAAAAAAAGAGAGTAAAAAAAAAATCTTTTCATCAAAGTGGACGTTCCCCCGTGTATACACGGACCTCGAAAAATTGAACAAAAGTCTTGAAAATTCCGTGACGCACAATAGACAATATTCGTTTTCACGGGACTTAGCAATAAAATTGCTTTTGCAAGTATATATATATAGGTACACAAAACACAACAAAATCATAAAATCTTTGCCCTTCGAAAATTTTTCTCAAAAAAAAAAAAAAAAAAAAAAAAAACTCGCACATTTTCCAGGGACTTGAAAAAAAATAAAATGACCTTTTAAAAATTTCCGCACAAACACACATTTACACACAAAAATACTAGACACTTCAAAATTTAATTTTAATATCACCAAAAAATTAATTTTCTTCTCATTCAGTTTCCGCTATTCCTTCATTCATTCGTTTTTTTATTTTTTAACATTCTTCTTATTCTCATTTCTTTTTTTAAACTAATTTTTCTTTCTTATTATTTTTATTTCCTATTTTCTATTTAATATACACTAAATGAAAATATTTATAATAATAGTAATGATGATAAAAATAATTACTTAAAAAAAATAATTACATTATATAATTAATAATAATAAAAATAATAATAATAATAATGATAATAATAATAATAATAATAATAATAATGATGAAAATAAAAATAATAAAAATAGTAAAAATATTAAATAATAATCTCATACAATATAAAACTTCATTTCAGGTCAAATTTCTTAGGTCAGAAGAATATCCGAAAATTTTTAATGTTACTTTTAATAAATATTATTTTTAATTTTAGGTCAAATGCAACAAATCGAGAAAGAAATATAATCAAAAAATTTTTTTATGTAAAGTTTCGTAGGTCAGTAAAAAAATTTGACCTTTAATTTTAGGTCAAATTTTGTTTAGAGCTTGAAAATGGAACATAACCTTAAATTTTAGTTCAAGCTTCATTCAGAAATCAAAATGAATATGAATTTTAAAAATCTTCAAATTTTAGGTCAACATTACTGAAAACAAAACAAACTAACAAATTTTAGGTCCACGAAATAAAATTATTTTTTTAAATTTAGAATTTTGTTGGTTAATAAGAAAAAAAACAGTTAATTTTAGGTCAAATTTAATCCGCCATAATTATTCCAGGGAATATAACCTTAAAGTAAAATTTCTCGTCGGTCATTTTGAAATAATTTACAGTTTTAGGTCAATAAGAAAATAAAATTATTAGTTTTTAGGTCAAGTTTCTTTTTTTCTTTCCAAAATAAAATAGAAAAACATAAATTTTAGGTCAACTTATGCTTTTGTCATTTTTAGGATAAAATAAAACAGCTTTTAATTCTGATAGAATTTATTCTACATCATTAAAAGGTCATTACTTTAACATTTCGATAAAAAAAATGATTTTAGGTCTTCTTTGAGGTCTAATTTTAGGTCAAGTTTCCTATTATAATTTCAAACCAAAATATTAATCTAAATCTAATCTAAATTAATTATTTTTAAGTTTTAGGTCAATAAGAAAAATAAAATAATTACTTTTAGTTCATGTTTATTTTTTTCTACTGAAAATAGTGAATAAACTTAAATTTTAGGTCAACTTTCATTTTTACAATTTTAGGATAAATTAAAATAGCTTTTAATTTAATAAAAAATATCTTCTTGATCATCATTATGAGCTCACTACTTCAATATTTAGGTAAAAAATTAATAATTTTAGTTCTACTTATAATTAATTTTAGGTCAAGTTCGGTTTACGATTTTTAAAACAAAATCTAAATTATAGGTTAAATTTCTCGTCAATCATTATGAAATTTATTTTAAGTTTTAGGTCAATAAGAAAAATAAAGTAATTAGTTTCAGGTCGTGTTTCTTTTTTAGGTCCAAAAAACATAAACTTTGATTTTAGGTCAACTTTCGTTCATGCGGTTTTTAAAGAAATCTATACTTTTTAGGTCAACAATAAGAGTAAAATAATTAATTTTAGGTCAAATTTTGTTTATGCGGTTTTGGAAAAAATTTAAACAGACCCTATGGATAAAATTTTTTGTATTTACTTTTTAGATTGACAATAAAAGAGTAAAATAATTAATTTTAGGTCAAATTTCGTTGAGTAATTTCCGATTTTTTTTCTTTCTTTTTCTTTTTTTCCCCTTTTAGTCCTATTTAAAAAAAAATTTTCCAAAATCAAGAAAATTTTAATTTCTCTCTCCCTTTTCGGGGGGTTTTTTTTTAAAGATGGAGGGGAGGGAGAAAAAAAAACTTCTTTCCCCTCAATATACAAAATATATCTGGCCTCAAGATGTTCGTCCGTCAAATAATAATAAGCGAACAGTAAAACCATTTTCCACGTTTCAAACGAGAGACTTGAACGCAATTTTTGGCCAAATATATAAGAAGAAGTCTTTCTCTTTCTCTTGCTCCTTTTTTTTCCGTGTCGTAAATCAAAAAATCAAGGATACATTTTGGAAAATTAGAGAAGCGCGAGGCCCTCTCGAGCCCTTTTTGGCGAAAATTTAGAAAATTGTCCATTTAATACGTATATATATATATATTTTCTCACCGAACCTGGGGTCCCATTTTTCGACTTTGAACCATTTCTTATGGTCGAACGACGGCCACACGCCAGCCACCATAAACCCCCATAAAGTCATCAACTCGTAAAATTTTCACTTCCCTCTCTTTCTCTATTACTATAATATACACTTTTAAACTGTGTGCGTGCTCCCGTAAATCATATACATTTCCTTTCGACAAATTATTTGTCGAGTAAAAGTAGAAGAAAAATCAAAAAAAAGGAAGAAACATCCGTAGCACGCACACTCCTCTCTTTCTCTCTCTCGCTCTCTCTCTGAAATGACCCTGACTTCACTCGCGCGAATTCATATTTTTACTGCATGTATAGAAATTTTGTGTTTTTATGAATTTTTTAATAATTTTATATTTAATTTACAAACTTCATATTTAATTTACAAATTTCATACTTCACTTAAAAATTTCATATTTAATTTACAAATTTCATATTTAAATTACAAATTTCATATTTAAATTACAAATTTCATATTTAATTTACAAATTTCATATTTAAATTACAAATTTCATATTTAATTTACAAACTTCATATTTAATTTACAAATTTCATACTTCACTTAAAAATTTCATATTTAATTTACAAATTTCATATTTAAATTACAAATTTCATATTTAATTTACAAATTTCATATTTAATTTACAAATTTCATATTTAAATTACAAATTTCATATTTAATTTACAAATTTCATATTTAAATTACAAATTTCATATTTAATTTACAAATTTCATACTTCACTTAAAAATTTCATATTTAATTTACAAATTTCATATTTAAATTACAAATTTCATATTTAATTTACAAATTTCATATTTAATTTACAACGTTCATATTTACATTACACATTTCATAGTTAATTTACAAATTTCATATTTAAATTACAAATTTCATATTTAATTTACAAATTTCATATTTAATTTACAAATTTCATATTTAAATTACAAATTTCATATTTAATTTACAAATTTCATATTTAAATTACAAATTTCATATTTAATTTACAAATTTCATATTTCATTTAAAAATTTCATATTTAATTTACAAATTTCATATTTAATTTACAAATTTCATATTTCATTTAAAAATTTCATATTTAATTTAATAATTTCATATTTAATTGAAAAATTTTATATTTAATTTACAAATTTCATATTTAATTAAAAAATGTCATATTTCATTTCAAAATTTCATAGTTCATTTCAAAATTTCATATTTCATTTGAAAATTTCATATTTCATTTAATAATTTCATATTTCATTTCAAAATTTCATATTTCATTTGAAAATTTCATATTTAATTTGAAAATTTCATATTTCATTTACAAATTTCATATTTTATTTACAAATTTCATATTTAATTTAATAATTTCATATTTAATTGAAAAATTTTATATTTAATTTAGAAAATTTCATATTTAATTTACAAATTTCATATTTAATTTTAAAATTTCATATTTAATTTACAAATTTCATATTTAATTTTAAAATTTCATATTTCATTTACAAATTTCATATTTTATTATTATAAATTGTTGAATAATTTCATATTTTTTTATTATGAATTTTTGAATAATTTCATATTTAATTTAACAATTTCCTAATTTTTTTTTATTACACATTTTTGAATAATTTCATGTTTAAAATTAAACAAAATTCAATTATAAAACTAATTTACAAATTAATTAATTCTTGTTCATAAATTTTTTTTAAATATTGAATAAAAAAGTATTTCATAAGAATTCAATTATTTTCTAAAATTTTCAGGAATCGTCTTCAAAACAAATTAAATTCTTTTTTAAATAGTAACAATATCTTAAAAAAATTTCAATTATTTTCAAAAAAAAAAAATAATTTCTTTCTTGAAAAAATTCAATTTTTTTCCTGTATAATTTGTTACAAAAATTTTCATGAAAATTTAATTATTTTCAGAAAGTTTTATAAAATTATAATAAAAAATAATAATAAAATAATAAAATTTTAATTACTTTTAATACTATTTTGATAAAATTACATGAAAGAATTAAATTTTTTTTAAATTTTTAACATTTAAAAAAAATCAATTATTTTTTTTTAAATGTTGATAAATCCTTCAAAAATTCAAATACTTTCAAAATAATTTGACGAAAGAATTCAATTTTTTTATATTCGTTATAAAATTTTTCAAAATAATTTAATTATTTTCTAAAAATTTTGATAAAATTCATTAATTGAATGTTTAATATCTAATTATTAATAAATGTATATTAATAGCAAAGCAGGTAAACATTAAACAAATTCAATTATTAACTAATTTTTTGGTTAATTAATTCATGTTCATTAATTCTGAAAATATGTAATAAAATTTTTCCCAAGAATTTTAACAATTACAACAATTTTTTTTCTGAAATTTAATTATTTTAAAATAAAATTTTTTAAAAAAATTTTACGAACGTATACTAATTTTTTATAAACATAAACATTATGTAGTTTAAATAATTAAGTTCTTCGCAATATTAATAAATAATATAAAAAAAATTAAATTCCTGCGTGGAAATTTTATTCTTTATAAAAATAATAAAAAAAATTTACAATTTTCAATTTTGTAAATTAGCTACAAAAAAATAGTGACTTGTTTAAAAAAAAAAAAAAAAAAAGTTAAGCGTCGCTAAGCGAAAGTTGAACCGACACCGCGACTTTGGTAACAGGAAAGAAAAGAGAGAAAAGAAAAGAAAAGAAAGAGAGAGAGAATGTGGTAAAGAGGGGGGTGGGCGAGAGATAAAAGGGGGCCGGGATTGTAACCTCCTACAAAGTAGTGGGGATGAAAGTACAGCCTTTCGACCCGCCTTCCATGAATATATCTATAGACACAACTTCCTTACCAACCAAAGCTTCGAACAAAGTGAAAATTATCAAATGGAGAAAAAATTACATTCATTTTAAAGTGTTAAAAATTTTAAATGCCTAGTAAGCGAAAAAATTATATTTCATGATATTAAAATAAATTTAGCAAAAAGCAATTATCGTCTTAGAAAAGTTATTCAAAATTTATAATTGAAATTATATTTATAACAAAATGAATTCTCCAAAATTTTAAGAATTACGGTTTTTAAATTTTTTTTTAAAATTAGTTCTTTTAGCAAAGCATGTAGATAATTGAAAAAGTAAAGTGGTTCTTAAATTTTGTCTAAGGAATTCAATTATTTCAATTATTTTCATAAATACCAAAACTTTTCCGATTTACTAAATTCTTTTAAATATTATTTTTGAAAAATATTCCTCATAAGAATTCAATTCTTTTCATAAATTTCCATAAAATTAAAAAAATAATTCAATTATTTCAAAAGTAATAAAATTCTCCACAGAAATTCAATTTTGAAATTCTCCGAAATTTCAATTATCTTGATAAATAATTAAGTTGTTCTCTACAATTCAATTATTTTCAAAAATTTTAATAAAATTCTACACAAACATTTAATTATTTTCATAAATATATATGTAATATAACATTCTTTTGAAAGATTCAATTACTTTTATAAATAGTAAAATTCTTTATGCACAAATTCAATTAGTATCAATAAATTTTAATGAAATTGAATAATTAATCAAATTTTTCAATTATAATTATGAACAGTCAAGATTATTTTTTGAAAAATTGAAAAAATGTTTAAAAAAATTTGTTTAATTCAATTATTTTCCAAATTGTAGATTCATGTTCGAAATGAAATAAATAAAAATTTCCCGAAAAACGGGGAATTTAAAGGTTAAACACAATTTCTAATCAGTCACTATTTGATAGAGTAAATGTCGCGGGAAAATTATTTCCTATTATCTTATTGGCGCTCGTTTTTTCATTAACTATTTTAGTTTTAACATATTTAAGATTCAAGATTTAATTTAAAACCTCATAAAGTCTCTATCTATGATCAAAAATATAAAAAAAAAAAAAAAAAAAATTTTTTTTAGGGGGGGGATTTACTTCTACAATTAAAAAAAATTCCAGTCTTTCAAAGTTTTAAAAAAAAGAAATTCATTTAATTCTATAACTCTCGCGTGCCAGAAAAGAAGATCGTGCAAAAAGCAAAAAAAAAAAAAAAAAAAACACACATTTTCAAATGTTTTTTTTTCATTATTATTTCCATTGTTCATTGAACATTGAAAAAATTCTTCTCAATAACGCAACTGAAAATAGAAGTCATTTCTCGGACATAAACATATATTTTATATTTTGCGACCTGCGTTCGTGTATTTAGGAGCCATTAACGAATAAATGATTTTACAATCTTGGGTCAACTTTTAGAGCTAATAGTTTATTACTTGTCAAAAGTCACTTCGAAAAAGGAAAAACATCAGTCCTTGGCGTCGAAAATAATTTGCCACGAAAAATGACAAGAGAGAGAGAGGGGGCGACGGACGAGTTCCTCATAATTATATATATTATTTACAACGCCTCAAGGCGCATATATTCTAAAGAATAGATTTTACACACTTTATTCAAAAATATTTTCTCTAAATTGTTCACCTTTTTCTATTATTATAATGATTATTTGTTACTTTCAACAATTTTTTTTTTTTTTTTTTTTTTTTTTCAATAAATTTATGATTATTTTCAAGATTTTTGTATTTTTCGGAAGAGAAAAAAAAATTTATGAGCGTGCACACTTATGGAGATGTTTTTGGAGAAAAGAGAAGCACGCGAATCCTGTCACTTTAAGAGGGAAATTTATTGTTTTATTAGAATTTCGCAGGATTTTTATTACTTTTTTTGAAAAAAGGGTGAAAAGAAGCGCACATGTGTTTCGTTTTTACTTTTTAGAAAATAACGGAAAAAATTTTACGAAAAAAATCATTCAAATTTCATCGTTTATTAAAATAAAATTACAAAAAAAAAATTATCACCTTCAAAAACTATTCAAAGTTTGTAACAAAAATGATATTTCTAACTAAATGAACTCTCTACATATTTGAATTAGGTAAAAATAATTTTTTAGTAAAATTTTCATTCACTTTTTCCTAAAGTAATTAGTGAAAAAAGTAACTATATTAGTAAAAATTTACAAACTATTTGTAGAAAATGACTAATTATTAGTAGAAAATAATTATTAGTGAAAAACGACTAATTATTAGTCAAAAAATGACTTATTATTAGTAAAACTTGACTAACTATTAGTAGAAAATAATTATTAGTAAAAAACGACGAATTATTAGTCAAACTTCACTAACTATTAGTAGAAAATAATTATTAGCAAAAAAATAACTAATTATTAGTTAAACTTCACTAACTATTAGTAGAAAATAATTATTAGCAAAAAAATAACTAATTATTAGTTAAACTTCACTAACTATTAGTAGAAAATAACTAATTATTAGTTAAACTTCACTAACTATTAGTAGAAAATAACTATAATTATTAGTAGAAAATAATTATTAGCAAAAAAATGACTAATTATTAGTAAAACTTGAGTAACTATATTAGTAGAAAATAAATAATTATTAGTAGAGAATAACTAAATGTCAGTACAAAATAATTATTAGTATAAAATGACTAATTATTAGTAGAAAATAAATAATTATTACTAGAAATTTATTAATAATAATAATTTAGAAATTTAGAAAAAGTCCCAAAGGTTTGGAAAAATTTCTCTCAAATGTTCAGGAAAATTTTCTTTATGAAAATATAGAAATTTTCAAAATTATTCTAGTATTTAAATACAAAAAATAAAAAATTTTATTCAATAATTGAATATTTTTTAAAATTTAATTCTTGTAAACAATTTTATAAATAAATTTTTTAAATAATTGAATTCTTTTGGAAAATTTTAAAGAATTCGATTAAAATTGAATTAAAAAAATTAAAATTCCACGACGAGCTTTATTATATTTATAAAAATAATTGAGTTCTGAAAAAATTATTATTTATATAAATAATTGAATTTCTAAAACAAATTTATTATTTAAAAAAAAATTTAATTTAAAAAAAAATTTAATTTAAAAAAAATTATTATTTATAAAATTAATTGATATTCATTGCGAAAAAATTTATAAAACAATTTTTTAATAATTGAACTTTTATGTAAAAAAAATTTTATTACATTCTGAAAATAATTGAATTTTTCCAATCATTTATGTAACTTCTCGAAAATTCAATTTTTTAAAAATATACTTTTAACTCAAATTTTCTGTACTTCCATTATTTTATAGAAAATTAATTAAATATATATATTGACAAATTTAACTATATAATTTCAAGAGGAATTTGAATTTTTTAAATTTAATTGAACATTATTAATTAAAATCTTTCATTTAATTAAATTAAAATTGCGTGAAAATTTGACTTTTTCACAATTTTAACTAAGATTTTAATGTGAAACCTTTTTGAAATTCAATTTTTCTTAAAAATCCATCTTATAATGAATTTTATTGTTTATAATCTAAAGTTTAAAGTAGAATTAATTTTCAATAAGAATTTTTATTAGAAAATTTTACGAAAATTCATTAATTTAAAAACAAAAGTAAATTATTTATTAAATAATATAACGTTTTTTAAAAATTTATTCTTACATAAATTAATTCTTATATTAAATACATATATTGGCAAATTTAACATAATTTCAGAAAGAATTTTAATTTTTAACATTTTGCAAAAAACTAAGTTGTTTAAATATTTTGATAGTTAAATAAATTGAAATTTTTGATTCATATTCTAAATTTCATTTGACATAAAGTTCAATTAACATAAAAGACATTTAACAAAATTTGTATTTACGGCATAAATGAAATTATTATGTAAAGTAAATTTTACGTCAAATGAGAATTATATGTTAAATGGAATTTAATGTCAAATGAAATTTATATCAAGTGAATTTTTACGTTAAATAAGAATTATGTTAAATGATATTCACGCCAAATGAAATTTATCTCATCTGAATTTTATGCAAAATGAAATTGTTGTCAAATGAATTTTTTGTGAAATAAATTTTATAACAATTAAAATTTACGTTAAATGAATTTTTTGTCAAAAGAAATTTATGTTAAATGATAATTTTTATGTCGAAAGATAAATTTATGTTACATGATTTTTTTGTCAAACGAAATTTATGTTAAATGATTTTTACGTCAAAAGAAATTCATGTTAAATGATTATTATAATGTTAAAAGAAATTTGTGTTACATGATTTTTTTTCAACGAAATTTATGTTAAATGATTCTTATAATGTTAAAAGAAATTTATGTTATACATTATTTTTTTGTCAAACGAAATTTTATGTTAAATGATTCTTATAATGTTAAAAGAAATTTATATTATATGCTATTTTTGTCAAACGAAATTTATGTTGAATGATTCTTAATGTTAAAAGAAATTTATGTTACATGATTTTTTTGTCAAACAAAATTTATGTTAAATGATTTTTACGTCAAAAGAAATTCATATTAAATGATTCTTAATGTTAAAAGAAATGTATGTTAAATAAATTTTTTGTCAAACGAAATTTATGTTAAATGATTCTTATAATGTTAAAAAAAATTTATGTTACATGATTTTTTTGTCAAACGAAATTTATGTTAAATGATTCTTATAATGTTAAAAGAAATTTATGTTATATACATTATTTTTTTGTCAAACGAAATTTGATGTTAAATGATTTTTAATGTTAAAAGAAATTTACATTATATGATTTTTTTGTCAAAAGAAATTTATGTTAAATGATTTTTTTCTATTCTGTCTAATAATAACCAATTACTTAAAAAAAAAAACGTGGAAGAAGAAAAAATACAAACTTTCTCTGACAATTGAGACACAATAAGGTAAAATGACAAATTTTTTTTGTCATACAGTCAAAAATTGAAAGGGATTAAGACAAATTAGTAACTTTGGGGCGTTCGGTTATTTTTGCATTTTGGTTATTTTTCTATTTATGGTCATTATATTGTCAAATGTATACATATATACATGTATTCATAAAAATTCATTGAATATAATGAAGAAGAAAAAAGAAGAAAAAGATGCAAAAGATGAAGAAGAAGAAGAAGAAGAGGGAGAAGAAGTAGAAGTGAAAAAAAGGGACCGAGCGTAGTGTAGACATTAAAGAGAAACATGAGAGTGACAAATTATCCGAGAGACAAATTTGTTTCCTGTGTTGTATAAAATTTTTGTTGAAAAAGCATCTTGCTGGGTTTTTCGTTTAAAGGTCGTAAACTTGTGGCAGACCACACATAACTCGAGAGTTTGTTCAATCGAAAATTGGGCGGTTCACCACACAAAACAAGCAAACAATGGGGATTAGGGTGTCGATCTGGGCGTGGTGGGCGCGCGAATACAAAAATTTTTGACAAATTTACAACAGCACGATGACGGATAATGCCGCTAAATACCCTCTCTCCTCTCTCTCACTCACTCACTCACTCTTTTAACCCTTTATTTTCATTTATATTTGAGAAAGAGGCTCTGAATAAATTGTATGCAAAACGTTAAGGCAAATAAAGAGAACGAGCAAAACTTGAGAACATTTCAAAAAGTCATCTTGCATTTTATCATTTTCGGATGCTGGGAAAAGTCAAAAATTATCGTACAATTTGAAAATTCTTATTTTTGGAAAAAAATAACATTTTTTTTTTAAATTATGGTTTAAAAAAAATCGTTTTCATTAAATCAAGTGCGAAATAAACGCAAAAACATTAAAATTTGGGTTTATTTCGCACTTGATTTAATGAAGACGAAATTTTTATATTTATTTTTTATTTTAATATTATTTTTATAAATAATAATAATAACATTAATAATAATAATAATAATAATAATAATAATAATAATAATAATAATAATAATAGTAATAAACCAGAGGTTTAAAAATGTAACATTAAAATTTTTTTCATTTTTAAACCTCTTGTTTATTATTATTATTATTATTATTATTATTATTATTATTATTATTATTATTATTATTATTATCATTATTATTATTATTATCATTATTATTATTATTATTATCATTATTATTATATTATTATTATTATATTATTATTATTATAAATTATTATTACTAATTTATAAACATTTGTCAATATTGTCCCGTTTAGCCCAAATTAATTAAAACATATTTTTTTCGACTAATTTGAAGCATCAAATTCTGATTTAACATTTAAATAATTCCATTTCTGAGAAATTTTTATTATCCCTGAAAATAAATTGAATTTTTAAGGAAGAATTTTACAAAAAAATTTTTAAATAATTGAATTTAATTTGGAAATTTGATTAAAAGTAGTATATATAGTTATTGAAAATCATTATTGAATTGCGAAAAGTTTCTAAAAGTGAAGAAATTTTATAAAAAGAATTCAATTAAAATTTTTCTTAATATAATTGAATGTCTGTGTGGCATTTTGTTAATTTTTTCTTTTTAAACAATTGAATTTCAAAAAGCATTTAATTATTTATGACAATAATTGAATTCTTACGAACGATTTATTTATTAGAATTTTTTTTAAATAATTGAATTTCAGAAAAAAAATGTATATATATTACTTTTCAAAATAATTTAATTCTTGTGATGACCAGTGTTATTTCTGAAAATAATTGAATTTTGTAACGAATTTTTATGAAAATGTCATAAAATAATGGAATTTACGAGAACAGTTTTCTTATATTTTTTATTACCTATATATACATTCATTTAAAGAATAAATTATTTATGTAAATAATTAAATTCGCGGAAAGAATTTCATTAAAATTTAAAAGAATAATGAAATTATTAAATATTAAAAAAATGTAACTCAAATTGTATTTAAAATAATTTATTTTATTGAACAAATTTTATTCAAATCTTTTGAAAAGTAATTGAATTCCTTCAACAAAAATTCTACTATTTTTATAAATAATTGAATTCCAACGAAAATTTCTAATATTTTTGTAAATAATTGAATCCCTATACCAAAAATTCTAAAAATTTTGAAAATAATCGAATGTTGACGAAGAATATTTTAATAAAACATTTTTTTTTTAAATAATTATTGATTCTTTCGAGGAATTTTAGCAAAGTTTTAAAAAATATTTACATTTTTTATGCACATTTCTGTAAAATTGTAAAAAGATTATTTTGTGAAAATAATTGAATTAATGTTAAGAAATTTTATTAAAATGTTTAAAGAATTGAATTTCTATATAAAAATGTTGATATTTTTCGAAATAATATAGAATTCCTTAGAAGAATTTAAAAAAAAAATTCTTTCGAAGAATTATTTTTGTAAATAATTGAATTCTTGGGTTAAATTTTAATAAAAAGTTTTTAGATTTCAAGAATAATGGAATTATTTTTAAAAAAAATTTTAATTCAATTTGTATTAAAAATAATTGAATTCTTTTGAACCATTTTATTAAAAATATATTTTCGAAAATTAATTCTTTTACAGAATTTAAAAAAAACATTTTTCTAAATAATTTATTTTTCTGATGAATTGAAATTCAATTTTTAAATTCTTTGAGCAACACCTGGTAAAATTTTAGTAAAAAATTATTAAATTTCTGATGAGAAGAATTTTATTATTCATACAAATATTTGAATTATTGCAAAAAAAAATTATTATCTATATAAAAATAATTGAATTCTTGTGAAAAACTTTATTTTTATAAAATTATTAAATTTTTCGATTAATAATTTAAAATTCGAATAGTATCCGAAATAATAGAAATTCAGCAATAAATTTTTTATTTATGAAAATAATTGAATTTTTGCTTCGTATTTCGTCAAAACTTTTTTTTTTAAATTGAATTTCTATGAAAAATGCCATATTATTAGTGAAACTATATAATTGAATTATTGTGAAGAATTGTAGAAAAATGTTGTTAAATAATTCATTTTTTCATAACTTTTTTAGTTAATGATTCACCAAATTAAGTGAATTCCAGTGGAAATTTTATTATTTATAAAAATAATTGAATTTTTAATGAATTTTGTCCAATTTTTCTTTGGTAAATAAATAGAATTCTTTTCTGAAATTTAATGCAAAATAGTAGATAATTGAAAATAATTGAATTTCGAATATTTTTATAAAAGAATTGAATAATCGTTTTGACGAATTTAATTATAATTTTTAAGAATAGTTTTTTTTATTTCTGGCATTAAGAAATGTAAAGTATAGTTTTAAATTGTCAAACAAAAAAATATTTGAAAATTGTTTGACAATTGAAATTTTCAAACAAAACAATATTTGAAAATTGTTTGACAATTGAAATTGTCAAAGAAAAAAATAATTAAAAATTGTCAAACAAAAAAATATTTGAAACTTGTTTGGCAATTGAAATTGTCAAAGAAAAAAATAATTGAAAATTGTCAAACAAAAAAAAAAATTGAAAATTGTCAAACGAAAAAATATTTGAAAATTGTTAGACAATTGAAATGGTCAAACAAAGATTTTTTTTTGTCGAATTACAAACATAACAAATAAATTTATAAATTTTGAAACTATATTCTTAAAAAATTAACTATTTCTAGGTAAAAAAAAAAAATTGAAACTGAAAATTAATGAAAAAATGTTTGAAAAATTAGGAAATAAAAATTTTGAGTGACGTGCGCGAGTTCCCATATAGTATGACTATTGTGGTGAATTGGCAAGAATAAGAGAAGTGGAGAGGGAGAAAAGGAGAAAAAGAGAAAGAGAGAGAAAAAAAAGGTAAGAGATTTTAAAATTATATATTGTGCGCGACGCTGGTGCAATCAAAGTTGCTTCTGGGGCCTCATAACAAGGGGATTATGAGGGATTAACTACGGTTGTAGGTGGACCTCCACAGTGTTGTATATTTAACGTCGGATTAGGCGGAATGTTGGTACTCCGTCGCCTTCAGAATATTGGCAAAACTTGACTGTTAATCTGGTTAAAACTCCCCTCAAAGTAAAATTTTGACTTTTCGACATTTCAACGGATTTCACAGACAAAATATTTTGAAACTTTCAATTTCTTTTTTTTTCCTTTCTTTCTTTCTTTTTCCCCTTTTTTTATTTCCAAAATAGAGAGAAAAAGAATGTAACAAACAAAAAAAAGAGATAAAAAAACAAAGAAAATGAAATCTTTTTATTAATTTGATTATATTCTGTATTGAATATTTACTTGTTATATTTATTTTCATAACATTTCAATATTGTTTCAAATTTTTTTTTTTTTTTTAATTTATTAGAAACATTTGGAAAATTTGTCAATTCTTTTAAAATTATTCTTATTTTTGAAAATCATTCTTATTTTTGAAAATCATTCTTATTTTTGAAAAATATTCTTATTTTTGAAAATCATTCTTTTTTTTTGAAAATTATTCCTATTTTTGAAAATTATTCTTATTTTTGAAAAATATTCTTATTTATGAAAATTATTTTCAATTTTTTAAAACTATTTCCAATCGTTTTAAATTACCTCCCATTCTTTAAAAATCTCACCCATATTTTTGAAAATTGTTTTTCGACTTTCTTTTTTTCAAACTTATATCAATTCTCTGAAATTATTATTTCGAATTTTAAAATATTTTTTCATTTTTATTCCCCCTTCAAAAAAAAAATCTGGAAACAATACCACAAGAAGCATTAATAAAGTCAAAAGTTTCTCTCTGTTATACCACTCGCTGAGTTAACGCAATTTAAAAAAAAAAAAAAAAAATACTCCGCTACCGAAGGTGGTCCTCAAGATCAAAAAATTATTAAAGTAATTCAACAAAATTTTCTGCGTCCCAGGATCTCTCTCAGATCTATTTCTCATCTCCTTTCTTCCTCTCAAACATGTAACATATAAAAATGATAATAAAAAAAAAAAAAAAAAAACTATTGTCGGATCTGCACACAACAAAAGAGAGGAATTAGTTCACCGCTGTACATTTTTATAATATAATATTCGGCATCGCTAATGGCGTCATTTCACTGTCAAGCATTTCCGGCGCAAATTAATTTATCAAGACCGCACACTTCTTAAGGGCCTTATTTCTCAGCGGGACTTAAAAATTACTCAAACTTTCTTTCTCTCTTGTGTTTCTTTTCTATTTTTTTTCTCCCCCCCCTGAGTACCAGAATCGTATTAAGATGCGCCCCATGATTGAAATTTTAATGTGTAAACTAAAAAATAATTTTTAACTTTTTTCCTTCTTTATTAATTATTATTATATTATTTTTTTTAAATTAAAATCATGTTTTAGTTTTTGCCAAAAATGCGGTGTAAATAAATAAGAAACAATAAGAAAATAAAAAATAAATAATTTAAAAATAATAAATAAATAATAAAAAATAATAAGTAAATTTTATCCAAATTAAAAACAAAGTCGTAACATTTTATTTTTATTCTATTTGGTAAATTTCTTACACAATAATTTATTTACCAAAAAAACTCAATTTTTCAAGAACTATATCATAAAATTATTGCTCAGATATTATTTAATAAATAAATTTACTCAAATATTTCCAATTATTATTCAATTAATTGAATTTTTGAAAAAGTTGCGCTCACAATATTCATGAAATTAAATAAAAAAAAAAAAAAAATTGCCAGAACGTGCAGTAATAATAAAAAGTAGTGTTCGGCAAATTTTATGATTTCGCGATTACAAAAAAAGATCTTACATCATTGCTTGAAAAAATTTCAGCAACTTATTTTATATATTCAAATGTTAAATGGAAATGTTTTTTTCTATATTAAATTTTTTCAAATTATTTTCAAAAATTTGCCTCAATTCAAGAATTTTCAGTATATATTTTTACTATTACCTCAATCAAGTTTTCCAAAAGAATTTAATTGTATATAGAAAGAAAATTTGTCGATAAAATTCTATATACGTAAACATTTAATTATTTTCAAATTTAATAAAAGTTTTCAAGGAAATTCAGTTAAATTTTTTTTCTAAATTTCTTCGCCACAATATAATAATTTTTACAATTATTTGTAGTAGGAATTTTTTTTCCAGAAGATGCAGAATGAAATTTTAGTGATTTTTTGAGAATAGGCAAAAGTAATTCGTTTTCTGGTGGCAGCGGTGGGATTTTGAATTATTTTCAAAAGTAATAAAAATTTCCTTATAGGAATTTAATTATTTTCAAAAGTAATAAAAATTTCCTTAGGAATTTCATTACTCTCAAAAGTAATAAAAATTTCAATGGAAATTCAATTAAAAATTTTTTTTTACAAATTTCTTCTCCATAATTTAATTATTTTCAAAAGTAATAAAAATTTCCTTGTAGGAATTTAATTATTTTCAAAAGTAATAAAAATTTCCTTAGGAATTTAATTATTCTCAAAAGTAATAAAAATTTCAATGGAAATACGATTAAAAATTTTTTTTACAAATTTCTTCGCCATAATATAATTATTTTTATAATTATAATAAAAATTTCCTTATAGGAATTTAATTATTTTCAAAAGTAATAAAAATTTCCTTAGGAATTTAATTATTCTCAAAAGTAATAAAAATTTCAATGGAAATTCAATTAAAAATTTTCTTTTACAAATTTCTTCGCCATAATATAATTATTTCTATAATTATAATAAAAATTTTCCTTAGGAATTCAGTTATTTTTATAAATAATAAAAGTCACCGTATAGGAATTTAAATTACTTTAAATACAATTGAAATCGAATTTCTCTAAAACTTTATGAAAAAAACTCCATTTAAAAAAAATGTTTATTTTTGCATTTATAAGTATAATTGAATTCATTTAGAATTTTCTAATAAAAATTGATATTTAAAAATGAATTTCATTAAAATTTTTAGATATAATAATAATTTAATATCCAAAGCATTAGAGCGTGAATTTTTATTAATAATAGAATTTCAAGAAGGTTTCAATTTTCAAACTAAAATCTTATTCGAAAATCTAATTTTTTTTTGTAATTTTTGTTTTAATGTTTAATTAAAATTTTTTTTTATGAATTACTTCGCCACAATATAATAATTTTTATAATTATTTGTAGCAGGAATTTTTTTTCCAGAAGATGCAGAAAGAAATTTTAGTGATTTTTCAAGAAGGCTTTAAGTAATTCGTTTTCTGGTGGCAGCGGTGGGATTTTGAATTATCTTCAAAAGTAATAAAAATTTCAATAGAAATTCAATTAAAAATTGTTTTTTATAAATTTCTTCGCCATAATATAATTATTTTTAGAATTATAATAAAAATTTCCTTATAGGACTTTAATTATTTTCAAAAGTAATGAAAATTTCTTTAGGAATTTAATTCCTAAGGAATTAAATGTTTATTTTTGCATTTATATAAGTAATTGAATTCTCCTAGAATTTTCTGATAAAAATTATTATTTAAAAATGAATTTCATTAAAAATTTTAGATATAATAATAATTTAATATTCAAAGCATTATAGAGCGTGAATTTTTATTAATAATAGAATTTCAAGAAGGTTTCAATTTTCAAACTAAAATCTTATTCGAAAATCTAATTTTTTTGTAATTTTTGTTTTAATGTTTAATTGCGAATTTTTTTTTTAAATTACTTGCAATTTTTTTTTTAAATAGAAAATATACCGATTTTGTACAATTTTTTTGAAAGTTATTACTTAAAAAAAAAAAAAAAAAAAAAAAATTCATTTCAATAATTATAATAATAATTATGAGAGATTTCATTGAAATGTTCATCAGGAATATTTTGCACTAAACATTTATTCAAGTGGAGACATTTAAATCTTTACCAAAAATATTGCAAGTAAATATAATTAATAAATTTTGAGTAAAGTCGTGAATGTTAATAGCAATTAATTGGTAGGAAGTCGCCACGGAGAGATAGGCGAGGCGAACTCGAATTTGGCATGGATATATACCTCCAGTGAATACAGCAACCGTGCGGCTTCTTAATTGCTTTTAATAATAGTAGGTAAGGCCCATTTCTTCATAACATATACACGTGTGTATATGTGTGTAAGTACGTTCATTACTTTTATTTATAGTTGCCGCCGAGTTTATAAACACTCTTGACATGCGTGAAAGGATCGTTAACCAAAACGCAAATACATTTTTAGTCGCATACTCACGCCAAATAGTGTTAAAAATTATTCTTCTTCTTCTTTTTTCACTTTTTTTCCCTCCATGGACGAAAAGGACAAGGAAATGAAAAAAGAACAAAAAGGAACAAGTAAAGTCAAAGTGAAGTCAAAGTGAAGTGAACTGAAGTGAATAGAATCGAAGCAAAGTGAACTGAAGGTTTAAAGTGAAGTGAAGAGTTAAAGTGCGAGTTAAAAGTGAAGTGAGTGTTAAGTGATCATAAAGTTTATATGTGAAATGAAGTTTATTGAAAGTGAAGTGAAATGAATGTTAAGTAAAGTGCAATGAAAGTGAAGTGAAGTGATAATGAAGTAAAGGTTTAGAGTGAGAGTTCAAAGGGATCAGAAGTGATAATAAAGTGAAGGTTAAAAGTGAAGTGAAATCAAAGTAAAGTGAAGCGAAATCAAAGTAAAGTGAAGTGAAATTAATGTAAAGTGAAGTGAAATCAAAGTAAAGTGAAGTGTAATTGAAATGAAAGACAGTAAAAGTTAAGTGATTCTGAAGGGAATAAGTAAACTGATGTAAAATTATATAGTCTCAAGGTGAAGTGAAGTATAAAGTGATTAAAAATTAGGGTCAAGAAGAAGTACAAAGTGAATAAAAGTATGAGATGAAGTGACTAAAAAGTGTTACACAAAAGTGAAGTGAATTTACAAAAAAAAAAAAAATTTTTTGCAACCACAACATTAAACTAGAAAACTTATTCAAAAGTTCTTAATGATCTTTTCGTCTTCCGCTCATCAAGACCATCAGTAGCTGGGAGGAGTTTTATTAACGCCAAAAATCTCCCCCAAAGAAAAAAGAGATAGAGAGAAATATCCTTCTCATTTTCGAGAAAAAAGAAAAAAAAATGATGAGTTGATGATGAAAAGAAAAGAAAAGAAAGAGAGAGAGAGACAGGCGGCTCGATCAAGAGTCAATGACTGGACAAATTTCTATATACGCGCAGAGAGCACGGGAAATAAAGGAACGAAAAATATATACATACAAGGCTGCCGGGCAAAATTAGATAAAACAAAACTCCTAGAGAGAGTCCTTTAGAGCTATGCCGCGATTTGCGATAGATGAGATGCAGAAGAAGTTGGGGGAAAAAGAAGGAAGAACTCATTAATAGAACCTCGAGAGTAATTAAGCTTGTAGTTGAGAGTAGGGGCATTATGTATATACAGTGGCTCTCCACCATAAATAATATAAATATATATAGAAACTATTAGGCCCTTTATAAATAGTAGCAGCGTTGAAATTTACAAAATCAATGATGATTCATCAAAAGGGGGGCAAAAATTCATTTGCCACTTTTGTTTCCGCTACTGATTTTCGAATTAGTCAAGCAGATATTGTTTCTTTGTGTTTTTCTTTTGTATGATAGCGATGCGGAAAAGGTACTAAAATTTTGAATACGGATAACAAAAAAGTGGACCACCTTTAAGTTTTTTTTTTTTCTAAGTAATCCCACCGCTGTCACCTACATTCGTATGTATATACACGAATAGGTGACAGCGGTGGGATTACTTGCAAAATCGATTTTTTCCAATTACAAAATTGGATAATATTTCCCGGTGTTTGCTGCAATTTATTGAGAAGAATATAATTTGAAGTATTTTATAAAAGAAGAAACAAAAGGAAATATTACTATACGATTTTCGGAGGAAGCAAAACTATGATGTTATTTTCATGATGGCAGCGGTGGGATTTTTTTCTAGAATCCCTATTTTTCTTTTTATCTTTAGAAAAAGTAAAACATTTCTTACTACTTTTTTAAAAACAGTATATTAGTGAAAATATTCAATATACTTTTAAGTGTAAGACAAATTTTCCCGAAGATAAAAAATCAGTCACTTCTCGAAGCAATAAAAATATGGTGACAGCGGTGGGATTTTACGACGAAAAGTTTTCTGTCAAAAAAACAAACAAACTCAAAAATGTTTTGCAAAATTCCTCTACATTCAGAAGTAGGTTGCAACTTCTTTTTAGAAAGCAACTTTGGGAACCGCTGAAACAGTGCAAATTTTAGCACCTGTAACATCCGGACGCAGATGTTTCGATTCAAATATAGCGAGTTGGATCGTCAACTTTCGTTATATTATTTGTACTTTAATAATTTTTTGACAAAATTCTTTGAGAATTTTCAAAGTCCGCGTATATGTTTAGAATTCAATTTTACGCAAATTCGATTTTATTCGAAATTATTAATAAATTATAAACTATATTAACGAAAATTCTTCTATTAAATATACATATATATATATATATTAAAAAATAAGAAACATTAAATAATTTCAAAAAATTTGCATTTTACAGATTTAAAAAAAATAGTTCTAACAGAATTATTAGCAAAATATTTAGCAAAATTCAGTTTGAAAAATTCAAGTTTTCAAAGATTTTAATTTCAAATTATTTCAAAATTCAATTTTTTCTAAAAATTCACTTCGTAATGCAATTTATTTTCAATATTAATCTAAAAGCTATTAACTAAAACTTTACTTTAAAGCAATTTTTATTAAAAAAAATTCTAAGAGAATTCAATTACATTTAAATATAAAAATAAATAATTTATTGAATACCTAATTAAATGTTTTTTTTAGAATTTAATTTTCGTAAAGAATTTTATCAACAAATTTTTAAATAATTCAATTCTTTTAACTAATTTTAATAAAATTTTTAAAAATAACTATGCTTTTCGAGGAATTTGATTAAAATTGTTTTCAAAATAATTGAAATTTTCCAAAGAGTTTCATTATTTATGAAAATAATAATTGAATTCTTGCATACGATTTTTTTAGAAATTTTTTAAATAATTGAATTTTCATGTAAAAAAAAATTATTACTTATTTGAAGAGTAATTGAATTCTTGTGAAAATTTTATTATTAATGAAAACAATGGAATTATTCATCATTTTGAACAATTCTTTTTTAAATATAATTTTGAAGTCCTTTTCGAAATTTTATAAAAATGCTTGGTAGTGAAAATATAATTGAATTTCGAATATTTTTTTTGAAAATAAATGAAAATAATTTATCTTCGACTATTTTTTTTTCAAATAATTGAAAATAATTTAATTTCGAATATTTTTTAAAAATAATTGAGAATAATTTAATTTCGAATATATTTTTAAAAATAATTGAATTTCGAATATGTTTTTGAAAATAATTGAATTTCGAATATTATTCAAAATAAATGAATTTCGATTTTTTTTAAATGTAATTGAATTTCAAATATTTTTTTAAATACAATTGAATTTCCATTATTTTTATTGTTGAAAATAATTTAATGTAGAATACTTTTTTTTAAATAATTGCATTTCGATTATTAACTTAAAATTAATTGAATTTCGAATATTTTTTTTTAAACAATTGAATTTTAATTATTTTTTTAAAATAATTCAATTGCGAATATTTCTTTGAAAATAATTGTATTTCGAATTTTTTTTGTAAAGAATTGAATTTCGATTATTATTATTATTTTTTTTTTTAATAACTGAATTGCGAATATTTTCTTAAAAATAATTGAATTTCCATTACTTTTATTATTGAAAATAATTGAATGTCGAATATTTTTTTGAAAAATAATTGCATTTCGATTATTAACTTGAAAATAATTAAATTTAGAATATATATTTTTTTAAACAATTGAATTTTGATTTTTTTTGTTAAAAGTAATTGAATGGTGAATATTTTTTTTGAAAATAATTGAAAACAAGTGAATTTCAAATTTTTTTCATAATTGAATTTCGAATATTTTTAAAATTAAATGAATTTCGATAATATTTTTTTTAAATAGTTGCATTTCTATTATTAACTTAAAAGTAATTGAATTTCGAATATTTTTATTAAAACAATTGAATTTTAATTATTTTTTTTTGTTTAAAATAATTGAATTGTGAATATTTTTTTCAAGTAATTAAAAACAATTGAATTTCGAATTTTTTTTTAAACAATTGAAATTTATTTATTTTTTTTTGTTGAAAATAATTGAATTGCCAATATTTTTTTTAAATAATTGAATTTAGAATATTTTTTTTTGAAAAGAATTGAATTTCGATTTTTTTTAAATATTTGAATTTCGATTATTTTTTTCTTTTGTTGAAAATAACTAAACTGCGAATATTTTCTTGAAAATCATTGAATTTTCATTAGTTTTATTATTGAAAATAATTGAATGTCGAATATTTTTTTTTGAAAATAATTGCATTTCGATTATTTTTTTTTAAATAATTGAATTTCGAATATTTTTTTGTTGAATATAATTGAATTTTAATTTTTTTTGTTGTTGAAAATAATCGAATTGTGAATATTTTTTTAAAATAATTGAATTTCGATTATTTATTTATTTTTTTTAAATAATTGAATTTCGAATATTTTTAATACTAATTGAATTGATTTCCTGACCTGCGTAACAACCCAATATATAATATATAGATTTTACTTTACGGAAACAAAATAAATTCATTTTACATTCGGAATCAGTTTAAAAAATTAATTATTATTCTGTTTTTCTCCAAAAACAAAAATACAAAAAGGCACAGAAACTATTTACATTTTTCAAAAACAGTTTTGATTTTTACCTGTATATGTCAAAAAATTTGGAAAGTAAATTTTTAATTATTAGTGTATTATTTTATATTGTTGATGATGATCATGTTGTTGATGATGATAATAATGATGACGATGATGGTAAATAAGAAAAAAGCCGCAAGTGTAAAGGCGGCATAGACGCTTTGAAAAATCATCACGATCATCATCATCATCAATGTCCTTCATCGGTATATATCGATCAGGTGTCGAAAAGGTGATCTCTCACGCACTCAAAATGGTTCTTGATGCGAGAGTGAAATAATAAGAAAAAGAGAGGGGGTCGATCTCATTTCGAAACGTGAATGAGAAGCGCGCGGCGGCTAACCTCAAACGGAGAGCTGACAACACAACCGCGCCATAGTCGGAAGGTTTCTAGAGTTTCACACTTTTTTTTTCCTTTTTTTTATGAGCCCCTTCGTCCCGCACCTCATTTCCTCTCCTTACACTCTTTCTCTTATTCTCTCATCACGATTTCTCCCCCTTTTGCCGCTTTTTCACATGTTTTTCTCAACACAATCTCTTGAAAGCTTATTAAATATATACCATAAAGTGATAAAGATGCACCATACCAGACTCTTTGCACACACCATAATTTGTATGGGTACCAATATTCTTATATAATTATTTTTTGCCACTAAAAGTAGAAATACTTTTGCTATTAGTGTTGAATTTTGCAAAAAATAAAAATGTTATAAATTTCGAAGAGATGTTTTTGATAAACATGTATATAGTATATAGGAGTCATCGTTTATGAAATGGACGATGATTGTTGTGAATGATTGGACATAATGGATTCTATCATCTTGATGTATATACTGGTCGTTGGTGTGTGCTGATGATGGTTTTTAATTAAAAACGATCGCACCGGCATGATCCATTTGTTTGTCGATCTCGTGCGCCAGGAGAGAAAGAGAGAGAGAGAGAGATTTTATATCGGGCCCGTGTCGAATCGAAATCAGCTACCGGATTTCACTCTTTGAGCAATATAAGGAGAGTGCGACCAAGTAAAAGCAGAACAAGAAGAACGAGGACGAAGGAGGGAAAAAATGAGGCGAAAAAGTAAAAGATGTTAAAGAAGAACAAGAAGAAGGAAAAGATGAAGAAGAAGAAGAAAAAAAAGAAGCAGGAGCCATAAAAAAGTAGCAACCGAAAAAGTAGAAACCAAAAAAGTAGCAATCAAAAAAGGTAACAACCAAAAAGTATACCAACCGAAAAAGTAGAAACCATAAAAATAGCAATCAAAAAGGTAACAACCAAAAAGTATACCAACCGAAAAAGTAGAAACCATAAAAATAGCAATCAAAAAGGTAACAACCAAAAAGTACCAACCGAAAAAGTAGAAACCATAAAAATAGCAGACAAAATAGCCAAAATAGCATAAGTATTACTATAATTATTACTTATTATACTTATTATAACCAGAATAGGAGAAAGTAGTATCCGAAGAATCAGAAGTAGTAACCAAGAAGCACAAGGAGTGACCAAAAAAGCAGAACTATTGCCCAACATAGCAGAAAAAGTATAGTTAAAGAAGCAGAAATGGGGCAGCAGAAATAGTTGCAAAAAATCAGAAGTGGTAGCAAAAACAAACAGAAGTATTAGCCAAAATAGAAGTAGTAACCGAAGAAACAGAAGAAGAAGCCAAAACAAATGTAGAAGCTGCCTTAAAACAGAATAGTAGCTAAAATAGCAGAAGTAGTACCCAAAAAAGCACAAGGAGTGACCAAAGAAGCAAAAGTAGAAGCCAAAATAGAAGCCTTAAAATTAAAACAGAAATAGTAGCTAAAATAGCAGAAGTAGTACCCAAAAAAGCACAAGGAGTGACCAACGAAGCAAAAGTAGAAGCCAAAATAGAAGTCTTAAAATTAAAACAGAAATAGTAGCTAAAATAGCAGAAGTATATAGTACCCAAAAAAGCACAAGGAGTGACCAAAGAAGCAAAAGTAGAAGCCAAAATAGAAGCCTTAAAATTAAAACAGAAATAGTAGCTAAAATAGCAGAAGTAGTACCCAAAAAAGCACAAGGAGTGACCAAAGAAGCAAAAGTAGAAGCCAAAATAGAAGCCTTAAAACAGAAATAGTAGCTAAAATAGCGGAAGTAGTACCCAAGAAAGCACAAAGAATAGCCAAAGAAGCAGAAGTAATATCCAAAATAGAAGAATTGATATACCTAAAACAGCAGAAGTAGTAACCAAAGAAGCAGAAGTAGAAGCCAAAAAAAGCAACTGTAGAAGCCTTAAAACAAAAATAGTATATAACTAAAATAGCAGAAGTGATAGTTGCCAAAAAGAAACAGAAGTAGAAAAAAAAGAACCAACTTTCAAAACACCAAAGGCAAAAAATTATGTCAGTAGAGAAAAAATCCCAACACTGTCACCAAACAACGATAAACCACTTTATTGCTCCCTTCAAAAATTAAATATACTAAAATTTCCCTCTGCATCTTCTGCAAAAAAAATTCCTACTATAAATTAAATGAAACCAATTTTTACATAATTCTCATCAAAAAATACGATTGTTTCGATTGAAAAATATAATAATGTTTTTACTTAATCAGTATCAAACTATTATTTTTCCATTGGCTCGCACAAAACAAGGAGATTTTGTCAAATCCCACCGCTGCCACCATGAAAAAAACGCACTTTTTCAACATCCATAAAGAGCGAAAAATCTTCTTCTATACCATCTGCAAAAATTTTTACTACAAATTCAAATGCAGTATAATTCTACCAGCCAACTGTTAAACATATATATCTTTCGTTTCTTCATTCACTTTCAAATGAAAAGAAAATTTTACCAAAAATACCTCTGACACAAAAAAGTACTTTTTCTTTCGTTTGGAAATAATTTTTCATGTTTTCGTTTTTTTGCTTGTACAAAAAAAATTTATTGCAGCAGTCGTAGAGAATAGTGAGAAAATAGTACTTAATTAATATTTTCTCTTTTTTTTAATATTAGTATCTAAATCCCACCGCTGTCACCGAAAAAAATGAACCCACTTTGCTTGCTTCAAGAAGTGACTGATTTTTTTATCTTCAGAAAAATTTGTCCTACAATTTTACTGTCCTAAAATTACCCAGTTTCGTTCATACAAAAATTACTCAACTTCTTTTCTACAACTTCAAAAAGTGCAAAACTATTTTTTCCATTTCCCTATGAATATAAAATTTTTTTCCAAATTCCCACCGCTGTCGCCAAAACGTAAATCATCACTTTTGCATCCTTCAAAATTTACGAAAATTTCTCTCCACTCTCTGTATACCCAAACATTAACTAATTTACCATTTTTTGTTTGTCTCTTTCATTGTTTTTGCTTTTCTTCGTTTATTCTCTCGTTTTTTTGGTTTTTATTTTACGAGTAAAGCTCATTTTTCATTTCGACCTAAATTTTCAATTTACAATCTCGTGATAAATATTTTCTAATTAATTCACATTCGAATAAAAAAAATTTCGCCAAGGTGAAAATAAAACTCGGCACAATTTAGGCGAAAAAAAATGTAAAAATAATCAAAATCCCACCGCTGCCACCAGATTAAAAAAAAAAAATTCGATAGCATTTTAACACATGTTTCTTATTGAGGGCTACGTGCAACAGCAGCCAACATGTATTTGAGAGTCTCTGCTTGTTCGCCGGTAGCTTGGAAGTTTAATTAATGATACTTTCGAGTTCATTCATGCCTCGAAGAATCCATGTGCGCCTCTCGCGCGTCAATGCAAAAAAGAAGTCACAGCAACACAAGAGGAAAAAAAAAATAAAAGAGCGAGAGAGAAAGAAGGGCGAATCAAGTAGCAGAAAAGTTGATCAAAAAATAAAAAATTAAAAAAAAAGAAGAAGAAGAAGAAGAAGAAGAGTTAAAAAGGGGGTCGCATTGTGGCATCGATTGTCCTTTTTTTTCTTTCACTTTATAATACCTCTTCTCTCGCGCCGACCCGCTGCGCTGCGAACATGATCGCCCGCAGGGAAAAGTTCATATTCTTTCATTTTTTGATGAACCAATTCCAGGAGCTTAATTACCTCGTAGATGGGAATCAAACCTTTTCTGCCTTTTTGATTTCGTCAATTTTTCTTTTTCTCTCTCATTCTTTTTTCTTCTTTTCATTCGCACATTAAACATTTCTCGCTCGCGCAAATATAAAAATATCAAGAAAAATAATTGTTTCCCCAACAAAGATTATATTTAAATTTACAAAACGATTTTGAAAAAATAATATTAATTACAAAATTCAAGAAAAATAAAACTAGTCTAAATTTTACAGTTCAAATTCATAGCTCAAAAAACTAACTTTACTTTAGGTCAAAAGTCAATAAACAATAAATTGAATCCTCGGCAAAATTATATACGTCAAAAAAGTATAAAGTAAATTTTAGGTCAAAATTCATAGGTCAAGAAAGTAGAAATCCAATTTTGGATAAAAATTCAAAGGACAATAAAATACAAATTGAACTCTTTAGGTCAAAATTTATAAGTAAAGAAACGAGAAAATCAAAATTTAGGTCTAAATTCGTACGTCAAGAAAGTTTCAAATCGAATTTTAGAACAAAATGCAAAAGACTCGAAACTAAATTCAATTAAAATTCGAAATTCATTGGTCAATAAACTATAAATTTAATTTTAGGTCAAAATTCATAGGTGAAGAAACTATAAAATCAAAATTTAGGTCGAAATTCGTACGTCAAGAAGTATAAATCGAATTTTCGATTAAAATTCAAGAGACTCAAAACTACATTCAATTTAAGGTCGAAATTCAATTGGTCAACAAACAATAAAATTCATTTCAGGTCAAAATTCATAGTTCAAGAAAATATAAAATCGAAGTTTAGATCAAAATTCATTGGGCCTGAAAGTATAAATTGAATTTTAGGTCAAAATTCATAAGAAACAAAATTAAATTCAAATTAAGGTCGCAATTAAGTGGCCAATAAACAATAAATTGAATTTTAGGTCAAAATTTATAAGTAAAGAAACGAGAAAATCAAAATTTAGGTCTAAATTCGTACGTCAAGAAAGTATAAATTGAATTTTAGGTCAAAATTCATAAGACACAAAACTAAATTCAATTTAAGGTCGAAATTAAGTAGTGAATAAACAAAAAATTGAATTTTAGGTCAAATTTATAGGTGGAAAAACTATAAAATCAAAATTTAGGTCAAATTCATAGGTGAAAAAACTATAAAATCAAAATTTAGGTACAAATTTATAGTCCAAGATAAAGTATGCTTTGAATTTTAGGTCAAAATTCATGGAACAATAAACTATAAATTGAATT
Organism: Leptopilina myrica (nomen nudum); assembly: GCA_032872475.1. Lineage (NCBI taxonomy): Eukaryota > Metazoa > Arthropoda > Insecta > Hymenoptera > Figitidae > Leptopilina > Leptopilina myrica (nomen nudum). The sequence continues at coordinate 1,896,434 of CM065466.1, read as the reverse complement.
TTAGGTCAAAATTCATAGTTCAAGAAAATATAAAATCAAAATTCAGGTCTGAACCAAAATTCATAGTTCAAGAAGTATAAATTGAATTTTAGGTCAAAATTCATATAAGACACAAAACTAAAATCAATTTAAGGTCGAAATTAAGTAGTGAATAAACAAAAAATTGAATTTTAGGTCAAATTCATAGGTGAAAAAACTATAAAATCAAAATTTAGGTCCAAATTTATAGTCCAAGATAAAGTATGCTTTGAATTTTAGGTCAAAATTCATGGAACAATAAACTATAAATTGAATTTTAGGTCAAAATTCATAGTTCAAGAAAATATAAAATCAAAATTCACAAATGAAGAATCTACATCTCCGAAATCTATAAATAAAAATTTACAACACTTCAACATTTGGATTTTATTTCAAATCTTTACAGTTCCAGAATCTATATATTTATATCTGAACTTTAGGTCAAATCAAATCTTGCAGGTCAAAACCATTTTTTTTTGTTTGTCAAAATTTAAAATTCAATTTAGTGTACAAATAAACTAAAAAAAATAAAGTAACCTAAAAATTCGATAAGCAAATAAATACGTTGGAAAAAAAAGTAATATAAGGTCCATAAATGTGACCTAAAAAGAAAGGTCAAAAGCGTTAAGTTAAAAATAATCCAATGTTCTTGAATTTGTGAAAAAAATGTATTTTTTTAATTAAAAAAAATAACATCCACATCTATCTAAAAAAAAAAAATTTTGAAAAATATTTGAAAAAAATTTTTTTTTTCACAAAGTCACGGTCTGAATTATTTTCTTTAGATTGCATATATACTAATTTTCTCTCTCAAAAAAAAGCTTATAGACGCAATAAACGGAAGTCATTCTTTAGTTTTACGAATGCCGCAATTTTTTCTTTGAAGAAAAACCAAGATGATTTGTAAATTTTTTTTCTTTTAATTTCGAAAAAATAATAATGGAAATTAGAGAAACAATGCAAAAGACTTAAGGAGCAGGAAAAGAAAAAAAATATATACAACATTTATTCTCTCCAATTTTTAATCATTTTTCTCTAAATTACAAGAAAAAAAAAATTATTTTATATATATTTATATATATTATATTATATTTATATTATATTTATATTATATATTATTATATTATTAATATTATATTATTATATATTATTATATATTTATATTTATATTTATATTATATTTATATTATATTTATATTATATTTATATTATATTTATATTATATTTATATTCTATTTATATTCTATTTATATTTTAAATTCAAATTTCCAAAATAAATAAGTTTAATTTTTGACGAAAAAAACATTTTTGAAAATAAATTTCTAATTTGTATATAAAAAGAACAATTTTTTCTTTGTTTTATAAAATATATTTTTTAAATATACATTTTAATAATATAAAATAAATATATTTTCAAAAATAACATTTTTTTTAGTAATAAATATATTTTTTTTGTGGTCGAGAAAATTAGACTTATTTGATTTGGAAAAATTTGAACTGGAAAATTGCAATGTCAATTTCGTGGTTGATTTGTATGATAGAAGCATTAAAAGTAAAGTTATTGCAATATAATGAAAGTAAAACGAAGGGGTTCCGCGGGTTCTTTATATTAATGCAAAAATCTCTTATTTCAAATGAATGCCGAAAGCCACCTGTGTGTCGATTTCTCTCTCTCACTCTTTGCATATACAGTTATATATATATATGTAAAAATAAAAAAAAAACGAAAATTGAAATTGACCTGTCATATAAATATTATAGCAGTCGTATTATTGTTTAATATACAATCGCGGCGAACTCTTTGACAAAATATTTATCGTCCGGAAATATAATTTCTTTGACACCTTCTTTTCAAAATATATCATAAACCCTCAACTATGAGGCTATTTATTGTGCACGCGAGCTGCTTTTTTTAATGAATAAAATCATTTAAAATGAATTATTTCATAATCTGTTTTTTTTTTCTAAATTAAGTTCGATTCCATGACAATAGAGAAAATTTGCTATTTTTGAAAATAATTGAATTTTGCAAATACTTTTATTAGTTTTTGAAAATAATTAAATTTGGCAAATACTTTTATTAGTTTTTGAAAATAATTGAATTCTCCAAAGAATTTTATTATTCTTGAAAATAATTGAATTTTGCAAATACTTTTATTATTTTTTGAAAATAATTGAATTTGGCAAATACTTTTATTAATTTTTGAAAATAATTGAATTCTCCAAAGAATTTTATTATTCTTGAAAATAATTGAATTTTGCAAATACTTTTATTATTCTTGAAAATAATTGAATTTTGCAAATACTATTATTAGTTTTTGAAAATAATTGAATTTGGCAAATACTTTTATTAGTTTTTGAAAATAATTGAATTCTCCAAAGAATTTTATTATTCTTGAAAATAATTGAATTTTGCAAATACTTTTATTAGTTTTTGAAAATAATTGAATTTTGCAAATACTTTTATTAGTTTTTGAAAACAAATTGAATTCTCCAAAGAATTTTATTAAAATGCCTCAAAGTAATTTCATTTTTGGGGAATAATTTTGTTATTTATTAATATAAATAAAATTCATTCGAACAATTATTTATGTAAAATAATTGAACACTTAGAAAGAATTTTATATTAAAATCTAAAAGTAATAATTGAACAATTTTAAAACAAAATTTAATTCAAATTGTATTTAAAATAATTAATTTTAATTTCGAACAATTTAACTATAAAATATTTGAAATATTGAATTCCTGCGTGAAGAATTCTTATATTTTTGAAAGTAATTAATAATTCTCCCAAAGATTTATAAAAAAAACAATTTTTAAATAACTAATCATTTCGTAGAGTTGAAATTTTTATTGTGTGAAAAACTTTATTTGTGGAATTAATTGCATTTTTCGATTAATTATTTTTAAAAAATATTAGAATTAATTAAAAATATTATTAGAATTAATTGAAATTATTAGAAAAGTTTTATTATTGAGGTTGTAGTTACTTTTTATTAATTGTGCATTAAATTAATTTTAATCAGTCGGATATTAATTGGAATTGTTCTAGTAGTACCTGAGAAACCAATTAACAATAATTTTTATTAACAATTGTTTTTGAACAAAAAATAAAATTCATTAAAAAATAATTTGTCATCTTCTGCTGATTAGCGGCTGTGGTTACTTTTTATTAATTGTGCATTAAATTAATTTTAATCAGTCGGATATTAATTGGAATTGTTCTAGTAGTACCTGAGAAACCAATTAACACTAATTTTTATTAACAATTGTTTTTGAACAAAAAATTAAATTCATTAAAAAATAATTTGTCATCTTCTGCTGATTAGCGGCTGTGGTTACTTTTTATTAATTGTGCATTAAATTAATTTTAATCAGTCGGATATCAATTGGAATTGTTCTAGTAGTACCTGAGAAACCAATTAACAATAATTTTTATTAACAATTGTTTTTGAACAAAAAATAAAATTCGTTAAAAAATAATTTGTCATCTTCTGCTGATTAGCGGCTGTAGTTACTTTTTATTAATTGTGAATTAAATTAATTATATAATTATATAATTTTATCAAAACATTTCTTTTTTAAATACGAATTTTCATGAAAAAATTTTATTTCTATAGTATTTTAATTATCGTAAAGAAAATTGTATAACAAATTTCTTAAATGTAATTGAATTCTTTAGGAAAATTCTTTTTTAAATAAATATCGAAAACCATTATGAATATAGAGAAAATTTATGAAAATAATTAAATTTCGAAAAAAAAATCTTATTATTTTGAAGAATAATTGAATTACAAAGAAGGATTTTATTATTTTCAAAAAAAATTAAATTATTGTTAAAATTATATTAAAATGCTTAAAAAGAATTGAATTTCTGTTAAAAATTTTAGTAAGAATTTTATAAACTATGTTTTAAATATTGATTTTGAAACTTTACTTGTGAAAATAATTGAATTTTTCAATTAATTAATTTAAAATAGTGTTACAAGTATAATTAAATTCTTGCTTTGAATATAATGAAAAATGTGTATTTCCAAACAATTGAATTTACATGAAAAATTTTATTATCAGTGAAAGTAATTGAATTTTCGTGAAGAATTGTATAAAAATTTTGTTAAATAATTGATTTTTTCTGAATTTTTTTAATAATGCTAAAGTAATTGAATTTTTGTGGAAATTTTATTAAACTATTATTAATATTTTTATTATTAATATTTTTATTATTATTTTTATTATTATTATTATTTTTTTTATTATAATTTTTTTTTAATTATTTTTATTATATATCAACTTGCAATGCGTGAAAAGCATATTAAAGAATGAATTTCTGTCAAATTAACACTGATCAAAATCGCCCACGTTTTATGAGTGACATGTACATGACACAGGAGATTTTTCAATTGCAGGATATTCTCCTGTACGAACCGGAACTAATTCCATAAATGCAGACATAATAATAACTATTTATACACATCTATACTTATAAGGGCATTCATTTCATTCGTTTCTTCAAAATAGTCCATTCAATATTTTTTTAACATATTTCATTTGACATAAATTTTATTTCACCCTAAAATTTATTTGTCAGAAAATTTCACTTGACATAAATTTCATTTGACATAAAAGTCATATTTAACATAAAGTTCATTTAATATAAAAGACATTTAACATAATTTTTATTTGACATAAAGTTCATTTGACATAACGTTCATTATACATAAAATACATTGAACATAATTTTTACTTTACATAAATTTCATTTGACTTAAATTTCATTTGACATAAAAGTCATTCAACAAAATTACATTTCACATAAAAATATCGGCGCGAATTTTAAAAGTCACAAATTAGATATTTTAATAAACATTGTGATTCGCCAATTTTGAAATTCGCGCCCAAATTTTCTTATAAAATGATCTTTGTGTAAAATATAAACTATGTCAAATGAAAATGATGTATTATCCGTTAAATGAAATATATGTCAAGTGAATTTTATGTCGAATAAGATTAACGTTAAATGGGATTTATACCAAATGAAATTTAAGTAAAGTAAATTTTATGTCAAATGAAAATTATGTTAAATGGACTTTAATGTCAAATGAAATTTATATCAAGTGAATTTTATGTTAAATAAGAATTATGTTAATTGATATTCACGTCAAATGAAATTTATGTCAGCTGAACTTTATGCAAAATGAAATTGTTGTCAAATGAATTTTTTGTGAAATAAATTTTATAACAATTAAAATTTACGTTAAATGAATTTTTTGTCAAAAGAAATTTATGTTAAATGATTTTTATGTCAAAAGAAATTTATGTTCAATGATTTTTGTGTCAAAAGAAATTTCTGTTAAATGAATGATGAATGTTAAATGATTTTTATGTCAAAGGTAATTTATAATAAATTATTTTTCTGTCAAAAGAAATTTACATTAAATGATTTTTGTGTCAAAGGAAGAAATCTATGTTAAATGATTTTTATGTCAAAAGAAATGTATAAGTTAAATGTTTTTTATGTCAAAAGAAATGTGAGTTAAATGTTTTTTGTTCCAAAGGTAATTTACGTTAAATGAATTTTCATGTCAAAAGAAATTTACGTTAAATGATTTTTGTGTAAAAAAAAATTTGTGTTAAATGATTTTTATGTCAAAAGAAATTTATGTATATAACATAAAATTTGTGTTAAATGAATTTTATGACAAATGACATTTATGTTAAATAGCTTTTTATGTGCAATTAAATTTATGACAATCAATGTTTATTTTATGTCAATTTTAAGTTAAAGTGGTTTATTTAACAAAAATAACCATTTTTTCAACAAAGTTTTCGTTAATAAACATGCGTCTCCCTTTTTTTTTCTTACAATAAATTATATAATTATTAGTTATTATCCATTATATTATATAACAAAAGTGAAATATTTATAATTATATATATATATACATTGTATTGAAGTAATTTAGAAAAAAGTCGATTTCTTTGTTTTTCACTATATAAAATTTTACGTTGTTTTTGTTTGGCAAACCGACGCAATTTGACTTCAGTTACTGAGTAAGCGTATCTAAAACAATGTTATTGAAACAAATTATATTTACGTAATCGTTGCATCACAATTCGACAGAAGTTCTATTGTCGATTTCTTATTAGAGCAATCTTCATGTGCAACTGATTTTCTTATATACAGATCAGGAAAAAAAATTTTTTCAACTCCACTTTAACAATTTTTCTTTTTTCTCTTTTCTTTCAAACTTTTATGTTTGTAAAAAAATACGTTCATATAGATATTATATTTATCAATAAATAAATAATTAAAAGAAAGTATTTCCAAATCTTTTTCACCTGTACACTGAAAAAAAAAATTATTTGATTCAAATAACCGATTATTTGACTATTATCAAATAAATATTTACTTGAATCAAATAATTTTTATTTGAATCAAATAAATTGTATTTCAATCAAATATTTCAGTATTTGAAGCAAATAGTATTTAATTCATTTAAATAAAAATTATTTAATTCAAGTAAATATTTATTTGATAATAGTCGAATAATCGGTTATTTGAATTAAATAATTTTTATTTTCAGTGTGTGTTATAAGATAAGTCCAATTTGACCAAATAAGGTCAAACTTAACCAAATTTTGACCGAATTTGGTCAATTTCAATCAAATTTTGACAAAATCAGGTCAAACTTGACTAAATTGTGCGACTTAGAGTTAATTTTGACAAAATTTGGTCAATTTTAATCAAATAAGGTCAAATTTTGACCGAATTTTGACCGAATTTGGTCAATTTCAATCAAATTTTGACAAAATCAGGTCAAACTTGACTAAGTTGTGCGACTTAGAGTTAATTTTGACAAAATTGGGTCAAATTTGACCAAACAAGTTCCAACTTAACCAAATTTTGACCAAATTAAGTCACTTTTAATCCAATTTTCACAAAATTAGATCAAATTTGACCAAATAAGGTCAAGCTTAACTAAATTTTGGCCAAATCAGGTCACTTTTAATCAAATTTTGACAAAATTAGGTCAAATTTGACTAAATTGAGACCTAGAGTCAATTTTGACCTTTTTAAGAGTCATTACGAGTCTTTTTCTTATGTTTGTGTTTAAAATAGATCAAATTTCATCGAAATGTTAAAAATAGATCAAATTTTGAACTTTTCGAGGGGCCCCTCTAAACTTTTGACAACTTTTTCGACCTTTATGTTAAATATATGTCATATTTGACCTAAATTTTGATCTAGAAGATATACGAACCTTAAGAAAATTGTTATAAGGCCTTTTCTTTTTGAGTTGCAGCTTAAAAAATACATGACCTAAAATTTAACATAACGTAACGGTTTTTATGGTTCCTCAATTTTTAAAGGTCAAATTTCACCTAAATTATAATTACTCTTTTGGGGGAGGGGGTTTAACCCTGATGATATTAAATTCAAACTAAAATTATATTAAATAGTAATTGTATAAATATATCGTATCCGTTGCCTTATGTGATCGAGCAACTTTGGTAAGTCACAGATTCCTTATTCTTTTCGTTTCTTAATTTTTTTTCTTATTAAAGCCATATTTCTTATTTCTTTTTCTCTCTCTCTCTCTCTTTCTTAAATAAAGTAAAGTGTGTAGAAAAAGTGATGGACGGAAACGCGTACATCCAGAGGCAATCGACTTGACTTGACTTGACTTGACTATAAGACTCGATTCGATCGATCGATTCATCGTGAAAAAGAAATTGAGGTGTGACTAATGTCAGGTCACCACCATCATTTGGTGTAAGGTCAGTTTAACAAGTATGAGAATTATCTCATGAGAAATTTGTTACTCGCCGCGGTTACTGAACGCCAAGAAATTCCTCCTTCTTTTTTTGCCTCCCTTTTTTTTGTCTATGGTTTTATATATATTTTTTACAAAAATTCTCTAACCTTCCTTTTCTATATAGGCATTAAACTAAATTTAAACAATTTGCGATAGTAATTTTTTCCTATTTTCTTTATTCTTTTATTTTTGTTTTTTTTTTGTCTTCTTATATTTACTTATTTCACAGAAAGCTTATACTTTTAACAATATTATATAAAAATGTAAAGTAGTAATTAGTTAAATTACTATTAATTTTTTAGAATTATAGTAAATATTATGAATATTTTATTTTAAATAATTGAATTCTTTCTCGAAATAATTGAATTTTATCAAATTTTGTTTCAAAATAATTTATCAAATTTTTTTTCTAAACAATTGAATTCATTTTGTCGAAATTTTATTAAAATTCTAGAACACAATATTTGTATATATATAATAATAATATAATATATTGCATATTTTTATATGTTTAATATATATTTATTATATATTTATATAAGCGAAAGCAGACGCCGCCACAGTAGCCGCACAACTTAATTAAAAACGAAATCGAACGGTAGCCAAAGGAATTCTCTGGCTGTGAATACAATAAACCGGATCCAGTTAAAATTAAATAAAAGAAAAAAATCCCTGAGAATCGAATCCCAATCACCGATAGAGAATTACTTCGCAGCACTGTACAATGAACATCATTAAATAAATCATTCACAAAGTTTCTCACAGATACACTTTTATATATATATATATATATATATATATATATATATTATAATAAAACGTAATTAATATATTATAATACTCATCTCATATTTTATTCCTCGAAAACTTTTTCAGGGACCACAGTAATTTTTTCATGTGTAAAAAAGGTAAAAAAAGGCATAAAAGGTTTAAAGAAAGGTAAAAAAGGTAAAAAAAAGGTAAAAAAGGGTAAAAAGGTTTTTAAAAAAAGGTAAAAGAAGGTAGATAAGGGTTAAAATGGTAAAAAAGGTGAAAAGGGGTTAAAAAAAGGGTAAAAAAGGGTAAAAAGGTTTTAAAAAAAGGTAAAAGAAGGTAGATAAGGGTTAAAATGATAAAAAAGGTGAAAAGGGGTTAAAAAAAGGGTAAAAAGGTTTTTAAAAAAAGGTAAAAGAAGGTAGATAAGGGTTAAAATGGTAAAAAAGGTGAAAAGGGGTTAAAAAAAGGGTAAAAAAGGGTAAAAAGGTTTTAAAAAAAAGGTAAAAGAAGGTAGATAAGGGTTAAAATGATAAAAAAGGTGAAAAGGGGTTAAAAAAAAGGGTAAAAAGGTTTTTAAAAAAAGGTAAAAGAAGGTAGATAAGGGTTAAAATGGTAAAAAAGGTGAAAAGGGGTTAAAAAAAGGTAAAAAAAAAGATCAAAACTGGTATTTTATTTTCTAAAAAGGGAATTCAATTTTTCAAAAAAACGGGGAATTACCAAAATAAATAAAAATTAATGTATAATATAATTTATAACCTATAAATTTTTAGGCTCTCTTACCTTTGATCTCACTGGTTATATGTTTTTGCCCTCAGAACACTCTGAATCGCAACGAAAGTGGTGAAATTATTTTTTAATAATTTAGACACTATGGGATTTATCTGAAACAAAGTTCAATCAAATTAATAAATATAAATTAAAAATGAAAACGTAAGAAATTTTTCAAATTCGAAAAAAAATTCATAATTATTAGTATATATATAAAATTAGACCTAAATTATGAATTAGGTATATAGGACATAACCTTAAAATTTAAATTATATATTCATTAAAAAAAAGCGGCATAGTTGTTCTTTATGAATATATGTTTTAAAAATATATTTATAATACAAGTTCTTTATGAATATGTTTAAAAATATATTAAGTAAAGGTTCTTTTACAATACATTATGTTTAGCACCACATACATTTCTAAAATATTTAATAGTTTCAGTATACTAAATAGTTTACCTACATAACCTTCAATTTATTTTTATTACTCATTTATTTTGCGTTTATATTTTTTTTTAATATTTTGAATATATATATGGTATATTGTTATATAGGATATACAATATTCTCTGTATTCTTTACATTCTTAAATACAATGAAAAGTGAATAGTTTTTAGACAAAGTTAAAAATGAATATAATATGGATATAAAAACATTAAAAATATATATTGGAACATATTGTATATATATATACTTTGTTATATATAGCTGTAGGATACATTGTACATTTATTTGATAATAATTATGGGTCCGAGAAGTTTTTGAAAGCGACAATAAAAATTCAATGTATTTTTATCTCAATATAATGGAATCTATATGGGTAAATGTCACTAATTACATTTTAAGTCAATATATAGAAGCATTGGAGTATGGACTAATCACTTTTATAATGATCTCTATTCTCAATAGTCTACTCTCACTATATAGAAATTCTGTACATTTTTAATGTTCACCTTTTTGCAAAAAATTTACATTATTTCCATTTTCGACAGTTTTCTATATATTTTTTCAATTACAGGGCTCGAACCAGTGAAAGTATATAAAAATACGGAATTTACAAACCAAAAATAAAAAATTACGGACCATTTACGGACAAATTACTGACAAAAATATATAAGAGAACATTTTACTTAAAACTATAAAGTATAGATTTTTGCATAACTAAAAAAAATATGAAGATATCGAAAACGTCGAGTATTCGACTCGGACTGTTTTTTAATAATTAAAGATAAAGTGATAAAATCATTATCAATTCAATTATTATTTTCAAGAATTTTTAACTAAAATTCTTCTTAAAATCGATTATTTTTAATAATTTTCGAAAAAATTCTTTGACAATTTTCAAATCCATTTCTTTACAATATTCGATTTTTCAATTATTTGTAAATTCTTCAATTAAATATATGTATTAGAAAATAAAAACTTCAAATAATATAAAAAAACATTCGCAATTAAAATTTCTCCAAAAAAATTAATTCCACAAAATTGTTACTTAGTTAAAAATATGAAAAATTCAACTTTTCAAAGATTTGAATCTGAAACCTTTTCAAAATTTAATTATTTCTAAAACTTTACGCTCTAATACTTTTAATATTCAATTATAATCTAAAATTTTTAATGAAATCCATTTTTAAATCAATTTTTATGAGAAAATTCTACGAGAATTTCATTATTTAAATACAAAAAAACAATTTATTGAATAATTACAAATGTTTCTTAAAATTGAATTCTTTTAAAGAATTGTATCAATCAATTTTCAAATAATTTAAATTCTTTTGCAAAATTTTATTAAAATAGATATTAAAAATAATTAAATAAGGAAAAAATTTTGAAAATAATTGAAATTTTGCCAAGAAATTTATTAAATTTTTTGAAAATAATTCAATTTTAAAGAAGAATTTTATAATTTATAAAGATAATTGATAATTTACGCAAAGAATTGCATTAAAAATTTTTGAATGCAATAATTTTATTCTTTAAAGAAATTTAATCAAAAATTTATTAAAAATAATATTTAAATTCTAATAAATATATTGTAGCAAACATTATAAAAATAATTAAATTTCTTTGATAAATTTTAATCAAATTTTTAAGAATAATTATACATTTTTCGAGGAATTCGATTAAAATTGTATTAAAAATAATTGAAATTCTGCAATTAGTTTTAGTATTCATCAAAATAATTGAATTCCTAATAAGAATTTTATTATTTGCCAAAAAAATTAAATACCGCAGTAAAAATTTTATTATTTATGAAAATAATTGAATATTGCGAAGAAATATAGAAAAAAAAATTTGTAAATAATGAAATTCCTGTAAAATTGTTATTATTTTTTGAAAATAATTAAAGGTCAAAATTATTGTTTCAAAACTTACTGTTTTATTATTATTATTATTATTATTATTATTATTACTTTTCTAACTCTTTTCGTCAATTTTTTCGACAATTCAGGTCAGAATGTGTTATATAAAACACAACATTATAATTTATAATAAAGAGAAGTAGAATACGAAAAAAAAAATGTTTGCAAAAAGAAAGAAATTTCCTTGAAATTGTAATTTTGGAAGGGAAAAAGAAAGAAATTTTTTTTTGTCCGCGCGTGAGTCCTTTACTTCGTGTAAGACAGGTAGTGTATAGTAAGTTTTATAAGGTTTTTGCGTGACGAACGTCATTGTCGACTGCATTTGATAAATGTATATCCAACACTCTCAACGTGAATCAAATGCAGAAGGGTATTACCAGAGGCGTAAAATTTCATCCAACACAAAAAATAAATTAAATATTTCATTAATAATTCTCTGCCTCTTCGCCGCCTATATACACACGCATGTATATATATATATATATTTATGGAAATATAGACCGCACAAAACACTGAAAATAATATTATTACAGCGCACATACTCATTAAACTCAATTCATTCTGAATTTAGGTCAAAAGAATGTGAATATATACTTTTGACCTTCACTGACCTATAATATATTCAGTGTAAAAAATCAATCTCACTTTCAGAACCTTTTTCAACTAAAATCGTTTGCATTAGAAACATTTTTTAGAGGCGCGCATATGCTTATTCCCAAAAACTTTGTTAACAAAAATATAGTTATTTGACATAAAAAAAATTTAAACTTAAACATAAAAAAATTTAAACTTATAAGTAAACTTAAAATTCACATATAAAATAAACATATTATTTGTCATAAATTTAATTAAACACAAGAAAAAGCATTTAACATAATTCCCATTTGACATAAAAATCAGCTAACGTAGATTACATTTTACATATGAAGATCATTATTTTAATGTGGAAATAAAGGCGGAAATTTAAAAAATTTCTAATCACAATGTTGTTTAGAATATCTAATTGGTTACTTTTAATAATCGCGACGATTTTTGTTAATGTAAAATATGTAATTATGTGCAAAATGAATTTTATGTCAAATGAGAATTTTGTCGAACGATTTTTATGTCAAATGACAGTTATACCAAATAAAAATCATGTTATAAATGTCTTTTATGTTAAATGAACTTTGTGTCAAATGAAATTTATGTCAAATGAGAATTTTGTCGAACGATTTTCATGTCAAATGGCAGTTATATCAAATAAAAATCATGTTAAATGTCTTTTATGTTAAATGAACTTTGTGTCAAATGAAATTTATGTCAAATGACAGTTATACCAAATAAAAATCATGTTAAATGTCTTTTATGTTAAATGAACTTTGTGTCAATTGAAATTTATGTCAAATGAGAATTTTGTCGAACGATTTTCATGTCAAATGGCAGTTATATCAAATAAAAATCATGTTTAAATGTCTTTTATGTTAAATGAACTTTGTGTCAAATGAAATTTTCGTCAAATGACAGTTATACCAAATAAAAATCATGTTAAATGTCTTTTATGTTAAATGAACTTTATGTCAAATGAAATTTTCGTCAAATGACAGTTATATCAAATAAAAATCATTATGTTAAATGTCTTTTATGTCAAAAAAGCATTGAGGGGAGAAAAGAGGGAAATGAGTGTAAAAAAAAGAGTAGGTAAAGTATAAATTGTATAATACGGTAGATGTGTAATGCAATGAGTCGTACATAAGAGCAGAGAGTGTTTTGTTTTTCCTTTCAAAAGCCACTCGGCGTATAATTGTGTGCATGTATATATGTGTGTGGTCCCGCCTATAATTCATCATAAAAGGCGCACACTTCTTAAGGCCATTTTTGCGTCGCGACGCTGAGCGCTCTTGATGTATGAAGTATTAGCCGTGCTCAGGCAATGATCCCTTAAATTGGGCCAAACTGCGGTAGGTCAGTTACAAGTCATTACCATCGTCAAGTCAACGTATTTATACATATTATAATACAAGAATAAATGTGCATATCTATATTTTATTATAATAATAATAATAATAATTATTATTATTATTATCTTTATACTAAAACTTAAAATAAAATACACAATAAAACATAAAATAATTTACATGTCATAATTTATGATAGTTATTATTATTAATTTTATTTAATTATTATTTAACTTTAATAAGATTTTGTGGCCTTTGGTCTTATTAAAGTTTATATATAAAAATTAAGGTCCTACAAATAGAAATAATATTATTTAACTCAATTCTATAGTAAAGAATTTTCAAGTACTTTTTGTAAAATAATTAATTTTTCCAATGAATAGAAATAAATTTTTTCATATTTTTTAAAGCAATTCCTGTAAAATTGTATTAAAATAATAATTGAAATTGAAAAAAAAACTGTAAAAGTGAGGCTAAAATTTAAAAAAAATACCCAAATATAGTAGAATAACTTTTATAAAAAGTATAGTAAATGTTATAAGGCTTTCAGTTTAGATATACGAGTGCGAAGCCTGTACAGGAAGCTAGATGAATTTAAACTCAATTTTCTCACAGGAAAATGAAATTTTACAAAATATTGTTCAACGTTAATGGAAAAATAGAAGCTGAGTCATCATTCTTGTTTTATAGGGTGGAAAAAAAAGACGATGGTGGCAAAAGAGAGAAGCAATGGTTTACCGGCCAGTAAAAAAGCCGCAAGTTGACCTAAGAGACTTTGCCGCGGAGCCAATGAGAAAAATCAACCCCCCAACCACAAGATCACACAGGAAGTTCCTCTCTCTCTCTCTGTTTCTCTCTTACCCTCTTGATAACCAACCGCAGACATATAATCCCCATATAGACTAAATCCATCAGAAATTTATTTTAAAAAAAATCTTTTGTGCTTCTAAATCGCGCGTTTCTTTAAAATTTTCGAGAAGAGGCAAATTAATTCTTTGAGAGGCATGAAATATCGCACTGATGAATAAAAGAAATCACGTCCACTTAAATTAAAAATTAAAATTAGTTCAATTTCAAATTTTCACTGATTTTGCTTCCACCACAGCCGAAAATCAGCAGAAAATGAAAAATTTTTTTTTTCTGGGACCCTCAAGAAAATGAAAAATTATTTTTTTCTTCGACCTTCAAGAAAATGAAAAATTATTTTTTTCTGCGAACAATTGATTGTTGGTCACTAAGCAACTACTAGAACAATTTTAATTAATATCCGGGTCGTCAAAATTAATTTAATTCATTTTTTCTAAAAAATAACCACAGCCGAAAATCAGCAGAAAATGAAAAAAATTTTTTTTCTGCGAACTTCAACAATTGATTGTTGGTCACTAAGCAACTACTAGAACAATTTTAATTAATATCCGGGTCGTCAAAATTAATTTAATTCATTTTTTCTAAAAAATAACCACAGCCGAAAATCAGCAGAAAATGAAAAAATTTTTTTTTCTTCGACCTTCAAGATAATGAAAAATTATTTTTTTCTGCGAACTTCAAGAAGTGATTGTTGGTCACTAAGCAACTACTAGAACAATTTTAATTAATATCCGGGTCGTCAAAATTAATTTAATTCATTTTTTCTAAAAAATAACCACAGCCGAAAATCAGCAGAAAATGAAATATAAAAAGAATATATTTTATTATTTATTTATAGTGTGTTAGAAAACAAAATTTATATCAATTTTGAACTATTTCTATTTTTTAACCTATATACGTATAAGTCAAAAGGGGGCCGTTACATTACGTTATTAAAATTTAGATCAATTTTGACTAATTTTTTTAACCTACAGATCCAAAAGAGGCTAAACAGCTCACTAAGGGGCCGTTACGTTACGTCAAAAATTTATGTCAATCTCAGGGCTCGAACTAGGTCCGTAAATCCCGTAAAAGTCCGTAACTTTGCTTGAAGTCGGTAAAAGTCCGTTTTTTTGAAAAAATGTCCATAAAGTCCGTAATTCGATTGAAAAAGATCCGTAAAGTATGTAAATTATACGATATAATTTGGATAATTTTAGAGAAATTACAAATGATTGAAGGAATTCAATTATTTTCAAAAGTATAATAAAATTCTTCCAAAAAATTCAATTAGGTTCAAAAAATTTTAAAAATTCTCGTCGACATTTCAATTATCTTTAGAAATAATTAAATTCTTCTTCGAAATATCAATTATTTTCAAAAATTTTAATAAAATACTTGGAAAAAATTCAATTATTTTCAAAAATTTTCCTCAATTCAATGATTTTTAATATGCTATTATAATAAAATTTTCCAAAAGAATTCAATTATTTCAAAAAAAAATCTACTAAAATTCTACACAAACCTTTAATAATTTTCAAAAAATAATAACAATTTTACAGGAATTTCATTATTTACCAATTTTTTTTTCTAAATTTCTTCGCAATATTCAATTATTTTCATAAATAATAAAATTTTTACAGGTATTTAATTTTTTTGTCAAATAATAAAATTCTTATTAGAAATTCAATTATTTTGATGAATAATAAAGCTAATTGCAGAATTTCAATTATTTTTAATACAATTTTAATCGAATTCCTCGAAAAATGTATAATTATTCTTAAAAATTTTATTAAAATTTATCAAAGAAATTTAATTATTTTAATAATGTTTGCTACAATTTATTTATTGGAATTTAAATATTATTTTTAATAAATTTTTGATTAAATTTCCTTAAAGAATAAAATTATTGCATTCAAAATTTTTAATGCAATTCTTTGTCTAAATTATCAATTATCTTTACAAATTATAAACTTCTTCTCTAAAATTGAATTATTTTCAAAAGATTTAATAAATTTCTTGGCAAAATTTCAATTATTTTCAAAAATTTTCCCTAATTTAATTATTTTTAATATCTATTTTAATAAAATTTTGCAAAAGAATTCAAATTATTTGAAAGTTGATTGATACAATTCTTTAAAAGAATTCAATTTTAAGAAACATTTGTAATTATTCAATAAATTGTTTATTTGTATTTAAATAATGAAATTCTAGTAGAATTTTCTCATAAAAATTGATTTAAAAATGGATTTCACTTAAAATTTTAGTATATAATTGAATATTAAAAGTATCAGAGCGTAAAGTTTTAGAAATAATTAAATTTTGAAAAGGTTTTAGATTCAAATCTTTGATGTCGAAATTTTAAATTTCAAAATCAATTTACTGAAAGTCGTTGAATTCTTATAAAGCATTTATAAAAAAAAAAATTTGAAAATAATTGAATTCCTTTCAAGAGTTTTTTTTATCGACAATTTTGTTAAAATAATTCAATTCATCTCAAGAATTTTCTTGACATTTTTATTTATATTATTAAATTCTTGCCAAATTAAAGTTTTGTTAAAATTTTTTTAAAATAATTAAGAAGAATTGGGATTTTTGAAAATATGTCATTGAATTGTTTTGAAGAATTTCTTTGAATTTTTCGAAAATAATAATTGAATAACTGCTCTTGAAATTTTATTTTCAAATTATTTTGAAAATAATTCAATCTCTGCATGATTTCGATTATTTTTAATACAATTTTACAGAAATTGATAGAAAAATGTCTTTATTCTGAAAAATTCAATTTCAATTCCTCAAAAAAATTTTTTTGTAAAATTTTAACTATATTTTCAAAATTTTTTATAAAATTCTGATGAAAATTTTAAATCTTTATAAATAATAAAGTTCTTAATTATTTGCATAGCGCGCAGCTTTATCACGATTGTAATTTAGCCGAAAAAACTATTCAATGGAAAATTCAACGTGAAATTCACGATTAGCATGGCTGACGGTTATTTATATTTTATGTATCTCTCTTGTTTATATACCCGATTAATAAAACGGTAATGCTGCTGATGAGAATCTCTTTAGTCGCGAAACTACACGTTCTGAAAATTTTGCTCGCTAATTTCGTGAGAAACGCGATGAGCCGAAAACTTTATTATTATTTCAGTTCGATATTTTTTTTTCTTATTGGCGCAATTTATTCCGGTACTTCTTTTTATTTTTAGATGTAAAATAGAATATTATTTAAAGTCTTTTTTATTATTACTGGTATTATTATTTTTTTTTCTATTATCATTATTATTATTATTATTATTATTTTTTTTTTGTTTTGTTTTATTTTTTTGTTTAAATTTTAATTTTTATATATAAATTCATAATCAAAACTTGAAAAAATGACTGTTTAAGTAAATATTTAAATTTTATTGTTTAAATTTTCAAAAACTCTTTAATAATTCTTGTCAAGAATTCAATTATTTTCAATACAATTTTAATAAAATTTGACGAAAGAATTTTAATTATATCTTTTGAGATTTGCACAAATTCATTGAAACAATTCAATAATTATTTAGTAAAGTCTTTGCAAACATTTAATAAGAAATCAATTATTTCTAAAGATTGTAAAATTTATTTTTGCAAATAATCCGAGATGTATTTTTGAAAACAAATTTTTTAGAACTAAAAAAAAATGCTCCTAAAAATGTTGCCAAGTTTTCTATATTTCCTCCTCAAAAAAAAAAAAGAGAATGTTTCTTTATTCTTTTCTTTTTTTTGGGGCTTTCTTTCATAAAACAAAAAAACAAGAAGCACAAAGCGGATTGTTGGTAGTGTGGCAACAAGAATTTTTTTTTTCTCCCGAAAAATGCCAAACCTAACAAAGACATTTATAAATATACACAAATTTGAAATAACTGGTCGGCCAGTGTTAATATATATAATATGTATAGATGAAGTGTAGAAGCATTCGTTGCCAAAGCTAATTCGTTCCATGAAATCAGGAGTTCTACAATAACTTTATGGAATTGACACGAGTTGACGGTTGCCATTGAGAAATGAAGGAAAAAAAAAAGAAAAAAAGAGGCGGGGAGGGGATGAGAAAGAGAGAGAATGATGGGAGTCACTTTTTTCACGCATTTTTGGACCAATGTATATAACGCCGCATCAATGTTTATTATCATCGCATAGTGTTTGTGCTCTTTCAAAAAATTCCAACAGTGGTCGTAAAACAAGAAAAGAAAAAAAGGAGAACGAAAAATAGAAAGAAAAAGGAAGAAAATCAGTAGAGGACGAAAAAGGCAAAGGAAAAAGGATAAAAAGGGCTAAAGAGGGCAAAAAGCAAAAAAAAATTTGGAAGAAACTGATTAAAAAAAGTAAAAATGATTTTAAAAAAGTCCAAAATAAATTAGAAGTCAAGAAAGAGAAAAGTAAAAAAGAAAAAGAAATTC